>BSBK01005485.1:120000-456506 GCA_027943335.1 Chamaecyparis obtusa
GGGCTGCGACAAATGTTTTTCAGGCCATCGTTTCAAGCCATTTCCCTTTCACTCTGGAATGCATTTTTTTTAAACAATTGTTTTCGTTGTTAGTGAGCTAAATTGTTTTTATCTATCTTTGTCAGTAGGTATTATCGCATCCAAATTTATTGACAGACAGATTACAGGTGTATAAAATTGTTTTATGCAAAGCGAGCATTTTATCTTTCAAAAATCAATACATATAAATTTTAATCAAAAATATTTTAAAAGTGAACTATTGAACTGAATTATGGTTTCACGTGTTTTTAACACCCTTGCCTTGTCCTAATGATTATGATAACAATTTTCAAAATAATAAAATAATGGGAATAATAATTAAGCCCCCCAGAATTGAGAAGCAATTTAACAGATGTAGGTACAGTGTGAAAGTATTGGTGGAGCGCAATGCAAAGACATGAAATTTATTGGAAGTTGAAGATCATTATGAGAATTATTCGGTGGCCATTGGCCATAGGTAATGCATAGAAAATGAATTAAGCTTGTAGACTATCTTAAAATTGTCCTTAGTATCATGCTACTCTTGTGGAACATATCCTTCTTCATTGTCATCCAACTCTAACCTTTTATTCTCATAAGCATGTTGTTCTTGACTCGTCCTTACAATATAGAAGTTTGTCCCCTTTAGCCTCTCCAAAGACTATACTATAGGCCAATGCTCAAAAAATGAGATGGTGTGTGACATGAGATCTTGGAAAGAAAAGAAAGTGAACCATTCCAAATTAGAAATAACTTATTCCTAGAAAGGCTCTTCTATGATGTATGGATGCATATTTTTCATTATATAAAAAATTCTAGTTGAGAAAAAATTCTTCGAATCATGCTACATGTGTATGTTGAAGGAATAAGTGATCATGCCTTTTCTCTTCTTGTTTGAAATTATTTACATCTCATGTTGGAAGTATATAAATATATCTCAAAGACCAACATTTGTTTATGCTTGAAACCACTCAAAAGGGACCTAAACAAGGGAAACATGATATTTCCAATCCATATTTCTAATCAAATCAGACATCCATCTTACCATGGGTGCTCTTTATAGCTCCATTTAGGGCAGTAAAATCAAAGTGTGCACTAACTTTTGTGATGTTGTTCAGTTCATTCCACTAAGCATGCTAGAAAATACTATTGCTCCCTATGAGGCTTATCCCAAAATTAGGGTAGACAAGATGTTTCATAGGTGTGGTACTGATTTTCCCTATGAAATGACCTTTGAGATTGTACAAGTTGACTCTTTAGAAGGAATAGAGAAAAGTGAAGAAGAACCTCTCAAAAATCAACTATGATAATGGAGGTGATCCGACAAAACAAATATTTTATGACATAGTTAGGAATGTTTGGATGATATTCATTGTAATTTGATCCTTTCTAATGAGAGTCTCAAATAGGTTCAAGAACCCAACAAGATGTAATACAAACTATTTAGTATTTACTAGGATAACAAAACATATAAAGAATACTTGACATAGAATGTAATATTTAGATCTTAGTTTTGTGAAGCCTCTACAACATGGTCCAAATTAAGGTACATTTCCCTTGAGAGAAATGTATAAATTTCTACACTAAATAACACAGTACAAGAATGTTATTTCATAATGAAACCCAAAGATGAGACATTTAAGAATGGATCTTTCCTCTAGACATAAATATTTTTTATATAAGGGTTAGATGGAAGGCAAAACAATCACTAAGGATAGTCTTTATAATAAGAAAGCTATACATGAGAAAATTCATCTTCTAATTAAAATGCATTTGAAAGTCAAAAAAACCATTCTTGATAAGAAATTCCTCAAAGTAAATAGAAAATTATTGTACCAACATAAGTAAACTAGATTAGATGTAAAATAAATCAATGCAAAACACTCCAATTAACAAAAGAAGAGAGGAATAGATAGGAGAAAGTGTTTAAAGGGGAGGAAGACAAATGAAAGGTTTCTATCTAGTCCATTGTTGGTGGATATTTGAAGGTGGAGCTAAATGATGGTAATCTTAGTGTTGATCTTAAGGACAATGGGGTTGATATGGAATAGTCTTCTATGGACCTAGAATATGAGGATGATGGAAAGGCTAAAAAGAATCTAGAATTCCAGGTGGATCCATGAGGTAAGTTGACTTCTACAAAGGCTATTGTGATGGAAGATCTATCTTTTCAAAAACAAAGACATCCCTAGATGAGAATGATAATATGTTTAAACATGGAGGGTTAGACCTATATCCTAGGGCCCAAAATAATGTGGCTAAATCTACCTTTGATGGGACCAAGTTTTCCAATTATGGGTTTAGGTTAGTAAATAAATAAAGGGAAAAGGGTAGAGATAGAGTTAAAAAATCCCATACATCTCTTTTTGGGATTAAAGATAGCATAAAATATTCCCTAACCTGGGTTAATAACATTTTAGACCCCAAGAGTGGTAAGTTTTCTATTTCAATTGGTGATATTGTTGACAAGTGACCTGATGATTATAGCATATAGATTTTCATTTTTGGAAACACTACTCATTGGCATGGTTGTTGGGAGTTCAATTTAATTTTGAAGGTTTGGATGGGAAAAATGGCTAAGTCTAGGAAGTAGTTGAATGGTTTTCCTACTGACTATAGTATGTGAAGAACTACATCTTGTTATCTTAGAGGAATTCTCTATGCAATTTCTTAGACCTTCAATTAACATCTCTTGTATCTCAAAGTTGACTAGAGAAATTTTAAACTTGATGAAGTTACACGAAGATGATATTATAGTGTAATAGGGTAGATGAGTGGTTATGACATTTAACAAAGCAACGTTTGGATTCCAAAGGTGCTACCTTGTATTTCATCTAGGTCCTACCCTATCTTTGTGGATTTATGATCACCGACTATGTATATACTATTTTATTATGTGTTGGAAACATTTTTTATTTGTGAGCTGACTAGAAATGTTATGATATCAAGTATATATAAGATGTTTCGAGATGAAAAGTGTGTGAGATGTTGTGTGATGCATTGGGATGTAAGAATAATCCAGAGGATGTTGTTAGCCATAGTTGCGGCTACTTAAGCATAGAAGATGCTTGTATAGTTCATTTTATAAGTCATTGTAAAGGAAAGGGAAATGAGATCCTTGTAGTGTATACTACTGATAACATGGTCTACATCCTTTAATAGGGATTTGTACTAAATGTATTAATTATCTCCTAATAGGGCTATATTTCCTAATAGAGAAACTATACTATTAGTATATGATTTGTGTGTATCATCCCCACTAGGGCTTTTTCTTTAACTAGGGTTTCCTGGATAAAAAATCATGGTGGTATGAGTTGTGTACTTTATATGTATGTTCTCTTTATTTTAGTAATTGTAAGGTTAACATTGAAATTGTTAAATTTTTGTAATACTGATTCATCACCCTGTCAGTGTTGATCAATCCTAACTGATACTCTAATAGATCATTATATTTCTTAAATAGATTTATCATTAGTGGGACAATTGAATAGTCCAGGACACAATGTAGAGGGTGTGAGGGATTTTTTGATGAGAAGATAGAGGCTTATAAGATAGGTTGAAGTTTTTGATTTACCAATAGGTTTCCTCTCCTTTTATTTCTCTCATGAAGTGGACATCTTTGTTGTCTTACGTTGGGGGCATTGGGTTATCAACAAGTCCTCCTTGGCTCTTTTAAAATTGACCTCTAATCTAGATTTATTTGATACTAATCTAGAGGTAGTTCCAATTTGGGTGTACTTACCTAGCTTACGTATGGAGTATTGAAATAAATATATTTTAAGAGGTATTTGTAACTATATTTGGAGAGCTTCTACTGTTCACCAAATGATGGTGGTAAGGAAGAGGTTGGTTTTGTAATTATTTGTGTTGGTATTATTCAATCAACTAAGTTGTCTATTTTTATTGATATTGTTTATTAGTCAGGGTCAAAAATTCAACTCATTGATTTCAAGTTCTAACCATTTGTCTATTTTATCAACAAAAAAGTAGGGCATTAGGTAAGAAAATGCCCCCTCAAAACCTATAATATCTTGGAAAGAAATTTAAGGTTTGGAAGGTCAAACCCATAGATGCGAATAATAGTTCTTAAGAGCCTCTAGCTGGGAATCCTCATGAGTAATATATGGATTGTAATAATGGAAGCGATGATGGAAGTACTGAGGAAATACCTTAGCAACCTAGGAATGCTAAAGAATTAATGGAAACCTCTTGTGATAGTAAGAGTTTTTCTAGTTTATAAGGGGATAGAGGATTTTCTTTTTAATTTATGGGGGAATTGGGCTAGATGGTGGTGAAGGTTTAGCTATGACTCCTTCAATCACCTTTAACTAGAAGAGAAAATAGATGGTTATGTGCACTTTTTAGGATGTAGTTATAGAAGAGAAGGGAGTAGATCCAAATATTTTTCTATTCCTAATCATAATGATTTTAGAATGTCTCTGCGCTAAAGAACTTTAGGGAGTGTCACAATGGAAACGGAAATAGACTCTACAAAGGAGAATATGAGTTAAGAAGAAATGGATATGGATAATGAGATTCCTATTGCTAATGTGGAAATGAGAAAAAAAGAAGTAAAAATTTTCCCTCAATTTTAGTGTCTACAAAAAATAAATCCAAGGATGATTGTATGGTAACAAACAGCTCTAGAAGAAAATTGAAGAAAATGGATACGAAATAAGAATGTGTCCAAAGTATTTTTTATGGGGTTTAAAGAACCATTCCAAAGATATTTTTGAGTAGTACCCCCTATTAAAAAATAAAATCCATTTCCTAGAATATTACAAAGATAAATAGCTCTCATAAGAAATTTATGTTTGTCAAATTTTGGTAGGGACCACAAACTAGACATTATGCATATTCAAGAAACTAAAAATTCTAAGGAAAGAGTGGAAAAAGGTAAAAAATTTAAAGAATAGTTGAGTTCACACTAATAGTTTAGAACAAACCTTAGGTCACATTTTTACCTTCTAGAGTTAAAACTATATTTCAAGTGTTCCTATTTTGGAAGATGCTAACAATGTTTATACTAGATTTAAACATATCAGAGATGATTTATGTTAGATCCTTTCTAACATCTATGCTCCCAATAACAAGGAAGCTAGAAGAAAACTTTTGAAAAATATAGTCTCCTTTTGATAAAACTTTTCTAAAGTTAACTAGATTCTTCTAGGGGGATATTAACATACCTCTATAAGAAAAGATCTTACTCAAGTGCTACTAGACACAAATCTAATCTCTAATGAATGGTTTATTAATTTTTTTTCTTCCTTGACTATCTAATCTAGCATTGGATTTGATCATTATCCAATTAAATTTGTGTTGAATTCATTCCATTGAAAGATAAATTTTCCATTTATATTTTAGAGAATGTGGACCTCCCACCCTCTTTTGTTTGATATACTTAAATAATGGTTGAGGATCTAGGTCAAAGGTACACCTATATTTTGGGTGGCTAAAGAGCTAAGAAAAGTTGAGCATAACATAAGAAGATGAAAGAGAGAAACCTTAGGGATTATATTTTCTTCAAAATATACCATTCAATGAGATTTCAAGGACATATAGGATAAGACTCAGAGAGAATGATATGTAGATGATTATATTTATACTTAAATATAATATAAGTATATGAAAACTATATCACCAAGATAATATAATAGTCAATACAAATATTTATTAGTTCCTTCCATAGGTAGGTAACTATTCGAATCATTAATCTCACGTATGTCAAGCGTAGGAGTGGGAGTAGGAAGATTTTTGAATTTGAAGGTAGGTGGGAATCCTAGACTACAAGCTGTGGGATGCTCAGAAGATGCCCACATCGATGGATCTCTTATAGATCAGGACTTTGCAGATCTAGAAAAAGGGAAAGGGGTCTTACATGACAAGTAGAAAAACCCTTGAAAGGGGGGTGTGGGGGAAAATATTCTGGGTGTTCTTCCTACACCAACCTCAGTCACGGGGACCCATCTACGTGATTAGGAAAGGGATGTCCTTAATCATCAGTGGTCAACTCTTTTTGGGGTTAAACCTACAGGCAAGTCCTCTTTCCCTACTATTAAGGACATATCAAATAAGTAAAAATGAAAATACACCATTGAGATTCCTGACGAGATGGTTGATCACAATATTTCAATCAAAGCTCATACTTTGGTGGGTAAATTTGTGGGGCTGAGACCAAACATTGATATTGTCAGGGTCTTTGCAAAAGAAATGGGATTTGAAAGGCCAAGTCCAAATCACTACTATGGTGAAAGGTTTCCTATCTTTTGAGTTCTCCTACAAGGAAGATCTAGACAAAATCTTATGTGTCAAAACTTGGTCCATAAGGAAAGAGATTTTTGCATGGAAGAAATGGTCTCCCAAGCTAGACCTAAATGATTCTTTCTTCGTTCAAGCCCTGGTGTGGGTTAGACTACTAGAACTCCCCTTGGACTTCTATTATGAAGATGTTTTTGATGTAATAGCAAAATCCTTTGGAACCCTTCTCTCAATTGGCCTAGTTACTGTGGCAAGATGATGCCTCACCTATGCAAGGATTTGTATAGGGGTGGAAGAAGGAAAAGACATTCCACATACCATGAAGATTCATTCTAAAATGGGTAGACATGTTCAAAAAATAGACTATGAAAGCATCCCTTTCACTTGTTTTCATTACAAGAAAGTAGGACACTATGCCAAATTGTGCCCTATGTTAAAGAGTTTGGAGAAAGAAAGGAAAGCAAGGAATGCCAAAAAAAAAGCTAGAAAAACCATAGATCAGGAACTAGTAGACCCAACAAGGGAGAAAAACAAGAAGCCCCAGGGAGGTATTGAGGCCAATGACCATAGAGTGTGGAAGAAAAAGGATTCATTAGAGGTGAATCCAAAAACTAATACAAACCAATAAGACAAGATAGATAATAAAAATAAAGACGAAGAGGAGATATTATGTCCCCAGAAAGAAAATCTAGAAAATAGGGGGAGTTTCTTCCCTTGGATGGCCTTGAAATAATATTGGAAGTTAATATATTGCAAGAGGTCTTGGAAGAGATCATTATGAAGGGGGATAAATTAGCTAAAGGAGGGGATTCATACCCTAGGATGGACCATATCTCATTCATCTAGGATTCCCTTGAATATTCATTGGAGGAAGGGTTCTCCAGTTCGAAGAAGAATAGGAAAAGAGTTATCCCTTCACAAGAATCCACCCCTAGCTCTGAGAAAAAGAATGATGGGAAAGTCTCAAAAATGGAATAATTTATGGAATTAGTCTCCCCAAGGAAGCCCACAAAAAGAGAAGAGCTCTTTGTGAGATATAAGGAAGTAAAGGATTAAGAGTGAACTTCGGTCCAAAAAAAGAAGAAATCTAATAGCAGAGATCCTTCCTCAGTCTCCCTAGTAGCAACAAGAATTATAAATAAAGCTAATGTAGGGGCCAAATATAAAACACTAGACAAAAATAAAGCAAGCCATGTCAAGAAAGAAGAAGCTAGCAAGAACATAGTGGATGGAACCCATAAGAACATCCAGGAAGTTTACACTTCCAAAAAGTTTGAAATTCATATCTCAGAATATTCATAGGCTAAACAACTCACATAAATAGGACATTATCACAAATATGATAAGATATCACATATGTGATATTATGCTAACCTAGGAAACTAAGATGAAGAAGGACAAGCTTGAAGGTATTAGATTTTAAAAAGATATTGAAATTAATGCTTCTAGCTCTGAAGGAGCCTCAAGAGGCTTGATGACAATGAGGAATTCCTTTCACCTCAAGGATGAAGTTGTTCACAGAGAATTTAATCTTCTCCTTATGAATTTTACTTAGATAAAAGACAATGAAAGTTGGTTTATTTTGAATATATCTGCTCCTAACTCCGAAAAAGGAAGAAGGTCTTATTGGGAAAAAATTAAAGCCATAATGGTTGGATCTAATCTTTCTAAGGGGATTATCATGGGGGATTTCAATACTCCCCTCCAAGAAGGGGAAAAATAGGTAGGTATATCCCTAGATCTAGAAAGTAGGAAAGATCTAATGGATTTCATTAATGACCAAGACCTAGTAGATCTAAACCTCTAGGGTGCTAATTTCACTTGGTCCAACAAGAGAATTGGAAAAGACTGTATTCAAGTTTGACAAGACCGTGCCTTGATCACTATTGATTCGATGAATCATTATAATTATAACCTTTCCACCTTTGTCAGAATTAGTCTACATCATTCTCCCATCTCTCTTACACTAGACCAGATTTCTAAGAAAAGGCATTTTCCATTCAGATTCGAACAAATGTGGACCTCTCATCCTAACCTGAAAAAAAATTAAAGACTAGTGGAATGTAGATGTTCAAGGCACTGCCCTGTTTAGGGTGGAAAAAAAGCTTAGAAACATTAAAATTAATATCAAATAGTGGAATAAGGAAGAATTTGGTAATACTTTCTCTACTGAAGACAAGGCGATCTCAAACCTAAATCTCATTCAAGAAGAAATTCAAAGAGAGGGAAGTGATGAGATTAGATTGAATAAGGAGAAGTCTATGATATCATAGTAGCATAATATAATAGGGTAGTAGGAGATTTTTAGAAAGTAGAGATCTAGGTCCATATGGTTAAGGGAAGGAGACCAAAACACTTTTTTCTTCCACCTTTTTACTATGCATCACATAGCGGCCAACAAAATAAGAAAAAATAAGAAGGGAAACAAGATTTTATAGGAGGAAAAGGATATTGTGAAGGAAGCTATTTCTTTCTTCTCTTCCCTCATATCCAAAGAGTAAGAGATGTTGAAGGTAGATCAAGATATGCTTCTTAACAATATTCTTAAAATAATCTCTGAAGACCAAAATAAAGCCTTATATTCCATCCTGGACTTGGATGAAGTCAAGAAAGCCCTGGATTCTCTCTCAGGTGATAAAGCCCCTAGTCTTGACCACTTCCTGATGTTTCTTATTCATCTTTTCTAGGATGTGGTGAAATATGATTTGGTCAAAGAGGTGTAGGAATTCTTTGGCTTGAAGAATCTCCTCAAAGAACTTAATGCTACCATTTTGGTTCTTATTTAGAAGATCTTGGGGTTGGACTTGATGGACCTTTTCAGACCCGTAAGTCTGTGAAAATCCTTCAAGATTGTCTCTAAAGTAAGCACCTCTAGAATTCTTAAAGTTCTCCCCCTACTATAGCTCCTTAGCAATCTAGTTTTGTGACCGGAAGACAAATTTTGGATTCTATAATGGTGGTGCACAAAGTGATTCATTCCTTAGAAGTAGGTAAATGGGAAGGCTTCCTTCTCAAGCTTGACTTGTCCAAGGCTTATGATAAGGTTTATTGGGAGTTCCTCCTTAGGGTTCTTGGTGCCTTTGGCTTCAATTCTAATACATGTAAGATCATACATCAAATAATCTGTAACCCCTCTCTAGCAGTTTTGGTCAATGGCTCCCTGTCGGCCTTTTTCAAACCCACCAATGATTTGTGACAAGGGGATACCTATCCCTTATTATCTTTATCATTCTTGTTGAATGTCTCAGAAGGCTCATATCTATCTCAAGGAGCACTTATTCTTTGAAAGTTATCAAACCATTGTCAGGGACCTTTGTTTTCTCCCACTAGTAGTTTGTTAATGACACCATTTTAGGAGGAGAGGCCTCAGTGAGAGAAGTCAAAGTGGTGAATGACATAAGGTAGTGGACAAGAGGGTCTAAAGGATGGCACACTCTAATGATCCAAGCCTACTCAACATAATGTAGAAGCCAAAAAATTGTATAGTAAGAGTGAGAATGCCAAATCTTTCATATAATTTCATTAATTAAACCATACATGTTAGGCTGTAAGGCCTTCCCAGTTATGGCCTGATATTAAAATGAAACTCAAAAGTCCTCAAACATACAAGCATATGTTACCATCTCAATTATAATGTCTACTATCTTCTAACTCCCAAAAACTGCCCCCTCAAATCTAAACCAACAACTACATTTATACATGAGTCTACCGAACTAAGTCATCCTTCAGATCCATAATCAATGGAAGGAATGGTCAAATCTAGGACCACACACCTCCCAATGAAAGATACCAACATTAAATCCATGACCCATAATAAATGCACAAGTTAGCCCAAGAAGAACTCCAAAATAAACTACTTGGCAAACAAGGATGACTGAGCAACAAACAAGCAACACCAAGTGCCAGTGGAACAACCGACTGCCCATGAGATGATTGACCACATTCAGTAACCAAAGGAAACTAACCAACTATTGACCTACTCAGTCAAAGAAGAAACCAAGAAACATAGAAAACTTCAAACATATTTTTGGTGACATAGGATTGCTAAGGACCCAAGATGCTCCTGCATCAAACACCTAGGGTTATTTTGAAATGATTCTCTGAATCATTTAATAGTTATGATCGGAGCTGCATCCAACTCAAACCATGAAATCCATGAACTATCTTCCATCAGTCTATTCTTCCATTTTACCAGATTATCCATATACTATTTTCGCCTTGTGGTCTTGCCAACTCTTTCTTTCAAAATCTGCTCCACTTCTTCATTCTCCTTCTTAGGATATTCTGTTGGTACTGTCATTTCTTCATCAAGTTCATAATACTCATATAAATCAGCAATATTGAAAATAGGTGATATGTCTATATCATCAGGTAACTCAACCTCATAAGCATTTCCACTATCAAATTTCCTCAAAATCTTGCAAGGTCCAAACTACTTCATCTTTAGCTTTCCATATGTGCCAATAGGAAATTTACCTTTCTTCAAATGAACCATCACTTCTTCACCAACATCAAAAGTCTTATCTCTTCTTGATCTATCAGCTCTATCTTTGTATTTATGATTACTATCTTCTAGCTTTTGTTTCACAACCTCATGCAATGTCTTCATGTATTTAGAAAATTTCACTCCTTCAGCAGTTCTTTTGTTCTCATTATCAATATCTCTCAAATCAGATATTCCTCTCGGTTGTGTGCCATTCACAATCTCAAATGGTGTTTTCCCAGTACTTCTATTCACTAAGTTATTGTATGCAAATTCTTCTTGTGCTAACATAGAATCCAAACTACTTGGTGTGTCTCCAACTAAGCATCTCAAAATATTACCCAAACTTCTATTCATAACTTTAGTCTGTCCATCAGTTTGTGGGTGAAATGTAGAACTATATTTCAACTCAGTGCCAAACTTTTTCCAAAGGGTCTTCCAAAAGTATCCAACAAATTTACTATCTCATTCAGAGATAATACTCCTCAGCAACCCATGCAATCTCACAATTTCTTTGAAGAAAAGATCTACTACATGTATTGCATTTTATGTCTTTCTACATGGTATAAAATGTGCCATCTTAGAAAATCTATCCACAACAATAAATATAGAATCATTACCTCTTACTATCTTTGGTAATCCAAGAACAAAATCCATACCCATGTCAATCCAAGGTTTCTTAGGTACAATAATTGATACATACAAACCAGTATTCTGACTTACTCCTTTTGCAACTTGACAAATTCCACAAGTTTTCACAAATTTTTTAACATCTTTATACAACTGTAGCCAAAAGTACTTTTCCTTTCAACAAATTCCATGTTTTGTCAATGCCAAAATGTCTAGCCAAACCACTACTATGTTTATCTTTTATCAAATTAGTCCTCATTACTCCTCTCGGTATACACAACTAAATACCTTTGAACAACATACCTTCTTGGATAAAATATTCATCCCATTTAGTATAATGTTGATCTTTCATAGGTGCTCTTCACTTTGTCCATGGCTCATAAAAATCACGATCATCCTCATAAGTATTGTTCATCTCATCAAAACCAAGAACTTGAATTTTCATCTCGGTCATCAAAGATCTTCTTCTACTTAATGCATTAGCAACTTAGTTAGTGACTCCACTCTTATGTTTTATCACAAATGTATAACTATGCAAATACTCAACCCATTTGATATGTCTCTAATTCAACTTATTCTGACTACCTAAATACTGTAAAGCCTTATGATCAGTATACAACACAAATTCACTCGATAACAAATAATTTCTCCATTTCTTCAGTGCTTGAACAATAGCATAGACCTCTTGATCACACATAGAATATTTCCTTCTAGCATCATTCAAATTTTCACTAAAGAAAGCAACAGGTTTACCTTCTTGACTCAATACAACTCCCATTGCACTTCCACTTGCATCACATTCTACTTGAAATACTTTACTAAAATCAGGTAATGCCAAAATAGGTAATTGAACAACTTTCTGCTTAAGATTCTCAAAATGTTTATCAGCTCCATGTGTCCACTTGAATACTCTTTTGTCTCCTCTCATAGTCTTAGTCATAGCATTACAAATTGCACTAAAATTTCTAATGAACTTCCTGTAAAAACTTGCTAGTCCATGAAATGATCTTACCTCACTAGCATTTTTAGGTGTAGGCCAATTTAGAATAGCTTCAACCTTTTAGGGATCTATCTTCAATCCATCATCACAAATAACAAATCCCAAATACACAATCTCTTCTTTCATAAATGAACACTTTTTTTAGATTTATCTACCACTTTTCCTCTTTCAATCTTTGCAAAACTTGTCTAACATGCAACAAATATTCTTCTCTAGTCTTACTAAATATTAGAATGTCGTCAAGATATGCAATCACAAACTTACCCAAGAATATCTTCAAAACTTCATTCATTAGCCTCATAAAGGTACTCGGTGCATTAGTTAAACCAAAAGGCATAACCAACCAATCATACAAACCTTCTTTTGTCTTGAAAGCATTCTTCCATTAATCACCTTTCTCTGATTCTGATCCAATGATATCCACTTTTCAAATCAATCTTGGTGAAATACTTTGCTACAGTCAAACTGTCCATTATGTCATCAATTCTAGGTATAGGAAACCTATACTTCAGTGTTATTTTGTTGATTTCTCTAGAATCGGTGCACATTCTCCATTCCCCATTCTTCTTTGGTTCTAATACAATAAGTACTATGTTGGCTCTTTTTCTTGCAGGACCAAACTTGAATCAAAAGTTGGGCTTAAAACACTGGTTTGGTAATCAAACTTGACAAGAAAAACACACCAATTAATGAGGATAAAGAGAAATCCTCCTTCTTCTTTGAGCTCCACATTCACTTAGGCAGGTATTGCCTTGTTTGCACATCCAAGACACCTCATGACAAACCAAAAGCCTACAGATAGATTAGTGTAGAATAGCCTTCAAACCCCTTCAGGTAACCTGTACCCCAATGAAACCAATTCATATACAAACCGCCCTATTTGAACAGAATGAATTTGAAGACTAGAGAGAAGATCCTACTACTACCATCAACATGAAAGGGAAAGGTAATTGATTTAATACTTTCTTGTAGAGTGTAAACAATCATGCAACACATGTATCAGCATAAGGGATACTAGCTTATGATCAGTGCCTTATCCATTGGGCATCATACCTAAAACAAAATTGAAATACAAGAACAACTACTAGATTCATCTGAGAAACCAAGCCATAAACATACTCAAACATCTCTTATACTACTTGCAAGCATCCTTCCCGACTGAGCCCAATAAATCTATGCTTTACTCAGAGGCTTTTAACCTAATCCTAGATCAGGGCTGAGAGACAAAACACATACACCAGTAACCTAATGCAATGAGTCAGAAAACTCAAAATTCATCAAGAACAACTGAAGGAGAGATCCAAGAATGAGAAACTATATTAAGTGCGTGGTTTCAAATCCTTGTATTACAAACTGATTCAGTGATACCATAGACAATATGAAAAAGATACATAAGTTTTCTTCTTAGTATTGATACAGAAACAAAAAGGTTACAATCTGGACTAAGGATACACACTCAGCCTTTCAGCTTCCTGTGTCAAGAAATTCCAGCTAGCCCCTTCAAAATGATTTCAAATTTCCCTTTATACCAGGGTTACAATGCAAGCATGATAATTTTGAAATTCAAAATCACCTAACCCCACCGAGAAATAAACACAGACAAGACAGGGGTTAAGGCATAGCAAGCAAGCCCAAATAGTCAAATCCACCAGCTGCAAACACTTCTCGAGCTCAAAATCCACACAGCACCAGGTAAAAAAATATGTCTACCAAGCACCTTGGACCACACTGCAAATCACCACCCACCAAACAGGGTCAAATCTGCATTTAATTCCACAAGCAATGGTACCCCCTGTCTCTGGAAACATTTGGAAAATTTTGAAATTGAAACCAAATGGCTACATAGCATTTCATGGGATTTTATGTTCTGTAGCCATTTTCCCCCAGCCGCGCAACCATGCTGTCATATGTCTCACCTCCACAGGAATCGGGTCTAAAAAATAAAGCTTGGTCACATGATCGTATGGCCGAAAGATAGCCCCTACGATCATGCAACCACAAACTCTTAACCGTAGTTGACAATCAATCAAAACTCTCTACAAAGTTCTTGACCACTTCACAATCACAACCCCACAACCATGTGGAGACAACACCACCGCCCACTAGCCAAAAGAACACTACCATGCATCCACCTACCAATAGGAGCCACTACCACAACCACCACAAACATGTGGTACCCTGTCGCATGATCGCATAGCCCAGAAGTGGGCTATGCGAGCATGCGACAACCTGCTAACATTAACCACCACCGGTTAACACCACCGTAGGAAAACTGCTACTGCACAACTCCACAACTGTGAACAAGGACACATGTCGGCTGGTCATATGATCACATAGCTGAGAGTAAGGCTATGTGATCATGCGGCGGCCAACCCAAAGCCACCACATCATCGCCTCGGTGACACGGAACTGCAACCAGACCAACCTACTGATAGGACCCCCGAGGACATGTGGCAAGCGGTCGCATGATCGCATAGCCAAAAGTAGGGCTATGTGATCATGTGACAGCCTATTACAAGCTACCACATGTCTACCTTTGGGACCAAACCATAGAAGCCAAACCCTCTGGAGGACCAGACAATTGTCGTAAAAGTGCATAGCCCAGTTTTTGTCTATGCGATCATGCAACAACCGTCAATCCTTTGACACATCAGGACCCTCTGTGCCTTCAAAAAGATCAGGTCCCACCACCATCACACATGCACACTTAGAGAAAACACCAGCAAATAAGGAACCAGCGCGAGGTCAAAAACACACAACATTTTTGATGACAAAGGATCGAAAACACACAAAATTTTCGACATGGCAATAGGCAAGCAAGGAAGCTGAAAACACATAGAGTTTCTGATGGTAAAAGAAAAGTGAACCAAATAGGAAGCACAAGGTGGTCTAAAACAATGCACAGGTCGAAAACAACGTGGACTCTCAAAAATACAGTGGGCTTTCGACACTGGCAGTTCTTAAAGAATTTTCCCGTAGACCTTAAACTTTGAATAACTTTCAGGATTTAATGAGTCAGCACGTGCAAATTTGACTAGAGCCTGATGACAACATGAAGAACATAGGGGATGACACTTGACAAGCACATTTGCAAGGGAAAGGCCAATTTCATGAGACTTTGCAATGACAGAAAATAAGCCTAATAGTGGCTCTAGTTGGGGACGATGGGTAACTTGTGCCCATGTGAGAATTTAGAATCACTGGGTGAGCAGACCACCAATTGGACAAAAATAGGGAACCCAAAAATGTAGGGAGCAGGAAGGAAAAGCACACAATAGGAAAGAGAAAGACTATTTACAAAATATACACTTTTTACAAAAACTTGCAGCAACAAACATGAGTTAATTTCTACCTCTGTCAAAAATCTGATTTTCATTTCTTCCTTCATGAGGCACATCAAACATTTTGTTTTCATTTGTTACCACAGGGCTGTCAACATATTCAACCAGCAAATCAGGAAGAACAAAGAAACTTTCCTCACAGTGCATGTAAAAACTTCTGGCACTCTCTCCTCCTTGCTCACTATGAGGAAAAAAATCAGTATACCCATGGACAACACCATCAGATAAGAACCTACTCTTCTTCATTGGTTCATGTATATCACAAATTGGAAACACAAAGCACTCATATTTTGCCTACTGAAAAGCCTCATCTAGACCCTGTCTTTGCATTTCCCCAGGTGCAACCAGCTGGACCCCAAATGAAAAGTCAGAATGATACCCACAGCTAGAGAATGGGCATCCTAATTCAACTAAATCTGAGACCTCCACAAGTTCTTCAAATAGAGGATTGATTATTCTATGGAATGCACCATGCTAAACATCATGACATAAAATGGGCTGATAATCAAATTCTTCATCATATAAAGCATTAGAAAACATTTTAAAAATAGCACCCATCTCAACCTCATGGAAAACCACACCACATGAAGAAAAAAAAAACTAGATGAAGACTCATTGATATCACAATCAAACACCACTTCCTTGTCCTCATACTTCTGACTGAAGGAGTGTTCACTTCCACCATTACTCTCTTCCTCCCATGCCTCATCTGATTCACATGAAGACAAATCAACATCACTACCTTCATCATCCTCACCTGAATAGCCACTAAAATCATATTCAGACATTTCTGAATAAAAGGAAGATCCTACACACCTTGACCCTAATTTTGGCCCACTACCACAGTCTGAATACTCCTTTGACCAAGACTCATCAAAAGAAGTATCCACAGCACTAGAGATGGATTGCCCTGGAATGCAACATTCATTCCCCTTTTGTTGACAGTCTCTTTGCAACCTTTTCCATTCATTATCATCAGCAAACTCCTCCAAGAACAACCACTTAAACTCAGTCAAAGAAGAAATGCATTTTGGGGGCAGATTTAGATACCAATTAGATGCAACTCCCCTAAGGGATCTCCCAAAAAACATCATGGTGACCTCCTCATCAAAAATCTGATATTCTAGAATGAATCTATAGAATGCTAAGACATGTCTGACTGCTGAATCACACTTACAATCAAAGGCAGGAATCAAACCCAAAAGATCACTAGGAAAAGAGTGAGGGGACTTTGGAAGAGCATAGTCCAAAGGCCTATCCAACTTGAGGAAACCAGGTAGCCTAGACTGACTTTTCCCTTGATTTTCCATTTGATTTAATGCAAGATGAGAGCCACTTATCTTATCTCAGTCTTCCCTCTATACTAGCACTAAATACTTGATAGGGAAACATTGTAATCATAAATACCTAGAATTTGCAGCAGAAAGCTTTGTTGACTGGAAGGCAGGGCAGATCCTGAGCATCACCATGGACCTCCATCAAATAACTTTGTCATGTAGAGCCACCACCTCCTTAGAGAGGAAATATTTACTGTTTCTTCTTCCAACCAACACAAAATAGAACCAGGATAAACATGCCCTATTTATCAAAAGATGCACTGATCAAACAAAGACAACTCAGAGCTGCCACTCACAACTAGGTGAGAAAATTTTGCAAATGCCTTTTGTACCAGACTCTGTAACTATGATCTTCAATCGAGACTCTGGGATGATCCAACCAAGCAGAAAAACTTGCTGTCCTTTACTTCCTCCCTAGCAGAGTCACCATTTTGTTGGCTCTTTTTCTTGCAGGACCAAACTTGAATCAAAAGTTGGGCTCAAAACACTAGTTAGGCACTCAAGCTTGACAAGAAAAACACACCAATTAATGAGGATAAAGAGAAATCCTCCTTCTTCTTTGAGCTCCACATTCACTCAGGTGGGTATTTCCTTGTCTGCACATCCAAGACACCTCATGACAAACCAAAAGCCTGTAGACACATTAGTGTGGAATAGCCTTCAAACCCCTTCAGGTTATCTGTACCCCAATGAAGCCAATTCATATACAAATCACCCTATTTGCACAGAATGAATTTGAAGACTAGAGAGAAGATCCTACTACTACCATCAACATGAAAGGGAAAGGTAATTGATTTAATACTTTCTTGCAGAGTGTAAACAATCATGCAACACATGTATCAGCACACGGAATACTAGCTTATTATCAATGCCTTATCCATTGGGCATCATACCTAAAATAGACTTGAAATACAAGAACAACTAGTAAATTCATCTAAGAAACCAAGCCATAAACATAGTCAAACATCTCTTACACTCCTTGCAGACATCCTTCCTGATTGAACCCAATAAATCTATGCTTTACTCAGAGGCTTTTAACCTAATCCTAAATTAGGGCTGAGAGACAAAACACATGCACCAGTAACCTAATGCAATGAGTCAGAAAACTCAAAATTCATCAAGAACAACTGAAGGAGAGATCCAAGAATGAGAAACTATATTAAATGTGTGGTTTCAAATCCCTGTATTACAAACTAATTCAGTGATACCATAGACAATATGAAAAAGATACATAAGTTTTCTTCCTAGTATTGATACAAAAACAAAAAAGTTACAATCTGGACTGAGGATACACACTTGGCCTTTCAGCTTCCTGTGTCAAGAAATTCCAGCCAGCCCCTTCAAAATGATTTCAAATTTCCCTTTATACCAGGGTTACAATGCAAGCATGATCATTTTGAAATTCAAAATCACCGAATCCCAGCGAGAAATAAACACAGACAAGATAGGGGTTAAGCCATAGCAAGCAAGTCGAAACAATCAAATCCACCAGCTACAAACACTTCTCGAGCTCAAAATCCACATGGCACCAGGTACAAAAATATCTCTGCAAATAACCGCCAAGCACCCTGACCACACTGCAAATTGCCACCCACCAAACAGGGTCAAATCTACATTTAATTCCACAAGCAATGGTACCCCCTGTCTCTGGAAACATTCAGCAAAATTTGAAATTGAAACCAAATGGCTACATAGCATTTCATGAGCTTTTATGTTCTCTAGCCATTTTCCCTCAGCCACATAACCGCGCTGTCATATCTCTCACCACCACAGGAATCGAGCCTCAAAAATAAAGCTTGGTTGCATGATCGCATGGCCGAAAGATAGCCCCTGCGATTATGCTACCATGGACTCTTAACTGCAGTTGAAAATCAGTCAAAACTCTCTGCAAAGTTCCTGGCCACTTCACCATCACAACCCTACAATCACGTGTAGACAACACTACTGGCCACTAGCCAAAAGAACGCTACCACGCGTCCACCTACCAATAGGAACTACTACCGCAACTATGACATACATGTGGCACCCTATCGCATGATGGCATAGCCCAAAAGTGGGCTATGCGAGCATGCAACAGCCCACTAACATTAACTACCATTAGTTAACACCACCGTAGGAAAATTGTCACTGCACAACTCTACAACTGTGAACAAGGACACATGTCAGCTAATTGTATGATCGCATAGCCAAGAGAAAGGCTATGCGATCATGTGGTGGCCAACCCAAAGCTACCACATCACCACCTCCATGACATAGAACTGCAACCAGACCAACCTGCCGATAGGACCCCTGAGGACACATGGCAAGTGGTTGCATGATCGCATAGCCAAAAGTAGGGCTATGCAATCATGCGATAGCCTATTACAAGCTGCCACATGTCTACCTTTGGGACCAAACCATAGAAGCCAAACCCTCTGGAGGATCAGACGGTTGTCATAAAAGTGCATAGCCTAGCTTCTGACTATGCGATCATGCAACAACCATCGATCCTTTGACACATCAGGACCCTCTATGCCTTCAGAAAGATCAGGTCCCACCACCATCACACATGTGCACTTAGAGAAAACACCAGAAAATAGGGAACCAGTGCGAGGTCGAAAACACACAACATTTTTGATGACAAAGGATCGAAAACACACAAAATTTCTGACATGCCAATAGGCAAGCAAGGAAGCCAAAAACACATAGAGTTTTCGATGGTAAAAGAAAAGTGAACCAAACAGGAAGCACAAGGTGGTTGAAAATAATGCACAGGTTGAAAACAACGTGGACACTCAAAAATATAGTGGGCTTTCGACACTGGCAGTTCTTAAAGAATTTTCCCACAGACCTTAAACTTTGAATAAATTTTAGGATTTAATGATTCAACATGTGCAAATTTGACCAGAGCCTGGTGACAACATGAAGAACATAGGGGATGACACTTGACAAGCACATTTGCAAGGGAAAGGCCAATTTCATGAGACTTTGCAATAATAGAAAACATGCCTAACATACTGCATAAGGAATCAAAATTTCTTTGATCAAACCTTTCTGCAACAACTCTTGAATCTGTCAGTTCAATTCATGATTCTTGGTAGGTGTTAATTGATGAGGTTCCTTATTTGGTAAAATAGCTCCAGGGATTAGATCCATACAATGATCAATACTTCTTTTTGGTGGTAAATCATCAGGTACATTATCAAAAATGATTTCACTGTACTTAGTGAGTAACTTGTCAATCTCCTTCGGGACACTACCTTCTATCTTCTTAACCAGTTTATTAGGAATCACATCAAAACATACATCATCCCTTTTCAAATCTTTCACAAAATTCCTTCCTTCAATCAAGAAAACTTTCACAGATGTGCAAATATTACTAACAAGTTATTCCATCAATGGTAACAATATTTGTTTCTTTCCATCAGCCACAATAGTATACTTATGATATCTCCCATCATATATAGCATGTCTATCATATTGCCAAAGTCTACCCAACAAAATATGACAATAATCCATAGGCATGATATCACACAACACCTTATCATAGTATTTTCCAATCTTCAAATTCACATAACATTGTTCACTTACTAGGAGTGTATGCTCATCTTTGATCCATGAAATTTGATAGGGTTTCAGATGTTCCATTCTTTCTAACTATAGTTTACTAAGCATCTCTTCTGATGCCAAATTCTCTGAGCTACCACTATCAATGATTACCTTCCAAAATTTATCAAAAACTCTACATCTAGTCTTGAACAAACTTTTCCTTACCGGATCTTCCTTTTTTCTTTCATTCCACAGTGCTCTCTTTACCATTAGGTTACTTTCCTTCTCAGGTTCATTCAATGGCTCTTCTTCCACTACAACATTTCTACCACTACTAGTCTTTGTAGTTACTTGTATACATTCAAATGATCTATGTCCTTCTTCTCCATAGTTATAACAAGTTCCTCAGAAATTTCCTTTGCTATAACCACCTCACTAGCTACTGCCTCTACCTCTTGATGAACTTTCACCTTTCCTATTAGTCTTACCTTTGTCTAGATTTTTCTTTTCAAGTTTAGATCTAACAATTTCACCATTAGATCCACCTCTTCCTCTAGGGAATCTACCACCTCTTCCTCTCTATCTCTATTCATGTCTTCTATTCAATTTCTCTTTAGCTTTCAAAGCAAATTGATAAGCCTCTTCAATGCTGTCCAACTTAACCAAGCTAATCTCCTCTTGGATGGAAACTCTCAAACCATTCAAGTATCTACCAATTCTTTCCACATCATCTTCATCATGTCCAAATCTAATATCCAATCTATAAAATTCCTCAGTATACTCTTTTACCAAGCTATCTTTTTGCTTCAAGCTTTGCATTCACCGAACTAGGTTAATTTGATAATCACAGGGTAAGAATTTTCATTTTAATTTATCTACCATCTTATTCCATACCTTGATTTTTTCTTTGCCCTTCATTTTTCTATCCAACTGCAGATGTTCCCACCATAGGGATGTATGACTTTTCAATTTAGTGCTTGCAATCTTTACTTCTAGTCTTCAGGAATATTCTCATATTCAAAATACTTTTCCATCTCAGTGATCCAGTCCACCAATTCATCATAATCCAACTTTCCACCATATTTAGGAGGATTGAAATATGGTGTAGACTTCAAACTTGTCAAGGCCTTCAAAAATATTTCTTCACCTGGCTCCATAATAGGTGCAGGTTTTGTATTCACCTATTCTTCTTCCACTTCATCATCACTAACATCTTCAAGATGTCTGCCTCTTCTATGGGCTGTCCCAACTGCTTCCAATCTAGCACCAATCTATCTTAGCTTTGCATCTCACCTCTCATGAATCATCTTCACAACCCTCTACAATTGTAGGTCAGATCACAATCTGTTACCCCACAACAATCAACTAGGGCTTCAAGAGGAACTAGCAAACCTAGATCTGTAGACCTAGATCAAGATCTCAACCTCAATCTGATACCACCTAATGAAAGGAAAGAGGTAAGAGGGACCATAGGATGGCACACCCTAATGGTCCAAGCCTGCTCAACACAATGCGGAAGCCAACAAACATAATAGTGAGAGAGAGAATACCAAATCTTTGATATAATTTTATCAATTAAACCATACATGTCAGGCTATAAGGCCTTCCTGATTATGGCCTGATATTACAATGAAACTCAAAAGTTCTCAAATATGCAAGGATCTATTACCATCTCAATTATAATTTCTACTATCTTCTAACTCCAAAAAACTGCCCCCTAAACTCTAAACCAACAAATACATTTATAAAAGAGTCTATCAAAATAAGTTGGCCTTCAAATCCATAATCAATAGAAGGAACAGTCAGATCTAGGACCACATGCCTCCCAATGAAAGATACCAGCATTAAATCTATGATCTGTAATAAATGCACAAGTCAGCCCAACAAGAACTCCAAAATAAACTACTCAACAAACAAGGATGGCCGAGCAATAGACAAGCAATGCTGAGTGCCAGTAAAATAACTGACCGCCTAGTAGATGACCGACCACACTTGGTAACCAAGGGAAATTGACCAAACACCGACCAACTCTATCAAAGAAGAAATCGAACAACACAGAAAACTTCAAACATATTTTTGGTAACACAGGATTTCTAAGGACCCAAGATGCTCTTGCATCAGTGAACCACTTTCTCAAATCCTATACAAGAGCTACTTGTCAATCTATAAATTGGAATAAAAGTTATATCTTCTTTATCAACACTCCTAGGGTGAGACAAAGGAGAATTGTAGGCATCCTGGGTTGTAGCATTGATTCTCTCCCTGCTAACTACCTGGGCTTTCCTTTAGGTGTTAAACCACTGGAAGCATTTTGGAACAAGTTAGTTGATAGATTCAATAGGAAGCTAGCAGGATGGAAAGGGGCTACTCTCAGTGAGGTAGGAAAAATCCAATTGGTTAAATCTACTCTTCAAAACCTTCTAAACTATGTGTTTAGCCTCTTTTCCACTTTGGCTAAAGCTGTGGAGGCCATGGAAAGAGTTCAGAGAAGATTCCTCTGGTCTGGGATAAATGAACATAAGAGACTCCCTCTTATTACCTAAGGAAAAAATTTGTCATCCTAAGAGTGGTGGCATTCTCAAGATAAGGAGGATCATACCTTTTAACAAAGCTCTACAAGATAAATAAATATGACACATCTTTCATAGTACAAGGGAATGGTGTGATACGTTTGAAGATAAGTATCTCAATAAACATTCTATTAACCATTTCTTTGAAGATAATGATATTCCAAAAGGCTCTTATATATGGAGTGGTTTCCTTAATGCTAAGGAGATTTACAAATCAAAGTCAAAATGGAAAATAGGGAATCACCAATCAATCAACTTCTGGAATCATAACTGTCTTCATTTGGGACCCCTTAAGGAAGGTGAGCCTTTCAACATCTGTATGGAGGAGTGCATCCACATCTACAGTTCCCAACTCTATAACTACAGAGTGGACAATGCCTAGGTGGACTTGTCCCATGTATCTTGTGACCTGATCCCTCTTACGATTGCCCTTAATGTAGTCTCCATGTCCCCTTCTCAGGATGTGCTTATTTGGGAAGGTTCTTCAGATGAGACCTTCATGGTGGCCTCTACCTACTCAACTCAATTGTCTCTGCATCAGGAATCCAATCATTTTTGGGCTAAAACTTGGTTCCCTAGCCTCATCCCCAAAATAAATGTATTCTTCTTGATTTTTCTTTAGAATCGCATTCTAATGGTTGATAACCTTATAAAGTGATGTTTTTAGATCCCCAACAAGTATGTGCTATGTAGATGTGAAGTCCAATCTATGGACCATATGTTTCTTTGCTCCTCCTATGTCATTAAAATTTGGCAATTACTCCTTTCTGCTCTTGATTTATCCTGGTGCTTTACCCTATCTTTTAAAGAACTTTTCACTCAATGGACTTTCTCCTCATAAAATTTTGATTCTCGCTATTTTTTTCCCTAGATTCTCCCACATTTATGCAAGGGAGTTTGGAAAGTATATAATAACCATATCTTTTGAGATAGTTCTAAACCTCCCAAAATTATCTTTGAAAAGATCCACTTTGTTGTGGAAGAAATTTTTTTTTTGTGGTGGCTCTAACTCTTTTATAAGAAAGGACCAGACTATTGTCTCTAAGAGGAGCTTTGAGAAAAGATAAAACTACACCTAGAGCTATCCCACATAAGGTTGGTCCAAGGCCAACTTTGATGGCATGGCCAAAGGAAATCCAAGAAAGGTGGGTAGTTAAGGTGTGATAAAAAATTTCTATGGTTTTGGGATTGTTGTAGTCACCTTACCTCTCAGCTCTTAAACAAAACACTTTGTTGAAGCTAGTGTTGTGCTCCAAGTCACTAAACTAGCCCATGAAATAGGGTTCAAAAAGCTCTGGCATGAAGGAGACTCCAAGAACATCATAAACTATTTAAATCTAAACTACTCACCTTCATGGACTATTTCTAACATGATAGAAGAAACACTTGCTCTTTTAAATTCTTTTGAAAAGGTTCACATTTCCCATGTGTATAGGGAAGCCAACCAATTTGCTAACTAGTTTTCCAACTTGGCTGTTAAAAAGGACACAATGATGAGATGGCATCATGATGGAGATTTCTCTTGTGAGGTGAAGATTTAGTTAAGTGGGATAGATACCAAGGAAAGGAGGGAATCATTAATGATAATAATTAATTGTAATGTGGTTAATTGGATGTGCCATTCCATAAAGAAAAGTACCGAATAGACACAAAGGTTAATAACTACAAGTCCCTCTTGTACACTTTTTGGGTGTTCATTCCCAAGATTTATATCTATTTCCAAAGGCAAAGTAGGAGAAAGTTTAGGATGGTTGTTGTGAGGAAAAATTAGAACAACAACTATCTCTCAAACCAAAGTGTTGGTTCTTGAAAATATTTTAGACTGCATGAGATACCAATATATCTAGGACTAATTTTAAGGAGAGGTTAGTTCCAAATATGAGAAGTCAATAGGTAACTGGACCAACTATAGGGACAAGACTACCCTCGTCACTTCTGGCTCTACAAAACCAAGCTGGGTACACCTAATCCAATAAACATAATTATGTTCTTGACTTGATATTGGATCTAACAATAGATATTAGTGAGAAAGTACTAAATAACAACCTATTATTCATTGACTCTCCATCACTGGGTAGGATAACTATTTAAAAGTAAATGAAATTAAATGATTGGTTTTGATTATTGTCTTTCTAACTGTAATGACTTCAACCTTTCCTTATAAAATAAAGATTCATTTACATAGGGAAATGCCTTATCCATTAGGAAAATAACACCAGAAAATAGAGTAAATACAAAGATCCTTGAAGAACCTAGTTCAGGAACATAAATACAAATACTCCAACTCTTTCCTACTTTTAGACAATCCTCATGAAAATTAAATGAACATGTATCCCACTTTGAGCAATATTTAATCTAACCCTAGATCAGAACTCAAAGCAAAAATACATATACATGAGTCCCTGATAGACATAGAAATTCATAGATTTTCCACAAAGGAGAGGTAAAGACCTAAGATTTATATTAAGTATAACCTTTGATCATTTGTATACAATATATACTGAGTAACAAGCCTGTAGATAACAATATCAACCTGTGCTTTTTCTCTATTACTTGACAAGAAATGATACAAAATATTAAAATCCTCAACTAAGGATTAGGGTTTCAAAATTTCTATCTTCTCAACACCTAAGACTCTCAATGCCTAATATGATTATGGAAATTGATTTTATATACAAGGAAATGCAACAAGCAACCGATCATATTAGGGTTTACATAAATTTTACCCTAGAATCCACAACAACCCCATTACTTTTATAATAAATGCCTCGATCATAGCTTGGAGAAATATTTTATAAGTGAGCCACCTCACTTTATGTCTTCAATCTTTTCCTTGATCTCTTCAAACAAATCTGATCACCATCTCTTCATAGTTATTCCTGTAATAAATAGACCTTACATCTCAACCACTTTAAAACCAAAGATTCACAATCCTTGTTTGGCTCAAGAAGTAGATGGAGCATCTAGCTTTTTAGCATGAGGAATGTATTGGTACCTCCATTTATTGAATACCTCTTCACTTTGAAACACAAAAGTGACAAATTCAACTTGTTCTCCATCTGACTAATCTCATGCTGAATAAACTCAAACTTGGACTTGTCAGATATAAATGTTTCAATAGTGTGTATGAAGAATAAAGTATTTTCCAAAGTTAAAATGCTAGTCATCCTAGCAGAAAAATCATCATCCTTTCTTTCTCTCCATTTTATTAACTCCTTAAGCTCACCATTTTTCTTGAAAACTCCTAGAATTAGGTCACAACAAGGGAGTGTCAATTCTCTATTCAATAGATTGGATTTCCTTTCAAAATTATCCAAAATTATCTTGTATTCAACAAGCCTTTTCACAAATTGATGCACTAGTTTGATCAATGGATCAGGATCAACCTAGCCCTTAGATAGCCAACAAAATAATCTTATATTTGGGGATCTTTCAACCCATTTATTTAAAATTGGACCCAACTCCTCCTTATGTCTACTCAAAGATGTGAGCAATATTTGTAATCTTCTAGCATGATCAAACAAGATTGTAGGGTTCATATTAGTATAAAATTGCATCACAGTCTTAGTAACCTTTTCTTCATATTTTTAATCCAAGGAATTTCACCTCTATATAATCATCCCTCTTGTTATTTATCTCTTCTCTACTTTCTTTCATTTTATTTGATTTCTCAAGCAATTGCTACCTAGTCCAACTAATTCTTGCATCTATATTTTTTTCTGGGAAAGGAGATGGGAGAAACCACAGGTCTATCAGAAATCATCAACTAAGGTGATCTTTGATCTTGGGGTCCTAACAACTATGCAATCAATTTTTCCTTTTGGATCAATTCTATTTTCAACTCATTGTAAGATTTAAGGATAGTTTCAAACTTAATTCTTAATTCCTCTTTTTGTTGTGCATCCTTCTCTTCTAACCTCACATTGAATTTAGCTATCTCCAAGATGATACTTGAGGCCTCTACACCTGAAGTCTCACCAACCCTTTGCACCAACAAGTTCCCAGCATATTATGAAGGAAGGACCTCTCTTTTCCCTTTATTTTCTTCCCTCTTAAGGGACCACATGACCAAAGTTGTATGGTCATTAGAGAAAGACACACCCCTAGTAGCTTGTTTGGTATGTTCTACAGTTGAGAGAATGGTAACTTTACTTTTCCTGACTGAATAAAAAACAATAGCATCAGCAATATCCCACACAAGGAGAATTAATACTCCTACAGTATGAATCGTGGCTCTTCCATCTTCTAGGGTTATCTTCTCAAATTTCTTCATCATTTCCCCCTTTGTCCCATTTTCAATTTTAGTTATATCCCTATCAGGGAATTTTTCCTTCTTTTTCTCACAAATTTCCCTAAATTGATTTATTTTCATCCTCCACAAGATTTGAAGGAGTGCCCTAGTCTTAACAAAATTTTCATCTGAAATGAAGGAATCACTGGCCTATTTCAAAATCAGGTCTATTTCCTTACCCTCAAACTCTACCACTTTGAGGTCCATTTGTATTCCTTTGGGTGCCTCTTGCATCCCTTCTTGCATCTCATCATTTTAAAAAATACTTCCCTAATTGCTTAACTATACCAATTGCTGAGGAACTCCATGTTCATCCAACTACAAGGGGGATTGGGAAGGAGAGTATATATCTTGCTCTAGTTGAGACTCCTCTTGTTTTTTCCTCTTTGGAGAGGGCTCTTCTACCATTGGGTCACTTGTAGGTCTCTTCCCTTTAGAGGTAGATCAGAGACTTTTTTCCTTTTGTGAGCTGGGAGAAGGAGACTATACCCTTTCCTCTATTGAATTGTATATGTTCCCCTAGGGGTTATCTTGGTGTATCCTAGTTGGCTCAAAATTCTCCTTGCTTTATTTGGATCTACCTTACTTACCACAACCCTTTTTTCATTTTCTTCTTGCATGATCCCTTCAAAATGCTCCATAAAGGCCTCTATCTTTCTTACCTATGGCTGAAAATTTTTTAGTGGGTCATATCCTTTATCAAAATTTCTGATAAAATCTATAGTTTTCTTGTAAATCACCCACTTCTCTTTCTTGATTTCTTGAGCTTGAAGATCAAACTCATTCCTAGTTATATCTTCTAGGAAGTTAAATTGGTGCTCCATAAGAGCACACCTTATGTTTTCTCAAGACATTCCAAAAATAAAACCCTCATTGTCTGGACATCTCACCACCATTGTTTCCATTCTATAGGGCTGTAAAACTTTATTTAAATGCACCCATCCCTTCTTGACAATGATATACTGCTGGGCTATTTTAATGTTTGGGAATAAGGTTCCCCTTCCTTTTCTAGTTAGGGTTGTTTCCTGCAAATCACTAATCTACCTTAGAATTTTTTCATACCCTATCTTCAAAGGGACCTAGTAAGGCAATACATAAGGTGCCTTCCTGCAACCATACACCCTTGACACTGTGGAGACTGGATATAAGATTATATCACCAAAATTATGTACTATGGTGATGTCTTTGCAATAATCTTTGGGCCTAATTAATCTTAACAACTCCTTGGGAATCCTTGGATTCTCAAAACATAACAAGGACATGAGCCTTGAAGCAAAATTTCTATCAAGAACCAAATAACTAGCATCTGGTCTATCCCATGATAATTTAGTGGTCCACAACTAGACTGGCAATGCCTCTTTGTTCTTCTCTCTCACAATGTCTATTATTTGTTGAAGAAATCCACACCTTTGTATAAAAACATATGCATTATCATAGAATACCATCCAAAAGGCCTGTCAATCTTCATATTTTTTATCCCCATTAATCCCTCATGGATTAGGTCTACAAGGTAAGGGGCATAATAAAAAATCAATGCCAGGTGGGGACGTAAGGACTGTACCATCATAAACATGTATGGGATGGGCATGTGACTTGCCTCATCTTGTCCAAAAATCAAAGTTAAGGACTTATATACACCCTGTGCTCTCAAACTGAAAAGGTCCAACCTAAAAGGCTCAAGCATGCTCTTACTAACTGTACACATGGCACCAATTTGGCCAAAGAAATCCCTTAAAGGGCCATACCTCAAATAATCTCTTTGTGCCTCATATATTTTGTTAAATTCTTCAAAATCAATATTTTCTAATCCAACAGAGGGGTCATTTAATGAAAAAGAATCTTTGATATCATCCTCTATGATACTTACCAAGTCTATTCCATTAATATCTTTAACACACCTAGTCACAGGATCATAACATCTAGCAATCTATATGAGAAGGTCAACATCCATGAAAAATTTGGGCATAATGAGTCTCCCTATGTGAAATTGCCAAATAATACTAAGAGGTGCACATGCATTACATTAGGAATATGTGACTTTAAATAGGATCAAACCATTGTAATCCTCCCCTACTTTAGCATCCCTCATCCATAACCCTCTATCATATAATCCCTAATTTAAAAAATCCCTGGGGTTTTTTTGAACCAATTCTTTCACCCTAGATGCCCCATTTTCTGAGTGTGGGAGTAACTACATTAAATCTTCAAAAACCACCTTGTCCTTATATTCATTTTTTCCTGAGAGTTCTCTTTCAGGTAGTATTTTGACTAGGGTTTTCAGGAAAATGTACAAATACCAGAATAATAACCACCCAAATACCACAAGATAATAGAAGAGAAGATTTAACTACTAAAACCATTCTTCTTATAAAAAAATATGCACTTTCAAGATGAAAATGGCCTACCAAACACTTGAGAAAATTTGATGTCGACGTTTGGAGAGAAAACCAATTTTCTCACAAAGAAACATGTTGAAGAAGTGTTCCATCTAACAATCAAATTAGAATATGTAATCATTGCCAACCCATCACAGCCAACCCACATGAAACTCATTAAGTTCTCCATTACTGAAACAAGTAGCTACAACATTCACATGAAGTGAAACAACATCAAAAATTGAAATTTGAACGTGAATCATTGTTCAAAATTCCTTCTAGCACATCAAATGGTTGATAATGACCATGTCATAACCATTTACTACTTTCTCCATCTTAGTTCTTGATCAATGAAAACATTTCAAATTTACCCATGTGTAGAAACCCATAACTTATTTTAACTTTGATCAACCCAGATAGGTGTCAACATGTCGCTATTTTGTAAGCATAAAATTCGAGCACCTTTAACCTCTGGTAATGCAGCCACCATAGATGCCCTTTAAAACTAATAGGTCTTTACTTATCCCTAAAAATCAATGACCCCACTTTGTAAGTGAACATGTGAAAGAGTTTAAGAACTTTGGACCTGTCGGCAGCTGAAATTATAAAAGACACATGTCAATTAGTCACATTTTTACGAGTTAGAAAACTGTCAAATATGTCAGGTACAAGAAATGTGACAACCATTGATGAAGCTCCATCGGATGATCATCAATTTTTTGTGAAGTTTGGCCCACCCCTACCTCCTCCAGCCCTTTATCCAATAAAAAATGACCATGTCATGAAATCCGTCAAGTGGACATACCTTCCTTTCTTAAAGAGTATCTGTCATATTGATAGCTACCACATCACATGCCAAATTTAACTAATAGAGAGAAAACACCTCATCATGACTTGGTGATTAAGGACCTACCTCGTAATTTGAAGAATGTAGTAAATTGAGTGGCTATCACTAAATTTCAATCTTTAAGTACCGAGTAACTTCCTTCAGTGGTATAACAACAACCACAAGATTTATCTGAGTTTTAACCTTCAAAAAGATATGACCCCATCGTATTACATCATCGTGAACAGATGTCAATCCATGAAATCACCACAAAACATGAAAAGTTAGAGCTCTGTCATCATGAGTATTCAACTTAATCAAACACCTATTGTTAAAGTGCATGGGTTAATGAGCAACCAACTTAGCTCAGCAGTATCATGATAGCCATTGATGCAATCCACTTGTTAACAACAACACAACTCTAAAAAGGGGCTCACTTGAGCAGGTGTCATACAGTTTCTATTTTGCAAGTCATAAAACATGACAATGGAGGGCCTTAATATAAAGTGACAACCACAAGATTAAAATGAATCGAGTGGTTAGGAAATAAAATAGGAAAGGATAAAGTTTTGAGGAAATTTTCAGTAAAAAGTGACCCATTTAAAACCTAATTGCAAAAAACATGAAGGGGACAACTTTTGAAGGTTTATTTTGGCACATGTTTGATTAGTACTTTAATGAATAGAAAAGTAATGCTTAAGAACTTAAAAGATCATAGGAGAAATAAAGCTTTAAAAATTGACCATGAATTGACAACTCAATGAGTTCTCCTGTCAGATTTTTTAACATGTACGAACCTGTTCCCCAATTTTCTTCAATGGTGTAAGGGCCTAGCCAAATGGGATCAAATTTTCCATGTTTTCCCTTTCTTTCCAATGTTGCATTCCACATAAGCACAAGATCATCATTTTTAAAACCTCTCTGAGTCATCCTTTTGTCATATAAAACCTTACACTAGGCCTGGATCTTTTCATTTCTTGTATGTGCATCACCTCTTACTTCATTTAGCTAGATCAAATCATTAATTCTGATTGTCATTTCATCTTCCAAATCACAATCATATGTTTGGATGAATTGATACATTTTCAACAAATTATTTTGGGGTAATCTCGCATTAATTCCATAGACTAAGTCAAAAGGGGCACATCCTATTGCCTTTTTTATAGTAACCCTATCAACCCATAATGCTTGCAATAAATTTGAATCCCAAGCCCTTTTATTCTTATCCAGTACTCTTTTCAATATCTTAATCAAGCTTTTTTTACTAGATTCAACTTGGAAATTTCCCTATGTATGATAAGGAGATGAGTATGAAATCTTGATACCATTTTCCTGAAAAAAATCAGCAAACCCCTCTGATCTAAAACACATTGCATTATCAACCACCATTATTTCTAGGCAACAAAACCTAGTAAGAATATTTTGCATCATAAAGTCCATTACAACTTTACTAGTTTCTTTTCAGGAAGGGATTGATTCAACCCACTTAGTGAAGTATTTTTTTGCTACCAGAATATAAGAATTTCCACCACTAGATTTATTAGGAATCTCTCCAATAAAATCCATACCCCACTTTTGGAAAGGGGCATGTACTGTAACATGCCTAAGAGGTAAATTCCCACTAAATTTTAGTTTTCTAGCAAACCTCTGATAGGGGTCACATCTTTTAACAAATTGGTGGGAATCTTTGAAAATTTTTGGCCACCAAAAACCTGATCTAATAATCTTGTGTGCTATGGTCTTTTCCATATAATGTCCACCACAAACTCCACTATGCATTTCATTTAGTAAGATTTTAGATTTTTCTTGATCTACACATCTAAGAAAGACCCCCTCACTACTTCTCCACCACAATTCACCAGCTATGATTGCATACTTCATGAAATGGAGCCTAAGAGTCCTCTTTTTATTATCATCCATCTTAGGAGGTAGGACCATTCTTTGCAAGTACCTAATAATGTCCTTGTACCATTCAAAACAATCCATATTGAAAATGAAATCCCTCTATTCTTCTTCCAATATATTTATCTAATTTAAAGCCAAATTATTTTGGACCATTAGCTTGGCAAGGCCTAACCCTCTCACCAAGTTTTTGATATGGATATCAATATTAAATTCTTGGATCCTATTGATCCAACTACATCTCCTTCCTGAAACTTCCTGTCGGACCAAAATATCTTTGACTCTAGCACTTGGGACATAAACAATTACTGCAGCTCCAACCAAGTAGCATCTAAATTCTTTGATAGCCTTAACCAAGGCATAGACTTGTTTCTCAACAATGTCATAATTTAATTCAGCTACTTGTAAGGTTTTACTAAAAAAGGAAATAGGTTGATCAAATCCTTCTATATTCTTTTGCAATAATACTGCTGCAATAGTGTGGATGGATGCAAAAGAAAATATTTGTAAGGGTTTGTTATAATCTGGTGTTTTCAAAACTAGAGCATTTTTCATAGCCTATTTGATATTCTTGAAAGCCTCTACTGCCTTAGCACTCCACTCAACCTTTGATCCCTTCTTTAGTATTCTTGATATAGGGATATTGATTTCTACAAAGTTTGTAACAAATCTCCTTAAAAAATTTACTTGTCCTAAAAAGATTGCACTCCTCTGACATTCTTTGGCTAGGACAATTTGTCAATAGCTTCAACCCTCTTAGGGTCTATTCTCACCTCATCTTTTGAAACAATAAGCCTAGAAGATTTCCTTCCACAACACCAAAGGCACATTTGTTTGGGTTTAAAGAAACCTGATATTCTAAGGCTCTAATGAAAATTTTCTCCAAGTGTTGGCAATGTTGCTCCTTTTTAGCTGAAATTGCTATAAAGTCATCTTGATACACCACCATAAATCTATCAATAAAATCAGAAAAAGCTACATCCATAGCTCTCTGGAAAGTGGAACCCACATTAGTTAATCCAAAGGGCATTCTTACATACACATATGTCCCCCAAGGGGTATTAAACATAGTCTTGAATTGTTCAGATTTCTTAACCATGACCTGATTATATCCAGAAAAGCCATCCATCATGGACATCAATTCTGACCTAGTTACTTTTTGCAACACATTTTCCATATTAGGTAAACCATAATTATCTTTTAAGGAATTTATGTTTAAGTTCTTGAAATCAACACAAAGTTTGATATCACCATTCTTTTTCCTAACAGGAACCATATTTGAGACCCAAGTAGAATGCCTAATAGGCTTAATTATCCTAGCATCTATCATTTTTTTGAGGTCTCCTTGCATCTTGGGTGCTAGACTAGGATTTACAGGTCTTAATTTTTGTCTGCAAGGCTTAGTACCTTCTTTCAATGGGATTTCATGTTGAAACAAGTCTTCTCTATAAGCCTTGAGATCTTCATAAGGCCATGCAAAACCATGTTTAAACTTCCTAAAGAGATCAATCAAATTCTTCCTAGTTCTAGGGGATGGGAACTTGCCAATATAAACCTTCTTAGGTATCATTCTTGTACCTAAATTTATTTCTTCAAGGTCATTTGATTTATCATTATTAGTCAAGAAAACCTTGTCTTTGTTATCAAATGCCCTCTCAAGATCTACTAATCCCTTAGGGACTCTATTTGATTTCAATTGTAGTACCTCCTTTCCAAAAACAACTTCTTTACCATTTATTGTATCAACATAAGCATGGAAATCTCTATCACCAAAATGAGATTCACATTGCAAAAATCTCAAAATGTCCTGGTCATCAGCAAAAACTTGCCAATTTTCCACATTGTCAGGGATTGAAGGTCTAGCTTGAACCTCTATATTAGATATATCTACAAATGTGATATCTTCTAGCCTTAAAGCCACATTATCTAATATATCAGCCATTCTATTTTGACTTCTTTCCACCCAACAAATGTTAAAAGCATTGATGCTTTCAATTTCATCCCATACTGCATTTCTATACTCTTTTAATTTTTGATTCTTTGATGCATACTTTGATCTAACTTGGGAAACTATTAACTCATAATCACCCACCACTTTTAAGCACTTTATGCCATGTCTTGATGCTAACCTTAGGCCAATTAACAAAGCCTCATACTCTACAACATTATTTGTACATGAGAATAGTAAAGTGAAAGATAATTTGAAAGTTTTACCATTTGGAGATATGAGAAATATTCCCACTCCAGACCCCTCTTTTGAGCTTGATCGATTGAAATACATAGTCCATAGACTATCAAGGTCAGTCGATTCCTTCTAGTTATCTGATACATGGGCTGACTCAACACCCTCCTCTATTTCCTTATCTTGGACTTTGAAAGCATTAATATCAGTATCTAAAAAGCATTTCATGGTGTCCTCTTCTTCCTCAATCATGTGTGGGGTCCTAGGTTACTTGGAAACCTTGATATTTTGTCCTTCAAAGTTAAAGGTATCAAATGCTAAATCACATTGGATGCTACCTCCCATAGAAGCACTCCATTTTCTCGACAATAACATCCCATATTGAGGAGGAATATCAACTACCAAAACACTCATGGTCAATTATTTACCAAGGTATACTACCAACCTATAGGGTAAAGCTTTAATAGTACCCACAACTAGCACTTCTCTTGAGTCCATATCCTGACATCTCCCATGTGGAGTATCCACCTTCAGCCCTAGTGACTTCATAACTTTTGTGGGCATAATAGTATTTGATGCTCCTGAATCAATCATGCAATTTTTTAATAGCTTTCCATTTATTAGCAAGGTTAAAAATAAAGGATCAACTATTCCTATCGAGATACTAACAACATTTGTGTCCAAATAAATTTGAAGAATTTTAGAAATAATGTCTTCATTGTGACTTTCATTTTCATCATTCAAAGTTGCCACTTGCTTATCAATCCTTTCTATCTTTTGAGTATCTGTCGATACTACACCATTCACCCAATTAAGAGCCTTTTATCTATGTTCCTCTATCCTCATCATCTCCAGCAAAGGGACCTTAATAGTAATCTGTGATAGTAATTTTCTCATATCATTTGGAACATACTTTGAATCAAACACATCATGTTTTACATTTTCATACTCTTTATCATCATTTTGTGTGAATGTATTTGGAGATTCCTTAGTCTAGATTTTAACCTCCTTCTACAAAGGGGGAACAACCTCTTCTAAGGATTTATCCTTAACTTTATAAACAATGTTAGGTTTAACATTTTTCTTCACTTTGATCTTGCTAATAGTATCGGCTTCCTTTTGCTTTTTTTGGGGTATCTTAGCATCTTTTTCTATTTTTTTAATAAAAATACCAGCACCCCTCTGACTTGGGTCACCTACTACTCTGTTTCTTAGATCATAACTTGTCTTATCCTAAGTAACCATGTCTACGATTATCTGAGCTATTTCCTCATCAAATGGCCTTCTTAAAACAAATGTCTCTTCATTTTTAAAGGCATTACACTTGATATTATCTAATTTATCATCTTCCTCATCTGAAAAAACCTGTTGATGGTATGATTCATTTCTAACTTGGGAATTTGAAACATCTTGATTCTCATCTCCCTTGGTAGAATCAACTTCATCCCAAAGGTGGGAGGAAGTCATACCACATCCATGGTCATCATAGGGTTCCTCCTCATTACACTCTTGTTCTTCTTGTGTAGAGACACTCTTGGATATAACACAATAATTTGGATAATGTGGTGATTGACACACAATAAACCATGGGACCTCTTCAACCATATTCATTGAATTCATTTGCAATGGATTAGGGGTCCTATCATGTGGTTTATCCTTTCTTTCTCAGAGTATAGGTTTCCCATCTTTCCATTGAGTATTATAAGGATATTTCTGCATCCTAGGCAACTTGCTAAAATTGTTAAAAGAAAGCTTGTCATTACCTGTAAACCTATTGCCTTTATTTTCACCAGGCTTCAACTCCTTATAGCTTTCAAAATCTTCTTTAAACTATCATCATCCTATGGTTTTTCACTTGTAGGCTTTCCTAGTTCCTTTTTGTTCAACATCTGTGACTTGTTATCATCCCTTCTTCCCAATTTCCCTGATATCCTATGGTTTCTTTCCATATTTATAGCCAGATTATAAGCATCTACAAGATTCCTTGGATTCTTATCTCTTAAAAGGTATCCCATCTTAGAATCAAAGGCATTTAAATAAGTGACAAGATAAACCCTATCATTAAACCTAATAACTTGCAAGAGCTTATGCATGGCCTTCTACAACCTGATATTAAATTCAATAACATCCTCATTGAAATTTTTCTTAGTGTTATTAAATTCATTTAACATAAAGCCCTCATTTGTCTTATCACCATATTGTTCCTTGAAACAATGTTTGAGTTGATCCCACAAACCTATGCTACCATGTGGTAAATCCCTAAACCAATCCCTTGAATCTTCTATTAAGGATTTCACAAACAACTTCATTATTATGTCATCTGGAACAATGTTGTAATCATCTAGCACATCGATGAACTTCTTCAAGTGTTCTTCATAGGTGATAACATTGCTGCTAGTGAACTTTGGAAGTTTCTTTCTAATCTCTTGAGGGATAGGGTTGGGGTATCCGAGAATGCTTGTAAAAATCAACTATTTACATCTTTCATGAATAGGCCCTACATTAGATAAACCAGCACCCTGGGATGTTGATGCATTAGTGTTTGACATAGAAAAAATCTTGAGTCCACCTGGTGGAGGAATACTTGTTACCTGGTTAGCAATATTAGTATCATTCCTTCCTTGTGTTAAAGAAGAGGTAGCAACATTAGTAGGTCCTGTGGACCATTTGAGAAAATCTATCTTCTTTCTCATTTCTAGAGTCATAGCTTCCAATTTTGCCTTTTCAACTCCCTGGCCAGCAACTTTTTTTCCCTCTTAGCCTTTTCAAGGTCAGCCTCCAGCCTTAAAGCCTGGTCTATGAGATCTTTAGGGCCTAGGGGCTCATTAATTAAAACTCCTACAACCTTTTGTTTACCTCTATCCCTGGGGTTTCTTATCTCAAAAATCTCTTGGATAATGGGTTGTTGCCTTGTTTATTCAGGCATAGGAACATGAATGATGGCTTCTATGTCTAATAATTACCTTTTCAACTGATCAACTCTTATCATAGCATGTCTAATTTTTTCCTCTTTTTCTTTTTCCCTCTCTTTCCTAATAGATGCTTGCTCATGAATCTTCCTTTCTAATTTATATACTTCTTCAAAAATTTCCTCAAAATCTGGTAAATTTGTTTTAGACTTAGCTTGGTCTGTCTGGGGTTCTTCTTGCTGATCTTGGGATTCATGGAGACCTTGGGGTAATGAAGAACCAAGGGTGAAATGAGGGACAAAATCTTGTCTATTTCTACTTTTACTTCTAGACATCCTCTCTGCTCCATGTTGTTTATTAGGGACTCTTCTCTTATTATATTATAATTTCTCACCCTACCTCTCTGAAGGAGAATAATAGTCCTTGTATTGGTTCAAACCTAAGTCAACAACCTCCTCATACTCTGAGGCATTTCCTTCCTATCTAGGATGAGTAAGAATATCATGTCTTGAATTTCCCTTATGCATCAATGTGAAGGACATATCATTAGTACTCTTCTCTCTTCTGATTTGACCGCGTCTAGATGTGGTTGGAAGTTCACCTTCCAAAATTTCCTCTGGATATTCTTTTCTCTAGGACCTTGTATTCTTGAAACTCATTGTAATAAAATGCTTATTTCATTATTTAACACTAGTACAGAGATCTCTTAGAGTCTCCATCCAAGTAAACTATGATTATTTATAAGATATTCCTCTTGTAATCAAGGTAAATAATAAGAAAGAGTAGGCAAATTTTAGAGAAAAAGAAATGACTTGATGTGTTTAATGGTAACTAATTGGCCTTAAAAAAAGTAGGCTCAGAGTCCATCTCAATATTTACCCATGTTATTTGACACAAATTCTATACTTTCCCTAGCACAATCACCATTTTCTTGGTTCTTGAAAAGATTTTACACTACATAAGATACCAATATACCTAGGACTGATTTTAATCAGAGGTTAGTTCCAAATATGAGCAGTCAATAGGTAACTAGAACAACTATAGGGACAAGACTTCCCTCTTCACTTCTGGCTCTACAAAACCAAGGTGGGTGCACCTGATCCAATAGATATAATTTTGTTCTTGACTTGATACTAGATTTAACAACAGATATCAGTGAGAAAGTACTAAATAACAACCTATTATTTGTTGACTCTCCATCACTGGGTAGGACAACTATTTTAAAGTAAATAAAATTAAATGACTGGTTCTGATTATTGTGTTTCTAACTGTAATGACTTCAATCATTCCTTATAAAATAAAGATGCATTTACATAGGCCAGTGCCTTATCCATTGGGCAAATAACACCATAAAATAGAGAAAATAGAAACATCCTTGAAGAACCTAGTTCATAATCATAAATACAAATACTCCAACTATTTCCTACTTTCAGACAATCCTTATGCAAATCAAATGAACATGTATCCCACTATGAGCATTATTTAATCTAACCCTAGATCAGAACTCAAAGCAAAAGTACATACACATAAGTCCCTGATAGACTTAGAAATTCATAGATTTGACATAAAGGAGATGTAAGGAGATGAGACTTATATTAAGTATAACCTTTGATCATTTGTATACAATATATGTTGAGTAACAAGCCTGTAGATAATAGTATCAACCTGTTCTTTTTCTCTATTACTTGACAATAAATGATACAAAATATTACAATCCTCAACTGAGGGTAAGGGTTTCAAAATTTCTATCTTCTCAACACCTAAGACTCTTAATGCCTAATATGATTGTGGAAATTCCTTTTATATACAAGGAAATGCAACAAGCTACTGATCATATTAGGGTTTACAAAAATTTTACCCTAAAATCCACAACAACCCCACTAGATTTATAATAAATGCCTCGATCAGATCTTGGACCGATATTTTATAAGCGACCCGCCTCACTTTATGTCTTCAATCTTTTCCTTGATCTCTTCAAACAAATATGATCACCATCTCTTTGTAGATGTTCCTATAATAAATACACATTACATCTCAACCACTTCAAAACCAAATAGTCACAATCCTTGTTTGGCTCAAGAAGTAGATGGAGCATCTGGCTTTTCAGCATGAGGAATGTATTGGTACCTCCATTTATTGAATACCTCTTCACTTGGGAACACAAAATTGACAAATTCAACTTTTCTACTAGAGAATTGTTCCCACTTGTTCTCCATTTGACAAATCTCATATTGAATAAAGTCAAATGTGGACTTGGTAGATATTAATGTTTCAATAGTTTGTATGAAGAAAAAAGTATTTTCCAAAGTTAAAATGCTAGTCATCCTAGTAGAAAAATCATCATCTATTCATTCTCTCCATTTGATTAACTCCTTAAGCTCACTATTTTTCATGAAAACTCTTGGAATTAGGTTAGAGCAAGGGAGTGTCAATTCTCTCTATAGAAAATTGGATTTCCTTTCAAAATCATGTAAAATTATCTGGTATTCAACAAGCCTTTTCATAAATTGATGCAATAGTTTGACCAATGGATCAAGATCAACTTGGCCGTTAGATAGCCAGTGAAATAATCTCATATTTGGGGATCTTTCAACCCATTTATTCAAAATTAGACTTAACTCCTCCTTATGTCTACTCAAAGATGTGAGCAATATTTTCAGTCTCTTAGAATGATCAAACAAGATTGTAGGGTTAAGATTAGTATCAAATTGCACCACATTCTCATTAACCTTTTCTTCATATTTTTTATCCATAAGGCATTTAGCCTCTATATAATCATCCGTCTTCTTATTTAGCTCTTCTCTACTTTCTTTCATTTTATTTCTTTCCTCAAGAAATTTTTGACTCTTCAAACTATTTCTTGCATCTATATTTGTTTTTGGGAAAGGAGTTGGTGGAAATGTTCGAAATATAGATGGAGTAACTGAGAGAGGGGAGGGTGAATTAGTTAACCACAAAAATATTACCACAAATCCCTTAGATGTCTTATTAACTCATTTACTACTGTTACTTGGTAAACATATAGAGAAATGCTCTAACTTAGTTATTGTAGTGAGTATTAATTATAAATGTTCTTAAGTATTCATCAGTGATTAACACGCATGCATAAAGAAAATAACATGAACACAAGAGATACCAGATTTAACATGGAAACCCAATATGGGAAAAACCACCAATGTAATTAGTTACTATTTTTCACTCTTCTGAAGTGAGCCCTGTTAGGAGCCAACCTGATTAAAGGTTACAAAACACACTGTTAGGTGTGACCTTGTTAGAGGATTTAATCACCCTGTTAGGAGTGGCCTTGTAAGAGGTCTTTGAAACAATTCAATAGAACTGTCACCTTGTTAGAGGATTTACAAAATGGATGTTAAACCAACTCTATTAAGAGATTTTGAAATCACTTCTACAATGGTAAGAAAGTAACAATGAAGTGACCTGAATAATGATGCAACTGAATTGCTGATTATAGATCTCTATTCTGCTTCATTAGATCCTTCTTGATCAAATATATCTCTATTACTACTCAAGGATATCTAATCATCCTTCAAAATTCACTCACACTTTCCTTCTTTTCCACTTGCACACTTTTAATTCACAACTTGACCTTCTATATATACCATTCGAATTGTCCATTTAGATTTTCAAGTCGGCACTAATAATTATTAACACTCATTACAACAGTCGGCTGGAATAAACAAACTTTATTTCTCAAATTAACAAAATCCTTTACTAGGCCGACCTTGCTCAGTAAACACTAATCTAAAAAGATTTCCTTTGGTGACCAAGAGAACTCAGTAAGCACTGCAAATTTTGCAACATCCTTTGGAGACAAAGTGAACTCAATAAATACTAACTTTCCTTCCATACTTTCCTTTGACGCCCGAAAGATCTCAGTAGACACTGAAAACTGCCTGCTGAGCGACTGAGCTTGGTAAATACTGGGAACTACTTTGCTGACTGACTAAGCTTGATAATTGATATGACATTTGTGTGACATCAATGACAACACACAATTAATCCAACAATCTCCTTCAGATAATCGTATCCAACAATCTCCCTCTTTGGCATTGATGGCAACACAACATGTCATAGCACAATGAAATTTTAGAAAAAACATAGAGTAAGGACCATATCCTTAGCTTCATTTTGATTCTTATCTATGAGAACTCCCTCTATCAGAAAACTTCTCTTTCTGACTAAAAAATCTCTAAGAAAACTCTCCCTCTTAGAAATCTTCAGAAATTTCTTAAAATATGACAGCAAACTCTCCCTCTTTGACAACACATGCCAAAAACAACACATACCAGGTGAATAGCAATGTACCTTGAGTACTGATTCATATGCAATGATTCCTTAACTAAGCTGCATCAACTGACTAATCTTTAATATGCTTTGGTTGATACATCACTAAAACTTCATTTAATGAGCCTCAGATAGGGGAATGACCCCTAACTTACCACTTAGATATAATAATGCATCCTTAGGTAGTGGCTTGGTGAATATATCTACAATCTATTCTTTTGTATGAATATATTTCAATCTAATTTCCTTGTCCTGCACCAATTCTCTGACAAAGTGATATTTTATAGCAATGTTCTTGGTTTTGGAATGCATTACTAGATTCTTTGAAATATATATTGCACTTGTATTATCACAAAATATAACAACTAGTTCTTTGATCTCAACCTTCATGCCTTCCAATAACTATTTAAACCAAACAATATTAGAGCAGTTTACTACTGTAGCAACATATTCTACTTCTGCTATGGATTGGGATGTGCAATTTTGCTTTTTACTGGTCCAGGATACCAACCTCTTGCCAAGAAAGAATGCTCCACCACTTGTACTCTTTCTGTCATCAATGTTTCCTGCCCAATCAGCATTAGTAAACACTTTTAAGTCTAGAATGCCTCCAAATTTATACCACAAGCCATAATCTTTAGTTCCTTTCAAGTATCTCAAGATTCTTTTGATTTCCATCATATGATTTTCTCTGGGTTTTGCTGAGAATCTTGCTACTATACCAACTGCTAAGGCAATATCAGGCCTTGTATGAACTACATACTATAATTTTCCAATCATTGATCTATATAAGGTCTAATCTACTTCTTTTGAATCATCATCTTTGGTAATATTTAGTCTAGTACACATGGGTGTACCATTTGGTTTTGAATCTCCCATACCAAACTTCTTAAGTATTTCCTTAATGTATTTAGACTGAGTAATGTAGATACCATTCTTGTTCTGTTGAATCTAAAGATCAACAAAGAACTTTATTTGACCAAACATACAGATTTCAAATTCTTTGTTCATTTGCTCTAAAAATTCTTTGCACTGATCATCATTACCTATAAACATAGTATCATCCACAAATATTTCTACAAAAATAATTCTATTATCTGGTCCTTCCTTGATGTACAAACTATTGTTATCATTAGTTCTTTTGAAACCAATCTGAATAAGATAGTTATGTAATACTTCATACCAAGCTCTAGGGGCTTGTTTCAAACCATACAATGCTTTGTGTAACTTTCAGACCATATTTCTTTTGTCTGGATCAATAAAACCTTCAGGTTGCTCAATGTAGATTTCTTCATCAAGAATACCATTGAGAAATGTAGATTTTACATCCATCTGATATACCTTAAATCCTTTATGTACTGCATATGCAAGTAGAGTCCTTACACCTTCTAATCTTGCAACAAGAGAAAAAGTCTCTCCATAATCTATACCTTCTTCTTGAGAATATCCTTTACATACCAATCTTGCTTTGTTTCTTGATACTTGACCAGCTTCATTCAATTTATTCCTGAATACCCATTTTGTTCCAATTACATTTTTGTCTTTAGGCCAAGGTACAAGAGTCCATGTTTTATTCTTCTCTATTTTTTTTATTTCTTCATTCATAGCCTCAATCCAACTTTCATTTTCCAATGCATCTTTGACATTTCTAGGTTCAAAATCAGCAAGTAAGCATGTACCTTTCAGTTTACTTCTTGTCATAGTACCTTCTAATTTGTTTCCAATAATATGATCTAGTGTATGATGCCTCCTAACATATTTGGCCAATACAAGTTCCTTGCCTCTTAAATGAGTTACATTGTCATCTTCTTGAATTTCATCTTCAAGTTCTAGTTGCTTGGGCTCGGTAGATATTTTATTGGTAGCTTCAGACTGAGACTCGGGTCCTTGTGACTCGGTTTGAACTTCTTCTTGTGACTCAGTTACTATACTGGGCTCGGTAGATGTAGACTCCTTATTGACAGATGTGTCTGGTAATGCATCAAGTTTCTTAAAAGTAGGAATGCCTCTTACTTTCTTGAATTTGCTTATTTTCACCATGTTATCAAAATTTACATGACATAACCTTTTGCGCCATAACCAACTTTCTTCAATTTGAGCAATAAAACATGAGCATTCACCAAGATCAAGATAAAACAAGTTACCTTTGGTTTGTTTGCCTGATCCAATCAGTTTTCCCTTGTCATCTAGTAGTCTTACTTTGCCATTCATGAATTCAACTTTGAATCCAATGTTGATTAGCTATGCTACACTTAGAAGATTATGCTTTAGTCCTTCAACCCAATATGCATTATCACATATAAGTTCTTTGGTTAATGAGATTCATCCTCTTCCTTTTATGCAATAAGGTTCATTGTTTCCAAACCTTACATTACCACCATCATAGTCTTCAAGGTGTTCAAACTTTGTTCTATCACCAGTCATATGATGTGAACATCCACTGTCTATGATCCATGTATCATTTTTGCTTATATGAGAGGTAAGTACCATCTCATCTTCATCATCATTAGATTCATCTTTTATAGCAATGAAGACAATTTCTTCTTCACTATCATTAGAATCCTTAGCCAAAAAACATGTTTTCTTACCTTTATCCTTGAATGATTTGAAGTTCTTCTTACCATTTTACTTGTGACTTTTCTTCTCATCCTTACTTTACTTGTTTGGGCACCTAGCTACAATATGACCAATTTCTTCACATGAAAAATAGATTAAGGGAGTTTTACCTTTGTATTTACCTCTACCTCTAGTATATTTTTTTGCAAGTAATGCTTCAATAACTTCAAGATCACTATCAGAACTTTTCTCTGATTCTTCTTCACTTTCTGACTGGATTTTCTTGCCCTTCTTAAGTGAAAGTTTGGCCTCAAATGGTGATTCAATATTTTTGGAAGTTGGAACATAGTTGTCATAGTTATCCAACTCAAAAGTTGTCAATCTTCCCACTAAGGAATCCAAAGTTATATTGTGATTTTGTTCACATCTTCTTTCTTGAATAGCAGATACTCTTATTCCATAGATAGGAAGTAATGTTCTAAGAACCTTATAACTGTTTCATCATCAATTGTTCCTCCAAAAGCTCTGATTGCACTAACACTTACCTTGATCTTTTCAACATATTTTGCAATGTTTTCATCTTCTCTTATTTTCATTTGATCAAACTGTCCTCTTAGGCTTTCTGCTTTGGCTCTCTTCACATTTTCATCACCACCATAAATTTTCTTTAGCTTGTTCCACATTGCAAAAGAAGTAGTTCAGTCTTTGATCTCATCAAATTCTTCATAGCTAAGAGCTAATGCAATGTCTATCATCATGGTGGTATGGTTCTTTTTCTCTGCAATGTCTTCAATAGCTAATGTGCCAGTAGGAGCTATATATTCTTGATCAATATATTTGCATCTTGAATCACCAATCGAAGCTAGATGAAGTCTCATGAGACCTTGCCATGCTAAAAAGTTATCTCTATTAAGCCTTGGAATTTCTCTCTTGTAAGATATCCTAATCTTTAGCTTAGGTCCTTGAAACCCTTCCTACAAGTACCAAAAGCTTTGATACCAATTGTTGGAAATATAGATGGACTAACTAAGAGGGGGGTGGGTGAATCAGTTAACCACAAAAATATTACCACAGATCCCTTACATGTCCTATTAACTCATTTGCTATTGTTACCTGGTAAACATATAGAGAAATGTTGTAACTCAGTTATTGTAGTGAGTATTAATTATAAATGTTCTTAAGTATTCATTAGTGATTAACATGCATGCATAAAGAAAATAACATGAACACAAGAGACACTAGATTTAACATGGAAACCCAATATGGAAAAAACCACCAATGTAACTAGTTACTATTTTTCACTCTTCTGAAGTGAGCCCTATTAGGAGCCAACCTGGTTAAAGGTTACAAAATACACTATTAGGTGTGACCTTGTTAGAGGATTTAATCACCCTATTAGGAGTGGCCTCGTAAGAGGTCTTTGAAACAATTCAATAGAACTGTCACCTTGTTAGAGGATTTACAAAATGACTGTTAAACCAACTCTGTTAAGAGATTTTAAAATCACTGCTACAATGGTAAGAAAGTAACAATGAAGTGACCTAAAAAATGATGCAACTGAATTACTGATTATAGATCTATGTTTTGCTTCACTAGATCCTTCCTGATCAAATATATCTCTGCTACTCCTCAAGGATATCTAATCATCCTTCAAAATTCGCTCAAACTTTCCTTCTTTTCCACTTGCACACTTTTAATTCACAACTTGACCTTCTATATATACCATTTAGATTATCCATTCAGATTGCCAAGTTAGCACTAATAATTATTAACACTCATTACAACAATCGGCTGGAATAAACAAACTTTATTTCTGAAATTAACGAAATCCTTTACTGGGCCGACCTTACTTAGTAAACACTAATCTGAAAAGATTTCCTTTGGTGACCGAGAGAACTCAGTAAGCACTACAAATTCTACAACATCCTTTCGAGACCAAGTGAGCTCGGTAAACACTAACTTTCCTTCCATACTTTCCTTTGATGCCCGAAAGATCTTGGTAGACACTGAAAATTGCCTGTTGACTGACTGAGCTCAATAAATACTGGGAACTGCTTTGCTGATTGACTGAGCTTGATAATTGATATGACATTTGTGTGACATCAAAGACAACACACAATTAATCCAACAATCTCCTTCAGACAATTGTATCCAACAGGAAACTCAATAATTGGGCTAGAAAAACAAGCCACCATAGACCTGTTAACAATCATCAACTAAGGTGATCTTTGATCCTAGGGTCCTGACAATTGTGCAATTAGTTTTTCCTTATGGATCAGTTCTATTTTCTACTCATTGTAAGATTTAAGGATAGTTTCAAAATTAATCCTTAATTCCTCTATCTCTTGTGCATCCTTCTTTGCTACCATCACATTGAATTTTGTTGTCTTCAAGATGATATTTGAGGCTTCTACACCTAAATTCTCACAACCCTTTGCACCAACAAGTTCCCAGCATATTCTAAAGAAAGGACCTCTCTTTTCCCTTTATTTTCTTCCCTCTTAATGGACCACAAGACCAATGTTGCATGGTCATCAGAGAAAGCCACACCCCTAGAAGCTTGTTTGGTCTGTTCTGTAGTATAGAGAATGGTAACTTTACTTTTCCTAAATGAATCAAAAATAATAGAATCAATAATATCCCACTCAGAGAGAATTAATACTCCCATAGTATGAATCACGGATCTTCCTTCTTCCATAGTTATCTTCTCAAATTTATTGATCATTTCCCCCTTTGTCTCATTTTCAATTTTAGTTATATCCCTATCAGGGAATTCTTCCTTCTTTTTCTCACAAATTTCCCTATATTGATTTATTTTCATCCTCCACATGAATTGAAGGAATGCCCTAGTCTTTGTAGACACCTAAAAATCCTTTAGAAAATAAAGTATTTTTATTTTCTGAAAAATTCCTGATGACATCATCATTTATTAATTATTTATTTATTTAATTTATTTTTTTATTTTTATGTCATTAAATCCCTTTATCTTAATTAAAAATATTTAATTAAGAAATCCCTCCCAAAAATGTTTAAATCTTATTTAAACATTATCTCCTTATTTATTAATTATTTAATTAATAAATTGACCAAAAATCTCAAAATAAATAATTTATTTATTTTTTGCCCAAAACTTGACCAATTTCCTTAAGACCACTAACCTCTTCCAGAATCTTCTAATCCTTCTTTAATTTCGATTAAAGGCTAATCCCCTCATTTCCTAACCCTAATTCCAACTCAAAACATTTAATTAAGATTAAATATTTAATCCTCATATTTGTAAAATTCATTTTAATAAATAGTCTCAAAACCTAAACCATGGAAATAAATAAATCTTTATTTATTTCCTAAAATCCATGTTTATCCTAGGGAAATTCTAGACTCTTCTAGAAAGTCTTAATCCTAATCCTAATTCTAATCCCCCCCCTAATCCTGTCAAATTCCCTAACCAAGGTTAGCAAACTCCTAAGCTTAACCCAAAGTCAACAAACTTCTAGAGACTTCTCTTACATGCATTAAGTGCATTTAAGACCTCCTTATCCCTCTTACATGCATTTATCATGCATTTAAGAAGCCCCTCACCCCTTTCTTACACCCTTTGACCTTAGGCACATTTCCCAAATTGTGCACATTCCTCCCATCTTTCAACCTAATGCCCTTGTGACACTTGTCACAAGAAGGTGGCCTTGAACTAGCACAATCCATGTGCTCCCCTTTGAATGAATCTTGGCCTCTCTTAAGGATTTTGATCTTGGCCATTCATTCCTCCTTCCCAAATCCTATAAATGCTCCTCCTTTCAAGAGAAAATTCATTAGCTTAGATTTTATTTCAAGCATTGTTATCATGCCCATTTAGCTCTAGACTTAGCATAATCATCCTATTTAAGCTTACTTTCAAGCATTTTAGCTCATCATAATTTAGTAATAATGGATTAACATAGTTTATTTCATTTTTTTGCATAAGCATAGCATCATCACATCTCTATTTGGCTTAAAATCAATCTTAGCATAAATCTCATGTAGCTTAATATTCATATTAGCATCATTTGGATCCTTGAGGCCTTAGGGGAAAATCAAGTGTTTTATACCTATTTTGTGCCATTTTGGGGTTTTTCATGGATTTCAATCCATCCTAAATGCATAAGGAATATGCTCCGAGTGATTAGAGAGCACACCCACATCCCCTTAAGCAAGAGAAAATCAAACAGTGCTTGGGTGCACCTATTTTAGCTCAATCTAAGGTGGCTTAGTTTAGAGTTTTATTTATTTTTCATTGATTTCATGCTTAGACTAACATCTAATCTTTGTTTGGCTTGAAGTCTTTCAAAGTAGGTACCCTTGAAAGCCTTGTCCACATTCTGGCACGCCCGGTGGGACCAAACCCACAATCACTTAATTATATCATGCTTTTGTATTCTCATATTTGCAAGAAACAGATGAAATGTTGCCTACACAAAGTTCAGTCATGCCTAAACATAGTTCATTCATGCCTACAAAGGGTTTGATGACACCTACAAGTTCTGTATCGACGCCTATTTTTTGAAGATTTCCACCTTCATAACTTCTTTTCTGTCTCAAACTTCTTTTCTATCGCCTGCAAAATAAATGCTCATGCCTATGAGCTAAACATTCATGCATGTAATTGTTTCACTCTCACCTATGTACTTTTCATTCTCACCTATGCACTTTTTAGTCTCGCCTATGCATGTTTTAGTCTCACCTATGCATGTTTCAATCATGCCTATGCATGTTTCAGTCACGCCTATGCATGTTTCAGTCATGTGTGTGCATATTTCAGTCTCGCCTATGCATGTTTCAGTCTCACCTATGCATGTTTCAATCATGCCTATACATGTTTCAATCATGCCTATGCATGTTTCAGTCATGCCTATGCATTTTTCAGTCACGCCTATGAGCATTTTAGTGTCACCTATGCAAGATTAAAATGTCACCTATGCAAGATTAAAGTGTCACCTGTGAGCATTTTACTACCGCCTGACACATTTTACTGTCGCCTATGCATGTTTCTTTATCACCTGTAAATCTTTGGCTATCGCCCGGAAAACATTTCTCTACCGCTCAGAAAACATTTCTCTGCCACTTGGAATCATTTCTCTATCACCTTGACATTTTTTTCTGTCACCTGTAAGCATTTAACTACTGCCTATCCATTTTTTGGTGTCGCCTATGCATTTTCCAGTGTCATGTATTAGCTGGACAATGTCACTTTTGACTGTGTTTTTGCCTTAAATTCTTCACAGATTCATAAAAAAGCAAAAGTCAAACAAATCTTGAATGAAATAAGGGAAATGAACTTAGGTCCTAAATGTCATTATCATTTTGGAAATCAAACACAATCTTGAATGATCTAAATTGGAAAGAACAAGCATCTCTATTCCCTCCTTTTCAATTCAAGCAAAGTGCAAACTCAATCTTGAATGATCTAAAGGACAAAACAAAGCACTTCAAAGTTCTAAATCAACACGCAAATCTCAATCTTGAATGCTCAAAGGAAAGAAATTGCAATCACTCAAATCATTTACCTTTTGAAGAAAGAACAAATCAAACCTTAAGCACTTGTGTCTTCAATTTCAAAGTTCAATCAAACTTAATCAATTTGGGAAAAAGAACAACTTGCTTGATGTGCATCTAGGAGCTTTCATTTTCTATAAATCCTGTTAAAGTAAGCAACGTAGAACATTTGGACTTAGACAAGTTCACTTGTTCTACTTTTAGCAAGGCCTGTTCAGGGAGAAAAGCACTTTTTCCTCAGAGAACGACCTCAAACCGGTATCCCCCCCAAGCGGTATATAAATAAAGTGAAGGCAAAAAGTACTCACTTATATCTCCTATTCCACAGGCATTTTGTGCCAAATGCAAATGTCTGGGACAGGTAAATATTCCTCCCCCAGTGTTGTTGGCTAGGCTCTTAAGTGAGTCACAGGCAGTCAGCATAACTGGGTATGGAGAATCCACGGAACTATTAAAAACCTAATAAAATAGAGGCTACCCTATCTACATCTGAAAGTATCAAAATCCTTGTGCAAGGACCGATTCCAAGGGGTTTACCAAGTCGCCTCAAGATTACTCACCATTTGTATTCCCTTCTAGGGGGTACCAAGCTGTGGGCAAGCGATTTTATACTCACCTTCCTTAGGTAGATCTGTTTGAAGTGCTTAACAGTCAATACTCCATGAAAACATTGTTGGAACATACACTTTCAAAGCCTTATCAGAGTTAGTTATCCTATTTGTATCCCACAAGGTTGCTTTGTCGCTTGTGGAGATTGTTTTTCCAAAAATCTTTGTTGCAATCTATACTTTGCCATTGGGAAACATCAAACTGATCAACAAAAACCCAGTTTGAGATACTCAGAACATTTTTTTTGTAGAGAAACCCTTGGAATCAGATATCCAAAGAACCTTTTTGTCTCAAACCAACTTATCAAAATTTCCCCAAGTTATGCCATCAATCCTCTATCAATCCTCTATCAAAATTTCCCCAAGTTATTTCCCCAAGTTGCAGAAAGAAACCTTAAGAGCCATCAATCCTCTATCCAAGCAACCCAAGTAGAAGAAAAATATCAAGAAAAGCTTGGTAATATGGCTATAACGCAAGAGTCAAACAATTTGCCTACCAATTCTGAGTGAACCATCGCTACGTCAACCTTGAAAGAGAAGATTAGCTAGATCCATTGCATGTCCATTTTACCTTTAGATCTCAAAATCCTATCTCAAGAGTTCTTCATCCTAGTTTCATCCCCGCATCATCACCAAACCTTAGTTGCATTCTAGAAACCTTCTTAGTTGCATACACCATCATCTTCCTAGCAGCACCATAGATCATCCATCCTGATTGCATTTGCATCATCCTTTTAGAGAAAGCATTGTTCCACCATCCTTCACCATCTTTCTATTAGCAATCCACAATCAGAGTCCCATATCCTTCATCCAAATCCAGCATCCATTATCCGAAACAAAATTCACCATCCTTTTGCGCCAAATCCAGAGATCCAAACCCACAAGCACTTAGTGTTCAAAATCTTTGAGTTGTTTCCATCCCTTATCCCAAATAAAAAATCATCCCCTTTTTGACAGATCATTGTCTAAAGGAAATCCAACTTGTCCTTGCATAGCCTCATCATCTCGAGCAAGAGATTGGCTTGTATTGATAAGAATCGAGTTGACCAAAGATCATTAGTCTATCCTAGGTTGGCCAAATCCTATCACTGATCCTCCATTAGGAAAAACAATAGCTCATTGTTGACACTTAGTAATCTTCCACCAGCATCCCACCAATCCTCAACCCAATCTTGACCCAAATCAGAGCATCCCACCAAGCCTCCATCATCACCCAACTTTTTTTTACCAAATCTGCCACCGTCTCCCATCAATCTTCCACCATCCTTGATCCAAATCCAAGCATTTCACCGTTCCTTGCATTTGCATTCTAGAAATTCATCATCCTTAGAAGTTCCTTAAGCTTGCATCCATTATCCTTTAGAGTCTTTCAGGAAACATCTTGCATCCATCTAAGCATATGCATCTCCATGCCTGTCAAGACAAGATCTGGATCTATAAAAAGAAGGAACATGAATCCTTATCCAATCACCAGTTCATCTGATCCCAACATTTTTACCAGCGCAATGATAGCCTATGATCCCCAAATACAAATTGGAAATACATGGGATGATCCCAATATCCCCTCAGCTCCTCTGGCAATAGAAACATTTGTGAATCATCTAGAGAATCCACTAGTAGTCAATGCACTCATGGCTGAAAACCAGTAAATCATGTTCACTAACTTTGCACAAACATAGACTTCCATTCCACCATATCTCTATCCTTGCATTCCCATAAGCACTATCCAAATCCCAACACAAGTATACTCTCCATTCACCCAACCATTCCTTGATCCAACCTTGCAGACATCACAAGAAACCTCTGCCATTCCCCTTCTTCTACAAGGAAGCTTTGCAAATCCTGTAACACAAGCTATAACACCATCTGATCCATTCCCTATTGTAGGTACTTCACCATCCACCATGGCCGCCCAAGCCCTTGGACAAATCCAACACTTGTCACAAAGTCAACTTCCACCTCTTACGCAAGCCTTTACACAAGTATTTTTTCCATCTTCCATAAGCCAAGCAGCACCTTTGACTCTAGGAGGGATGCAATCATCCTCCTCCTTCACTTCACAAGCATCCACATCCACACCTTTTGTGCCAGGAGGGATGCAATCATCTTTTCCTTTCAATCCCCAAGCTTCAACATCCACACCCTCATTTCAGGGGTCAACGCAATCATTTCCCTTTTTCTCCCAACAAGCCTCCACATCAGCATCATCTACTCTGGGGGTAGTGCAATCATTCCCCTTTCAAAATTAGAAAACTTCCACATCACCCTTTTCATGGGGAACGCAAGTGTTCTCTTCATTTCCCCCCCCAACAAGCATCTACCCAGGCACAAGCCCAGCAAAATGCCTTCACCACAGGGATGCCTTCCATGGGTTTTTCAAAACCACCATTGACATCCCAAACTCCCATCACATCTACCTTCCTGACATCCACTTCAACACAATTCCCACCTCACACTAGTCCTCATTGGGGTCTCACTCAAGAAGACATGAAATCCTTTGGAATACTAACTCACTCTCCTATATCCGTATTTGCAAACCAACAAGCCACCTTCTCACAAGCAACACAATAGCAACCATCTCAACCTCCCCCAACCTCATCCTTCATGAGCTATCCATTCCCAACACTCAATGCTTTTCAGCAAGTTCCTCCACCTCTGTAGCCAAGTTTATCCCATTTCGCAAGTCATCCCACCCAGCCACCCTTTGCTTCAAGCTTCCCTACATCAATTCCACCCTTAAGCAATGTGAGAATGCACCCAGCCTATGTCGGTCAACCACAAAGCCAAGTTCAGCAAGGACCATCTCACCAACAAGCTACATCATTCCACCAGCCACCCCCATAGCAACCATACTTTCAGTCACAACAGCAAGTCCCAGTCATCCCACAACACCAGCAAGCAGTCTCATATCCATCACTATAATATCCCCCCATGCCACATCAGCAGTATCCTCCCCAGCCAACATCACTCCAAAATCCACTCCAATCTACCTATCCTACTGGGTCATCTCCATATCCCACTCAGTAGTACCCATCTCAAATTGGAGTACCCTCTCAAACACCCATCAATGCTGAATGGGAAGCCATGAAGAACACTCTTAAAGAGCTTCAGGCCGGTACTGAGAACAAAACTTACAAGTTTGAGGAGGTGTTTCCTTATCTATTTGACCGGTCCATTGCCGCTATACCTTTCCCCAAGCATTTTGAGCCACCTAAGTTTGATAAATATCAAGGGAAAGGAGATCCAGTCAATCATATTAAAGAATTCTATATGGCATGCCAAGAAGTGGCTTATAGTGATAACTATCTCCTATGCCTATTCCCCAAAAGCTTGGGAGGGACTACTGTTGAATGGTTCTACAAAATACCCTGTGGGACTATCACAACCTTTGCTAAACTTTCTAAGAAGTTCATAGCCCACTATGCCCACAATGTTGAGAATGAGTTAACCTTGTTAGATCTCTGTAACTCAAAATAGAAAGATGGAGAAAGCCTAGCAGAATACTTGCAATGATGGCAGAACCTTACTACCAGGTTATCATACCAGCCACCTAAAAAGCATTTGACCAAAATCTTTATTGATAATCTACATCCTAAGCTATCCCACTTCATGAGGATGAATTGTCTCCAAACCTATCAAGATATCAAGAGCAAGGGGATAGGTATTGAAAAGGCCCTCCTAGATGAAGGCACAATCCGACACTTCAAAAATGATGCCCAAAAACCCAGCAATGATAAATCCCGTTACTGGAATCGTAACAAGAACATTGTTATTGATGGAGCCACTGATACCAAGCATGTCCAATTTGTCATGGCTAGTCCTCCATCAACTCCTACATACCAACAACAATAAGAACCCATCCATCAGCAACCTCCTCAAGTCCATGAGCAACCCATGCAACAATATCATTCTCAGAATAATCAGCAGAACTATCAGCAACCAGCCCATCAAGCTTATCAAGGTAATCCAAACAATCAAGTCAATGCCGTCAATATTTCTCCCAAGTAGAACAAATCCAAAGCTCAAAATTATCCAAAGAAGACCTTCACACAACTGGGTGAGCCTTTGGAGGTTATATTTCATCGAATGGCCAAGGCCAACTTGATTACATATCCACCAATTTAGCTAATTGATGATACCACTCCCAAGCTTGATTGGTACAAAGATCATGAGTACTATGATTATCATCATGTCAAAGGACACACTACCCTAAAGTGTATGAGACTCAAAAACTATATCCAAGATCTCATTGATCAAAAAGTGATTCAAGTAGATACCCCCACTCAAGCCTTGCCAAATGCCAATTTGCAAATTTATCAGAATGTGTTCCCACAACTCAATGCTAGGACCAACCAAACTAAAGCCAATCATCCCCAAAACCATGGAAAAGGTAAGCAAGAAGATCACACTACTACCTATATCAATTATGAAAATATTGTTGGATGTATAACCCAAGTTGAGCCTATAGTCAATGCCATCCATGTCAAAGGAGCAGATCATCAATGTGTTGTTACTACCTGCAGAGGCCAGATCACTATTGCTCATGCCCAAATAGGGCCAGCACATAATGCACACAATGCATAGTATAACCTCATAGAACATTTGGGGAACACACCAGCCCAAATATCCATCTTGGACCTTCTTCGTACCTCACCTCTCCATCAGGAGATCCTTAACCGAGCTCTCAAAGAAGGACATGTCCCCACAAACATTAACACCACCTAGTTTGAGACCCTTGTGGGACATCTATCCACAACCTATGCTTTATCCTTCAAACCATCCAACATGCCAAACATTGCACTTGACCATACTCTCCCTCTCTACATCACCATCATGGTTAGAGACTTTGCCATCAAACGAGTCTTAATAGATAATGGCTCAGGCCTGAACTTGTGTACTTTGAAATTCATTCAGCAGATTGGGTTCACCTAGGCCAATATAGAACATGAAGTAATCACTATCAAAGCCTATGAAAACTTGGAGTGTACCTCTAAAGGTACCATTACTTTTCCCATTCAGCTGGGCCCAGCAACACAGGATACTATTTGCCATGTTGTTGATCTTGACGTACCATTTAATATCCTCCTAGGCTGACCATGGATTCATTCGATTAAGGCTGTACCATCTACTTACCATCAGTGCATCAAATTTTTGCATCAAGGCACTAAGGTTACCATCCATGCTGACCCCCAACCCTTCACATATTGTCATGTGATGGAAGCATCATTCCCTCACTCCATTCATTGTCCTAGAACTGACATTGGTACTTCTATTGCCAGCTTGTCCCAATCCCATTGTGATCCAGAAACCATTCTCACCTCCACCCTATCTTCCATCAAGATCAATAACTAGGGTTGTGGTGAATATAGCCTACATGATGCATTTTTCGTAGGGGCCCTCCCGCTTGATCCACATACTCAAGGGTGCCCAGATCACCAAAGAAAGCCTATTGAAGACCATCATGAAATCAAGAAAATTGGATCTATGACTTTTGAATCCCATGGCAACATAAACAGTCAAGAGATGGATCCTGACATAAATAGGTGGTTGTATAAAGATCCCCCATCACGTGACACTCAACTTCTTGGCTATTTCAAAGATAAACATCAAAAACAATATAAGTATACCACTGAACAATGGCACTATCAAGGCAGTGGTCTAGGGCCACAAGAAGGTGGCAACCAATATCCCATCACACCATCAAAGAATCTTGAGCACTAGGGTCTTGGCTTTAATACCCCTCACCTACATATACAAGGGCATAATACCACAACTAGGGGCACCAACATGACTAGCATTCCCCTCTTAAATAGCCAAGATGACCTCGTAGAGATCGAATACATCCCTGAAGAGAAAGAAATCAGATCCTATGATGATATCTTTCACGATGACACCCTCCTGGGGACTTCTATCCTTTGACAACTTGCCATCAATCTCATAGAACTTCCCCTCACCCACCCTGAACTCATAGACTGGGACCAACCAAGCATCACACACATCAATGAGTTCTAAAGCATGGAAGTGCTCCTAGAATTCATGGGGGCATCAAGCCCACACTCAGTTTAGGATTTAGAGTCAACTCACATCTACAAGCTTGACCCAAAAGGATACTTTGGAGAGGAGGCAAGCTTTAGCTACAAAAGAGAAATAGAAAGAGTAAAACATGAGTCCTTATGTGAAAACCCCTCTAGGGCACATTCTGATTCCAAAAAAGTAAAAATAAAGAGCATATCTTCTAGTGAAAACTTGGCAATTCAAGCGCTAGAAGATGAAGACTTGCCTCTTCCTCCCATCTAGGATTAGAGACTTGAGCAGTCACCTATCATCATAGAAGAAACCAAGCCAGTCAACTTAGGTACAGAGGAATGTCTGAGGATCACCTACATTGCAGCCAACATGACAGAAGGTGAAGAAATGGCTTTCACTGTGCTACTTCAAGAAGCTACTACGAACTTTGAATGGTCATACACACACATGCTTGGACTTGATCCTAAACTTGTTGTTCATCATCTAGCTGTGGACCCCAATGTTAAGCCAGTAAAGTAGAAGCTACGCAAAATGCATCCCAAAGTAGCTCTATTGGTAAAATCAGAACTAGAAAAGCTCCTGGATGCAAAGATTATCAGAGCCATAGATTACTTAGATTGGATCTCCAACATGGTACCTATCACAAAGCCTTCTGGTGACATCCAAATTTGTACAGATTTTAGGGACCTAAACAAAGCATGTCCTAAAGATGATTTCCCGCTACCTAACATAGACATGATCATAGATCTTACAGTGGGCCATGAAATGTTGTCACTAATGGATGGTTTCTCTAGATACAATCAGATTCATATAGCAGAAAAAGACCAACACAAAATAGCGTTCACCACTCCATGGGGTACCTTTTGCTATAACATGATGCCCTTTGGTCTAAAGAATGCAGGAGCCACATATCAGAGAGCGATGAGAGCAATCTTCCATGACATGATTCACAAGATCCTAGAGGACTATGTGGATGATATTCTTGCAAAATCAAAAACTCACCATGAACACCTTGACATTCTTGAGAGTGTGTTTGATCACCTACAGCACTATGGGTTACGGCTCAATCCAAAGAAATTTGTCTTTGGTGTTACATCTAGAAAGCTCCTAGGTTTCATAGTATCATGATGAGGCATAGAGATTGACCCTAAAAAGGTCAAAGCAATAACAAAAATGCCTTCCCCAAGAACACTCAGACAGCTTAGAAGCCTACAAGGAAAGCTTCAATCAGTGCGTCGGTTCATTTCTCAATTGGCAGACAAGTGCCAACCTTTCATGCATCTTTTATGCAAATACACAAGCTTCAAATGGGATCCTGTATGTCAGGGAAGCTTTGATAAGCTTAAGGAGTATCTAGCCAATTCTCCAATCCTCATGCCACCAGTTCTAGGATGCCCTCTCATACTCTACATCTTAGCAACCACTATAGCACTGGGGGCACTCCTAGCTTAGCATGATGATGAAAACAAAGAGAGAACCATCTACTACATTAGTCAAACTCTTGTCAGCTATGAGCTTAATTACTTACCCATAGAAAAAGCATGCCTTGCAGTGGTTTTTGCCACTCAAATGCTTAGGCATTACATGCTCAATCACACAATTAGGCTCATTTCAAAAGTGGACCCCCTCAAATATCTACTATCAAAGACAACTCTCACAGGCCATATGGAAAAATGGGTCATGATACTCAGTGAGTTTGACATCCAATACATAGATTAGAAAGCAATCAAAGGGAAAGTCATTGCCGATCAGCTAGCAGAAGCACCACTAGTGGATGCTTATCCACTAATCATGGAATTCCCTGATGAACACTTATGTATGATCGAAGAGCAGCCCATGTGGAAACTATACTTTGATGGATCCTACACATCACATGGATCAGGGGCAGGAATCTTATTCATCACACCTCAAGGTGACTACATCCCAAAGTTATTCAAATTGGGATTTTCATGTACCAACAACATTGCAGAATATGAGGCACTCATCTTAGGTCTCAAAATAGCCATTCAATGGAATATCACAGAACTCCAAGTGTTCAGCAATTCATAGCTGATTATCAAGCAAGTCCTAGATGAATATCAGAAAAAGGATGACAAGCTACTACCTTACAAAGAACTCGTAGATAGAGTGAAAGAGCATTTCCTGAATCTACAATTCACACAGATACCCAAACTTCAAAACAAAGTAGTAGACGCAATGGCAACTATTGGGTCCTTGTTAGAAATTACATGTGACACATCATAGTATGAATTCTTAGTCAAGCAACTACATACACCAGCTTATGAGAATGCCGATGCAAAAATGGTGTGTGTCTTGGTTGGTCCCTAGTCCCCATGGTACCATGACATCCATGCATATCTAAAGAATGGTATCATATCTCCCCATCTCACCAATAACCAATGCCAAAAGCTTATTCACAGAGCTTCCTGCTACACTCTTGTAGCCAACACCCTTTATCATCAAGGATATCACAACATCCTTTCTAGGTGTTTAGATTCGAATGAGGCCATCTTGGCTTCACAAGAGGTCCACGCTAGAATTTGTGGTGCCCACACAAGTGGCATGGTTTTAGCTAAGTAGTTGCTTCAAGTTGGGTATTATTGGCCAACCATGGAACATGATGCTTGTGAGTTTGTCAAAAAATATTTACCATGTCAGCAGCATGCAAATTTGATTCATGCACCAGCACAAGACTTGCAGCCCATTGCGCCACCTTGGCCATTTTCATGTTGGGGCTTTGACCTTGTCGGCTTAATCACTCCCCTTTCCTCTGATGGACACAAGTACATAATAACTACCATAGAGTACTTCACCAAATGGGTTGAAGTGATTCCGCTCACCCTAACTACTGGCATCCAAATATCCAAGTTCATCCTTTACCACATCATTTGCCACTTTGGCATACCATCTACCATCTTCACTGACCATGGCACACCTTTTGAAAACCAGCATGTGGATGATCTATGTGCTAGAATCCACATCCATCACCATTTCTGCAGTCCATATTTCCATCAAGGAAATGGCCAAGCTGAGGCAACCAATAAAACTATCTTGAAAATCCTCAAGAAGGTTGTCAATGATTCTAGTCGTGATTGGCACCTCCAAATTAATCCCGCCCTTTGGGCCTACTGTACTTCTTATCATACTCCCATAGGCACCACCCCATATTCCCTTGTATATGGTGTTGAAGCCATTCTACCGATCAAGGTTGAGCTCCCATCATTGCGAGTCTCCATGAAGAACTAGACCACTAATGAAGACTATCGTGTGGCCCATCTCACACAGCTAGACCTATTAGATGAAAAGAGACAACAAGCCTATGATCACCTGGTTGCATACTAGAATCAACTCAAAAGGAGTTATAACAAGAAGGTCCATCCTAGACAATTTCAGGTTGGTGACATGGTCCTCAAAGAAAATCAAAAAGTCCAAGCAAGTAGAGAAAAGAAAGGCAAGTTTGAGGCTACTTGGTTAGGCCCCTATGTTGTCACATCATGCTTCGACTCTGAAGCTTATCAGTTATCTACACAAGAAGGTGAGCCTTTGAATGATCCAATCAACATCATACATCTGAAGAGGTTTTATGCCTGAACCAGATCTACATATTCAGAAAATCCATAAAAATTGAAAAAAGCAAAAAAGCAAAAAAAGATAGAAAAATAAATTGTCCAATGGTGAAAACTTGGCAAATCAAGTGCCTTGGACAAATATGTTGGTGAAAACCTGGCAAACAGGCACCATACATAGTGGACCGAGTCATTATCTATCAAACTCCCATCCCCCCATCCCAGCATCTCCATCCTTTTTCTTCCATCCCCATCCCCATCCACCATCCCCGAGCATTCCTCTTTTTCATAAATCCTCCAGCATATCCGCCATCCCACCTGCATATATCTTGTACCATATCTTGCACATATCTTGTCCCATATCCTGTATAGCGTGATCCTTCATGTATATCCTGTATAGTGAGATCTTCCTATCCCCAATCCTAAGCTTTTGTCCATATCCATTGTAAATATCTTCCTATCCATTGTACATATCCTTGTGTCTTGTTGTACATCTCCTTGTCAGTCCTACCACCACATTTGATCATAAATCTTGTCGTGCCACAACATCAATTGTTGACTATCCTTGATCATCATGACCATCTTTGAACTACATCATTTTCCAATTAGCAACATAACATTCTCCCCATCAGCATTGGGTCCGCACAGATGGATGCTTCTGTTTTGTCTGACCTAAGCCTAATCATGGGTCCCCTTAGTTGTATCCTTCCCGTCTGACCTAATCTTCCACCAAGCACACCAGGTCCATGTTGATGTATCCTTCTACACATTCAGACCAATCTTCCCACCATCAATCCCATCTATCACATCAAATCTCTCTCTCCTTAGCAAAGGATTTCCTTTTGGAGTTCTCATTTTGGTCTTGGATTCTGTCCTTTGGATCTTGTTAATCTTTTACGGCTTCTCATTATTCTCTAGTCAAAGTCACCACGATCCTTTATATCATGGTGCACTACAAATGAGGATAATCTGGGGCAAGGTCTTTTGATCTTTTGGTTCTGCCTGTGAGTCAGTCGTGTGTTTCTGGTTTCTTCAGCATCATTTCCACCATACCTCCTCTGGGATTCATGTGTGATGTTGGGGCAAGCCTACGTGTCTTTTTAGCGTCAGTCCTATGCAACATTGGTGACAAGGCCTTGTGATCCCAGTATCCTTGGCAGGTCTCTAGCATTGCTATATTAAACTAGGTTGTGCTCTCCACCTTTGCACTTGGAGCTTCCCTAAATCCCCTGCATCTTGCACCATATAGATTAATCTTGCCTCCTCATATAGCTGCATCCTGCATTTTCCATTTCATCTCATCTTGCATCCACCCATCTTTTCTCTTGGAAGTTTGGTTATTTATCTCCCCTTCTTCCTAGGTCCTTCTTTCTCTGTTTCCTTTCGAGAAAATTCCACAACGTTTACTCCTTGTATTATTTTCTTGAGGGGGCACAATCCCTTATTCCTCTAAATTCTAGCCTTGGGCATCTTATTTTCTTGTCTTTGACGCCATGCCACTTGCGGCATCGCATCAAAGAGGGGAAAAATGTAGACATCTAAAAATCCTTTAGAAAATAAAGTATTTTTATTTTCTGAAAATCCCTGATGACATCATCATTTATTAATTATTTATTTATTTAATTAATTAATTTATTTTTATGTCATTAAATCCCTTTATCTTAATTAAAAATATTTAATTAAGAAATCCCTCCCAAAAATGTTTAAATCTTATTTAAACATTATCTCCTTATTTATTAATTATTTAATTAATAAATTGACCAAAAATCCCAAAATAAATAATTAATTTATTTTTTGCCCAAAACTTGACCAATTTCCTTAAGACCACTAACCTCTTCCAGAATCTTCTAATCCTTCTTTAATTTTGATTAAAGGCTAATCCCCTCATTTCCTAACCCTATTCCCAACTCAAAACATTTAATTAAGATTAAATATTTAATCCTCATATTTGTTAAATTCATTTTAATAAATATTCTCAAAACCTAAACCATGGAAATAAATAAATCTTTATTTATTTCCTAAAATCCATGTTTATCCTAAGGAAATTCCAGACTCTTCTAGAAAGTCCTAATCCTAATCCTAATTCTAATCCCCCCCCTAATCCTGTTACATTCCCTAACCAAGGTTAGCAAACTCCTAAGCTTAACCCAAAGTCAACAAACTTCTAGAGACTTCTCTTACATGCATTAAGTTCATTTAAGGCCTCCTTATCCCTCTTACATGCATTTATCATGCATTTAAGAAGCCCCTCACCCCTTTCTTACACCCTTTGACCTTAGGCACATTTCCCAAATTGTGCACATTCCTCCCATCTTTCAACCCAATGCCCTTGTGACACTTGTCACAAGGAGGTGGCCCTGAACTAGCACAATCCATGTGCTCCCCTTTGAATGAATCTTGGCCTCTCTTAAGGATTTTGATCTTGGCCATTCATTCCTCCTTCCCAAATCCTATAAATGCTCCTCCTTTCAAGAGCAAATTCATTAGCTTAGCTTTTATTTCAAGCATGGTTATCATGCCCATTTAGCTCTAGACTTAGCATAATCATCTTAATTTAGCTTACTTTCAAGCATTTTAGCTCATCATAATTTAGTAATAATGGATTAACCTAGTTTAAATACATTGTTTTGCATAAGCATAGCATCATCACATCTCTATTTGGCTTAAAATCAATCTTAGCATAAATCTCATGTAGCTTAATATTCATATCAGCATCATTTGGATCCTTGAGGCCTTAGGGGAAAATCAGGTGTTTTATACCTATTTTGTGCCATTTTGAGGTTTTTCATGGATTTCAATCCATCCTAAATGCATAAGGAATATGTTCCAAGTGATTAGAGAGGACACCCACATCCCCTTAGGCAAGAGTAAATCAAACAGTGCTTGGGTGCACCTGTTTTAGCTCAATCTGAGGTGGCTTAGTTTAGATTTTTATTTGTTTTGCATTGATTTCATGCTTAGACTAACATCTAATCTTTGTTTGGCTTGAAGTCTTTCAAAGAAGGTACCCTCAAAAGCCTTGTCCACAGTCTTAACAAAATTTTCATCTGAAATGAAGGAATCACTGACCTATTTCAAAATCTAGTCTATTTTCTTACCCTCAAACTCTACCACTATGAGGTCCATTTGTATTCCTTTGGGTGCCTCTAGCATCCCTTCTTGCATCTCATCATTTAAAAGAAAATACTTCCCTCATTGCTTAATTGTACCAGTTGTTGAGCAACTCCATGTTCATCCAACTACAAGGGGGACTGGGAAGGAGAGTATATATCCTGCTCTGGTCGAGACTCCTCCTATTTTTGCCTCTTTGGAGAGGGCTCCTCTACCATTGGGTCACTCATAGGTCTCTTCTATTTAGAGGTATATGGGATACTTTCATCCTTTCATTGATTTGGGAGAAGGACACTATACCCTTTCATCTGCTGAATTGTATATGTTCCCCTAGGGGTTAGCTTGGTGTATCTTGGTTGGCTCAAAATTCTCATTTCTTTATCTAGATCTACCTTACTTACCACAACCCTTTTTTCATTTGTTTCTTGCATGATACCTTCAAAATGCTCCATAAGGGCCTCTATCTCTCTTGCACATGGCTGAAATGCTTTCAATGGGTCATATCCTTTATCAAAATTTCTTATAAAATCTACAGTTTTCTTGTAAATCACCCACTTCTCTTTCTTGATTTCTTGAGCTTGAAGATCGAACTCATTCCTAATTATATCTTCTAGGAAGCTAAATTGGTGCTCCATAAGAGCACACCTTATTTATTCTTTGAACATTCTAGAAATAAAACCTTCATTCTCTGCACATCTTACCACTGTTGTTGCCATTCTATAGGGCTGTAGAACTTGATTGAAATGCACCCATCCCTTCTTGAAAATGATATACTAGTGGGCTATTGTAATTTCTAAGAAGGTTCCCCTTCCTTTGCTAGTTAGGGTTGTTTCCTATAAATCACCAATTTTCCTTAGAATTTTTGCATACCCTATCTTCAAAGGGACCTGGTAAGGCAATACATAATGTACCTTCCTGCAACCATACACCCTAAATAGTATGGAGACTAGATATAAGATTATATCACCAAAATTATGTACTATGGTGATGTCTTTTTAATACTCTTTGGGCCTAATTAATCTTAACATCTCCTTGGGAATCCTCAGTTTCTCAAAACATAACAAGGACCTGAGCCTTGAAGCAAAATTTCTATCAAAAACCAAATAAATGACATCTTCTCTATCCCATGGTAATTCAGTGGTCCACAACTAGACTGGCAATGCCTCTCCATTCTTCTCTCTCACAATATCCATTGTTTTGCATAAGAAATCCACACCTTTGTATAAAAACATATGCATTATCATAGAATACCATCCAAAAGGATGGCCAATCTTCATATTTTTTATCCCCATTAATCCCTCATGGATTAGGTCTAGAAGGTAAGGGGCATAATAAAAAATCAATGCTAGCTAGGGATGTAAGGACTATACCATCATAAACATGTATGGGATAGGCATGTGAGTAGCCTCATCTTGTCCAAAAATTAGAGCTAAGGACATATATACACCCTTTAATCTCAAACTAAAAAGGTCCAACCTAAAAGGCTCAAGTGTGCTCTTACTAACCATACACATGGCACCAATTTGACCAAAGAAATCCCTTAAAGGGCTAGACCTCAAATAATCTCTTTGTGCCTCATAGATTTTTTTAATTTCTTCAAAATCAATCTTTTCTAATCCAATAGAGGGGTCATTTAATGAAAAAGAATTAGTGATTTCATCCTTTCTGATGCTTACCAAGTCCATTCCATTAATATCTTTAACACACCTAGTCACAGGATCATAACACCTAGCAATTTATATGAGAAGGTCGACATCCATGAAAACTCTGGGCACTAAGAGGTGTACATGCATTTATTTGGGAATATGGAACTTTAAAAAAGATCAAACCATTGTAATCCTTCCCTACTTTAGCATCCATCATCCATAACACTCTGTCATACAATCCCTCATTTACAAAATCCCTAGGGTTTTTTGGACTAATTCTTTTTCACTAGATGCCCCATTTTCTGAGTGAGGGGGTAACTGCATTAAATCTTCAAAAACCCCCTTGTCCTTATACTCTATTTTTCCTAAGAGTTCTCCTTTGAGTGGCATTTTAACTATTGTTTTCAAGAAAATGTATAAATACCAGAATAAAAACTAACCGAATACCACAATATAATAGTAGAGAAGATTTGACTACGGAAACCTTTTTGATAAACAATTGTGCACTTTTAAGATGAAATTGGCCTACTAGACACTTGATAAAATTCATTGTCAACGCTCGTAGAGAAAACCAATTCAATTGTAGAGAAAATTGGAGGAGAAGTGTTGCTTCTAATGATCAAATCAGAATATGTAATTATTTCCAACCCACACAAAACTCATTAAGTTCACCATTACTGAAACAGGTGGCTACAACATTCATAGGACATGAAACAATGTCATAAATTGAAATTTGAATATGAACCATTAATCAAAATTCCTTCTTGCACATTGGATGGCTGATAATGACCACGTCATAACCATTTAGTACTTTCCCCAACTTAGTTCCCAACCAATGAAAACATTTCAAATTTACCCATGTGCAAAAATCTATAACTTATTTTAACTTTGATTGACTTGGATAGGTATCAACATGTTGTTATTTCAAAAGCATAAAATATGAGCACCTTTCAACTCTGGTAATGCAGCCACTATAGATCCCCTTTAAAACTTATAGGTCTTTAATTATCCCTTAAAATTAGTGTCCCCACTTTGTAAGTGAACATGTGAAAGATTTTGAAAACTTTGAATCCGCCGATGGCTAACATCATAAAAGACACATGTCACTTAGTCACATTTTCACAAGTAAAAAAACTATCAAATATGTCAAGTTCAGGAAATGTGACAACTTTTGATGAAGGTCCATCGAACGATCATTAATTTTCTATGAAGTTTGGCCCACCCCTACCTCCTTTGGCCCTTTATCCAATAAAAAATGACTGCGTCACAAAATATGGCAAGCGGACATACCTTCTTTTCTTAAAGAGTATCTATTATACTAGCATCTACCATATCACATGCCAACTTTAACCAATAGAGAGAAAACACCTCATCATGACCTGATAATTAAGGACCCACCTCGTAGTCTAAAGAATGTGGAAAATCAAATAGCTATCATTAAAGTGCAAGCTTTAAGTACCAAGCAACTTCCTTCAGTGGTATAACGACATCCATAAGATTTATTTGAGTTTTAACCTTTGGAAAGATCTGACCCCACTGTATTACATCATTGTGAATAGATGTCAATCCAAGAAATCGCCACAAAACCTGAAAATTTAGAGCTCTATCATCACAAGTATTCAACTCAATCAAATGTTTGCCATGAAAGCACATAGATTAATGAGTGACCAAATTAGCTCTATGATATCATGATAGCCATTGATGCAATCTACTTGTTAATGATAGCACAAATTTGAAAATGGGCCCGCCTGAATAGGTGTCATATGGTCTCTATTTTGCAAGTCAAAAAACTTGACAATTGAGGTCCTTAAGATAAAGTGACAACCAAAAGATTAAAATGAATTGGGGGGTTAGGAAATAAAATAGGAAAGGCTAAAGTTTCAAGAAAATTTTCCCTAAAAAGTGACCCATTTAAAACCTAACCGCAAAACACATGGAGGGGACAACTTTTGAAGGTTTATTTTGGCACATGTGTTATTGGCACTTTAATGAATTGAAAAGTAACACTCAAATATAACAACACTTATGATAATTTAGGGTTTACAATTTTTTTCTCCTTGCTAGATCTTCATGAAAAGTTGGAATGAAGGGAGTGTGGAGATAGATGGTAAGAATTTCAAAGTCACTAAGGAGGTCATCTCAAAAGTCACTGGTATCCCCATAGTGGGAAAGAATTCTACAAGGACCACAAAATCTCTAACATAACCGTCAATGATTTTATGAGAGATGAGGATGAGAAGAAAGATATTGTCAAAATGGGTACGTAGTACGAACTTGAAGGAATCAAAATGCTATGGAAATTTTTTCTTAAAGCCCTAATATATTATGTTACCTTGGACACAAGGTTTGATATGATTAGGACCTACCACTTCATGCTATCAAATCATCTTAGATATGGTATAAAGGTTACCATCTCATTCTACTTGTATTCTTTTATAAATGATAACATAAATGGCTTTAGGGAGAAGAATATAGCTAACCCTTCTTTACATGAGGGATTATTACTATTAATTTATGAATATTTGAAAGCCCAAACCTTGGGGAAGTAAATTATGGACAGTAAGGAAAGAGAATATTTTTTTGGTTTGGACTATGTCACCTCAGACTCAAATGATAGTGTGGGTATGCATTCTGAGGACAATTAGGAGGAAAAGGTCAAAAAGAAGAAACGAGGCTCTTCCTCTAAGAAGAGAACTCTGAGATCAGTCAAAAATGAAAAACCCTTCCAAAAGTAGGGAAGAATGGAGATCTCCTTAGATGAGGAAGATAATGATAATGTGGAAAATATGAACACTGATGATGAGGTGGATAAGGCAAGTGGTGAGGCTAGGAAGATTAGGGATCTTGCCAAAAGGAAAATACTAACTTAAAGGGGGATTGCTCTAGCCAACTATGTATTTATTTGTCTATTAGTGAAGATAACACTCCCACTTCCTCTTCTAGAGCCCATAATAACACTCAGGACCCTAAAATTGAGGTGCCTGAAGAAGACTAGGATAATTTCTCAACCCAATCCCAAAACCCACAAGACTCTTCAGAAGATAAGAATCAGTCCAAAGGGGAGTATCACAATGATGACTATGGCAAGGGGAAAAAGGTTTGGTGTAACTTCAACATGAACATAGTATGAATGGGGATAATTAGGGAAGCTGTGAATCCTGAAATTCCTAAGGACAAGGATGGAAAAAACTAGAAAGAGGATCTGATTAACCATGCCCTGGTCATCCTTAGTGAAAAGGCTAGAAAAATGGAGCTAAATCTTCTTAATAATGCTAAGAATAATATGTTGGATTAGTTTAGGTCATTTAAGTAGCTTTTTCATGAACTAGGAGACCTTGAGGAAAAAATCCAATGTATTGATAGCAACAAGGACGCCACTAAGGATTTTTGTCGCTTGGAATGAAGGGTTAATCAGATGGAGGACAAGATGAAGAGCCTCAAGGAAACCCTTAAAGGTATTGCTGAGTAAAACCTCAATATCTTGAAGGCCTCAAACGAGCACATCAAATTGATCATAGACAAAATGGAAGAAAAATTAGATGGTAAGGAAGTACAGATTATTAAAGAGGGAAAAAAGGAGAAGCCCAACAAAGGTCCAAGTAAGAGATCAAGGGCTAGGTCCAAGAAGAATAAGGATGAAGAAGACTCCAATGACATCCTAAAGATCAAGGAGGTGGAACAGAAGATGGAGCTTCTCGAAACCAATGCTATTGTGATTCTTAGGAACCTTTTTTGACCTTCCCTCTTGGTTCTTTTTTCATGTCTCCATTTCACCATGTTTTGACTATTATGTCTCTGTGGTAGTTATCTCTTGGCCTGCCAGTGGCCTATTTCTTCTTTTGTTTATTCTTTCTTAAGACTTGATCTCTTTAATGCTATATTTTAAGATGTTGTGGTTTTTAGGATTTGTGTAAAACCTCTTTTATGCAATAAAAAACTATTGGAATCATTAGATGCTAAAATATTTATTATTGGTCCAATTAGATTTCAGTATTTTTAAATTTGTTTTTATATTGTATAGTTTAATAATTTTAACATATTTAAGAGATTTGAATAATACCATTTATTTAAAAGTCTATTGGCCCTCATAGAAAATATCAATGAGAAAAATAATATTCTCCAACTTTAATTAAGAAAAAAATTAAACATTACCATCACTGTCACTTTAAATGTCTCTAGATTTTAATCCCAAAGAACAAAACCCTAAAATGACGTGCATTTGATTACAGGCATTTTGATGTATCCATACCCTCTTCCCAGGCCTATTTCAACAAATATATCACCATGCATATCTATGACCAAAGCATTACATGGAGATGACACCTCTTTGAGCACTTATATGAAAGAGACCATGTGCTTCCTACCAATTTTTTGCAAACATATCTACTAGAGAATTTCCATTTCATTACTCAGCAAAATGCCTCTATATTTGGTGTTTTGGCAACTCCCATATCCTACCATGGATCTTAAACTATTGCAAAATAAGGGACAATATTGAAAGGGTTGCAAAATATGGCCCCACACCTACTATAGAATTCATTGGAATGTTTGTGAGGCCATTTTTTATAAATTATTTTGTGCAATATCCTGCAATCGTTAGTATCCATGAAACCAGATTTTTTTGAGCCAATATGCCTAGATAGACCATGCACCTTGTCTATGCACTGCGAGACATCGAAGCCCTATTCGATGGATCCAAATTCATTCAAAGGATAAAATATTTATCTCCCATTATTATTCATTTTTAATTTCTAAACATTTTCACTCAATTCATTCATTTACAAAAAGTTCACCTTAAAAGTTTTGCAGAACAAGAAAACCTTCTTGATGTTTTGTTGTGCATTGCATATTTAGGGAAAAATAACATTCGTTGGCAAGAACTCCTTGGAAAGTCTCAAGTAGATCATTAATGATGTGGCAAGTGATTGTAATATTGTGAAAGTAGGTCTCTAAATATTTTCTTATGGATGCCTATGTTTAGAAGTTCATGGAAACTTTATTTTCTTTTAGTATTTGGATAAGGATGTTTGATGGTTGTGTCATTCTTCACTCTGAGAATAATTTGTTAGGAATGGGAACACTAAGAGGGGGGCTGAATTAGATTTCAGTATATTTAATCTTTTTACTTAATCTCAAACTCATCTTAAATACTTAAGTACTAAAATGAACATCCACATAAACATGAAACATGAAATCAACACATAACACCAATATGCTTACGGGGAAACTAAAATAGGTAAAAACCCAAGTGGGAATTGACACCCACTAATATTTTATACTAGTGTTTTATGATCCATGTTTGAAGATCCTTAACCCTGTTAGGAGTTTCTTTACAATATATTTAGTATAGTAGATCTTGTCAAGGGTCGGACCTTGTTACGAGTCTTTTACAATAAACCCTATTAGGGGTGTGGACTCACTATCTTAGAGCTCACTGCTCAAGTGGTGAAGGATGCAACCTTCTAATCTTAGATACACAATATATCTACTAGATGAACTGTCACTATGACACTACTTGTCTGATCAGTTCCTTTGATACGCTGACGCTTTGACTTCTTGCAAAGATCTAATACATCTTATATAATCTTCATACACTTCTGCTCTTCTTGTCTCAACTCTATATCTTTTCTCATACTAATTACAATGGGTGCATCTCATATTTATATGTGCATACAAAACAAATAACTAGGTCGGCTCTTTAACCGATTACATACAATGTTTCCAATTGAATTGGCTCAAGCGTGTTTACAAACAAACATAATTACATGTTGGAAATGTAATTACAATAGGTGCATGGCCTTTACAACATAATGATATAACCACAAATCAAAATGTCAATAGTCAGCTACTTGCTCTATTCTTCTCTGGCACACATTTGCTATGTAACTTCAACTATCTATAACTTTGTCATATCTTCATATTTTACATGCACTCATAGACTAGGAATCAATATGCTCTAACCAACTTATCTACTAGGGAACATACCATAGCTCAGTCATATGCATGTGCACTGATGCTCTGAGCTTCAGGTACTCTATACACTATCCAGTCTTCAACACTTAGCCATTTTTTTATCTTCTCATCAAGTGCACTGACTCTAAACTACTATATGACTTTGTTGCCATAATGAAAACACTATACTAAGTCATATACACCATTGTAGTCAACTTTCCAATAGTCTCCCCATTTTTCATTGATGGAAAAAAAGGAATATGGCATAGTTGCCAACTCTTCTCCTATACAAAAAAAATTGTTATCCTCTATCTTATATCTCCCTTATATTCTTTACTGTACATCTTTTTATATATCTATAACTCTATATTCTATGCATATTCCCCCTTTGAAATTGATGACAAAGGTGCTTCAAAATTTTATCTACAGATACTTATAGTGTGAGAACATCTGGATATGCTATTTGTAGGTTCTGGATCTCTTTCTTCCAAAATGTGATCAATGAATTAACAATCTAGAGATGGGCGCATAGTGCATACTATAGCCTCTCCATCTTCTCCAAATTTGTGCTAGGACCTTGATCACATGTCACCATGGTGGCATCAATCCCCTTGATATTCTGATTGAGTATATGTAATGAGGGTGCAAGAGCATTCCTAAGTTGAGTATGCCTAGCCCTTATTTTTGACATCTTCTTTTCGACCTTCTCAATCTTGTCAATTTATCCTTGGTATACACTATTGCACATGTTTATATTAGTAGATGGATCTTCTACTTACTTCCTCACCTTTTCAATCAAGGCCTCTACTTCTTGTATCTTCTTTTAGTGGCTAGCTATCAACTTATCTTGATTCATGCAGTCAGCAATGATTTTTCTTCCTTTTGCTACAAACTCTTTGAAATTTTCTTGTGCAACTTTGAGTGAGCTAAGGTCAATTGAAAAGTTACTAACCAACTCATTTAATCTCTTCTGCATATATTTTTCTTTTGCAACTAATGATGTTAATTTTTCCAAGCTAGAGAAATTACTCTTGAACTATGAAAGAATTGCACTTACATCATCGACAGAGTGTACATTGGACACTTTCTTATCTACTGGTAACAAGTTGTTCAGGATGTTTATTGATTCTACAAGGAGGGGATTCCTCATCACTTGTTTCTCCTTGGCCTTCTCCATAGCTAAGACACTAAACTTAATCAAGTCTTCTTCTACCCATGAATCCAAACTGGTTGTGTTAGGTGTCAAACTTGACAACAATGTTGTTAAGGGACTGATAGGAGTGCTATCCATCACTTCTAGTTTTACTTTGCTAAGTATTTCAATACATGGATTATCTATTTTCTCACTTCCTTTTATTTCTTTTTCTTCTTTTTGTTTTTCTGCTTCCTTTTCATTTTCTTCTTCTTTAATTTCTTCTTCTTTTTCTATTTCTTTTCCTTTTCCTTCTTCTTTCTTTTCTATTACATCCTCAATCAGTACTTCTTGTTGATTAAGGGGAGAATTACTACATAGATTTTCAGCCTCTTGAGTGCTTACCAAGGCTTCTTCAAACTTGTCCAAATTAGTATCTAAGGCCATCATTACAATCTCAATATTATCAATGAAAATTGTTTCTTGTGTGCTTCTTACATGGGCACAGACTTCTCTACCTCTGTAGAAGTATCAATTGCATGTGCTGAATCCTGTGGACCTGTAGATGGTACATTAATGGTCTCTGACTCCTTTGCAACCTTTGTGGGCACTTGATCTATAGGAATAGTAGATGGGAACATGTGCCTATTAATGATGACCTTCTCAAAGGCTTTCTCTATTTCCTTTGCAACCAATTCATAGTTCTTGTCCATTATGTACAGGGTCCTTGACTTGGTTCTAAGATGTGGCTTTACTGGATCTAACAATAAAGACTTCTCTTCTAGAGAGCATACTGGAAGAGTTTCATATAAGGTCTTTTCCCTTAACCTTAGGTCTTCTTCAATGGCCTATCTCTTTAAAAATTCTAAGATGTTCCATACATTATCTAGAATCATATTCTTTAGTTCTAGGACTATTTTCTTGAACTTCACCATGTGTTTGACAATCATTCCATGAATCTCCAATTTGTCAATTTCACTATACTTCTCATAGAGCTTCCCTACTTGATCTATCCTGCCTTCATCAATGATTCTTGTAGTCAACATGCTGAAACTAGTTTTGAAGCTTACTTGGGGAGGTGCTTGAGTATTCTTTATGTTCCTTGTTACTCATGAGGATGGATGACCAATGCTAATATCTTTCTTCCTCTTAGGAATTTCCTTATACTTAGGAGGAGTAGTAAGGTCAATTTTTACTGTGGGGTAGAAGGAGTGACATCATTTTTACCCTTCTTATCATTAGATTTCTCAATTTTCACCTTTTTCAACTTTCAGTCATCAGATTCTATCTTTGTTGTATATGTGCTCTCTATTTCCAAAGAAATCTTTTCTTGTCTTTCTTTGTCAAGGTCCACTTGAGTTATTCCATGAAATCTAAGGATCTTAGAAGTAACCTCATCTACTTTTTTGTTTATTGATGTGGTGTTTAGAACATCAACTTCTATAGTTTTCTCTTCATAAGTTCCTCATATAGGCTCATTAGGGTCTGATAGAAATACTTGTGCATATGCTTCTAGGACTTGTTCATCAACCTCATAACCAAGTGGATGGATCCATGTTGTTCTTGGCTCAACTCCTTCCATACAAGTTACATCAATTTTTACCATAAAGAAAATGCTATCCTTGTATTTATCAACAATAATCTCTAGTATTCTATACCTCATGTACACTTTAGCCTTGAATGTCTTCAATTCCAATGTCATGTAATCTCTTAGTGTTCTCTCAGTAGATGCTTGGAAGAATATCTATGGTATGGTAGGAATAGTCTTGTCTAGGTATAAATCTGACACCTTTCCAAGAATGTGGAAGTACATGTATATGATCAAAGACCCAAATTTCAATATCTTGGTCTTGTCATACTTGATGGCCTTAATGTTATCTATTAGTTGTGCACATAGGACCTCACACAAATTGAACTCTCCATTCTCTCTCACAAGTCTTATTGCTATAAGAATTGTGCTCGCAGATAAATTATTCACCCTGCTCATGTGTTGGAACCTATATCCTAGTATCATGGACATCAATTTGATGTCATCTTGCTCAATAGGTTCTATATTCATTCCCCACCTATCACTTCTTGAATTGCAATTTTTCTCAACAAGTTTCCTCACATCTTTGCATATTGGAAGGATGATGCCTTTCTTAGAGAGACCTATCATCTCATGAATTAGGTCTCCTATGATTCTTACCGGAACTTCACCTATCCAGAATAGGTCATCATGAATCCTGCTAAGTAGAATCCTTACCCATTTAGACTCATAAAACTCATATATAGTTTCATATTTGATTACCAAGTTGTTTTCAAACTACACATACTTATCCAGCAAGGTTTTGTCTGGTTTCATCATTGTTTCTAAATGTACTCTTATTCTATCAAGTCCTACAGGCTCCTTCTTATAATATATGTGTGCCCTAATGTCTTCGACATGCATAAAACCCATAGGCATGTGGGAGAGTGCCCCTTCTAGGTCAAACAATGTGGATTTGAATGAGTGCCTCTTAAATACATATCTTTTCTTCTCCGCAACATTAAATACAATAGGAGTTTCCATTACTTACTTGTATATCACTTTCTTGATGCTTTCCAAGATCTTTTGAATTGATGCGACGAACTAGGGTTTTTGCAACCAATCAAATGCACACCTAAGCTCTGATGAATCAATTTGGAATCCTTCACAATCAAATGATAGGGCTCTTATTTTCTCCAATTGCTTTGAATTTGAATGCAATGAGAGATTTACAAACTTTTGTGTACATTAAAGTAGAAATGCTGACATTAATGCTTCTCGTGTAAACCAAGCTATCACTGAAAATTTCTAACTTTCATTCTACAAACAATCAGCTAGTGTGCTCTTGCACATGGGTTCTGTTAGTCTCCAAAAGCTTAAGTCCAAAGGCGGATACTTAGAGAGGGAGTATACCAACCGCCAAGGGTCCAGAGCTAAATTATCTCCCCCAATGACCCTGAGGGCCATTCATCCTAATGTAGAGGGTGCGTCCATTGTGGCTGCATCCAATACATTCTCGTCAACCTTATCCTTATTTTATTTTGACCAAATCAAGCTCGTATCCTCTAAAGCTTTCACAAACTTGAATTCTCCTTCAGGATCCAATACTGGTTCTTCAAGCTTTTTAGGGCTTTCCTGACCTTGTGTCCTTGATCTACAAAACTTTGAGATGTGTCTAGCCTTGTTACAAGAGTGAAAAATGACCAGAGGCCTTATATTCCTTGGCGCATTAACATGGGTCACCATTTTACATTGTCTAGTTGAGTGACCATTATAGTTACATATCTAATAAATAACATTTTGAGAACTTCTTACATTTGACTGATTATGATTTCTCTGATTATACTGAGTCCTATTCTTCTAACTTGTTTTGCAATTCATAGATCTATGACCAAATTAATTGCATGAATAATAGTAACCATTGAAAGGTCTTACCTCTGTATAGTTCCTTGCTATATGTCCATGCTTGTTACATGCATAACAGGCTCGATCTACTAGCTTGCGCTCATTCTTGGAAGGTTCAATATGATATTTAGTTTGACTTCTAGTCTCCTTAGTATTTGAGGTGTCTTCTAGTGCTTTCATTCTTGCTTGCATGTTGTCAATCTGATTTTGTGCTTCATTGTATCTAATGCAGCTAGTAACTCTGTTAAGTCTTCTTGCATATAGTTGAGATTCTATCAAATCAAAAATGGTGTGTAGTTTATCAATGTGATTCTTTGCCTCTTTCAATATAGATTCCAAGATTTCTTTATTGTTTCTTAGCTCCAAGATTTCCATGTTTTCTTGCCTCAATTCTACATTTTGTTGAAGGTTCTCTTTGATCTGTTCATTATAGACATCTTGGTTGTTGATCAGATTGTCATCCAATTCCTCAATCTATTCTTTCAAGGATGAATTTTCTTCATTTAGGTTCTTGATCATTATCCCTAAATCATGGGTAGAGCATTCTTTTAAATCCTTTCTTAGCCTTTTGATGACTATTTGAGCATCACTAAAGTTTTCCTTTAGTTCTTCAATTTCTTTTTCAAATCCATCTAGGTCTTCAAGAGTAGCTTCAAGATTTCTTTTCAAATGTTTCATTTCTTCTTTGTCCATGATCTCCTCAAGTTGTTAAACTTATTTCCTGAGGACCAGAGCTCTGATACCAATTGTTAGGAATGGGAACACTGAGAGAGGGGGGGTGAATTAGTGTTCACTCTATTTTATCTTTTTACTTAATCTCAAATTGAACTTAAATACTTAAGTACTAAAATAAACATCCACATAAACATGAAACATGAAATCAACACATAACACCAATATGGTTATGGGGAAACCCAAATAGGTAAAAACCCTGATGGGAATTGACACCCACTAATATTATGTAGTAGTGTTTTATGATCCTTGTTAGAAGATCCTTAACCTTGTTAGGAGTTTTTTTACAATATGTTTAGTACAGTAGACCTTGTCAAGGGTTGGACCTTGTTAGGAGTCTTTTACAACAAACCCTATTAGGGGTGTGGACTCACTATCCTAGAGCTCACTGCTCAAGTGGTGAAGGTTGCAACCTTCTAATCTCAGATACACACTATATCTCCTGGATGAACTTTCTTTGTGACACTGCTGGTCTGATCAGTTCCTTTGATGTGATGATGCTTTGACTTCTTTCAAAATTCTAATAAATCTTATAGACTCTTCGCACACTTCTACTCTTCTTGTATCAACTCTATATCTTGTCTCATACTAATTAAAATGGGTGCATCTCATATTTATTTGTGCATACAAAATAAATAACTAGGTCGGCCCTTTAACCGATTACATACAATGCTTCCAATTAAATTGGCTCAAGCATGTTTACAAAAAAACATAAGTACATGTCAGAAACCTAATTACAATATGCACATGGCCTTTATAACATAATAATATAACCACAAATCAAAATGCCAATAGTCGGTTTCTTGCTCTATTCTTCTCTAGCACACATTGGCTATATAACTTCAACTATTTTTAACTTTTTCATATCTACATATCTAATCACGCGCTCATAGACTAAGCATCAATATGCTCTAGCTAGCTTATTTGCTAGGGCGTATACCATAACTTGGTCGTACGCATGTGCACAGATGCTCTGAGCTTCAAGTACTCTCTACATTGTCTAGTCTTCAACATTTAGTCAATTTTTGATCTTCTCATCAAGTGTGCTGACTCCAAACTACTATATGACTTTGTTTCCATAATGACAACACTATACTAAGTCATATACACTAGTATAGTCAACTTGCCAACATAATTTTGGGTTTCATCTTTATCATTTATCATTTTTTATTCATAAATTTCCTTCCTAGCCATAGCCATATTATGTCAGAGGAAAAGAGGCTTGGTTGAATTTTTCAATATTTAATGATTTTTTTAGTTGTATTTCCTAATGTACAGTCTATTCCCCTCTATGGGCTAATTTTGATTTTTTTTTCAATTCTTAGTACGAATGAGAATTTATATTTTCACACTTATTTTTTCTCTAAAATTTAAATTTTCTCGTGCTCATACAAGATATTGGGCCATTTTCATTTTCTTGTGTTTCAAGTATTCCATTCTAAACTTGTTGAAATTGAACAAAGAAATTTTTCAGGCTCAGAGACATTGGCGTATTTGAAAATTTGTGTATAAAAGGTAAGGATTGTTGCTAGGCTAGGTCTTGCTGATAATTTTTTCCCTTTGAGATAATGATGCAACAAAGTCTCTTCATCATACTTACCTTTTGTAAGGTTTCTTTACTTCTATTTTTGAAAAAAATTATGCTGTAATTTTATGTCAGTATTTTTGATCCATAAGAACTATTATTCTACTACTAGGGATTTATCCATAATTTTTTAACCTATAATTTCTTAAAGTTTATGAAAAAAAATCTTGCTACTAGGTTTCAGTTCTGCCCTCAAATTTTATGGTCTAAAGTCTAACAATTAAATTTTCTTCAAAATGTCTGTAGAGCTACAATTGCTACATTTAGTTTGTGGAAGGTAACTTTGGACATAGATAATTTGACAAAAATAATTTCAAATGCAGTAATAATCAATCTTGGTTTCATATGTTTACATGCTATGTCAAACTATGGATATGATATCATATACAAACACTTAATTTAGATATTAAATAATATATATGATTTATTTTTATGTTCAACTTTTAATTTATATATGATATGATTCTCAGTTTTATATGATTATAGATTGACTAAATTTCATTGTATTTTGGCAAAATATTTGAAGTTATATATTGAACTAAATAAATAAACTAGATTGAATTAGATTTATTTGATTTTTGTTACAACTTTCATGGTCATTGAGATAATAAATTATCTTCTACCAAACTTTTTATATTGAATTTAAGCTATCAAATAATTTAATATTACAAACACAAATACCTAGCTGGCAATAAGAACAGAGAAAAAAGATATTGCAATTCAAATTTTCTTTACAACACCATGCAAAAGCTATGAAACTAAAATTCTAGATAGAAACAACACTACAAATAAAAGTAACTAGATTATATGATATTTTCATCTATTTTAAAATTTTCTCATATTATAATTCAATCTTAAATTTTTTCATAGTGTATTTTAATTTTTAATATTTTAGTTAAGGCTCACAATTAAAAAATTTAATTTAAATAAAAATATTTTTCAAATTTATTTGTAAAATAATTTTAGTATTACTATTATCCATAAAATTTGACAAAAATAGATATTTGTTTATTTTTAAAAAATTTTAAAATAATCAAGAATTCACTTTTAGTTTATTAACAAGTTTTATTTTATTTCAAACTTTTAAGATTTGTTTACTTTGTCAAGTCCAAATTTAAACATTAGAATTCTTAATATAATTTTTTATATAATTATTTCGTTCAAGGGTTTCAATATATATAAATATTTTTAAAAGTTATTGGTTATTATTTTAAAATTTAAAATAATAGAGGAAAATAGTGTTGCTTTGACTGCAACATATTTTCATCTGTAAATTTTGGATCTTTTGTTATATTAAAACTCTTCGAAGAAAACACTTATAGCTATAATGTTGCTTTAGAACCAATTATAATGATCTTACTTCTTAGTTCATAATATGATAACTACAATTTCAGAATGTCATATCTTTAGACCATATATGATATCAATTAATCTAGGACCATATATAATAATTAAGCCCCCCATAATTGAGAAGCAATTTAACAGATGTGGGTACAGTGTCAAAGTGTTGGTGGAGCGCAACGCAAAGACATGAAATTTATTGAAAGTTGAAGATCATTATGAGAATCATTCGGTGGCCATTGTACGTAGGTAATGTATAGAAAATGAATTAAGCTTGCAGACAGCATAAACAATATTTGTGGTAGTGGCTCTGGTGCGGTTTTTGCATTGTATTAGTGTTAGATGGTGCAATCTTTATCTGGGATAAACCATCACGCGGCCACCGGGTTTCCCTGCACAATTGAGATCGACGATGCAGAAAATGATGCTGCCAGTATTTTTAACTGGGTGAGCCGAATTGGGCAACTTTGGAGTCAGTGGCAAAGAGATTTGTGGTAGCTGGCCTCGCCTCCTACCGCGGGCATGGCAGCGCCCAAGTTGCTAAGTTGGATGGAATTGTCATCCAAGGCGATGGCCAGCTGGTTAAGGGAATTGTCCAAGGTCGGCAATTTGTTGGCTGTGAGGAAAAGCTGGTGGCTGCCACTGAATAGCACTCCAATGGACTGCACCCACGTGAAGTCTCTCCCAATTCTCGCGCCTCTCTCGCCGATGAAGTGAGCATTTCTAGATGACACATTAAACCAACTCCCTTTACGACCTAGTTTTTTAAACATTAAAAATGTTTTTACACTTTTCCGGTAAACCTAAGGAGTGAATGGATGTCTCTTATTTAGACATGACACATTGGCGAAAGAAACATCAATGTAAATGCCAGAACTATTTTATGATGGAACAAGTGTGGACATATTAACAGTAATTGATATCGCCTCATACTCTAACATCAACATGATTGGAATTAACAAGTGAGCTATAGACTCCAATAAATACATGATTTGTTTCGAGGGCAACTCCCGCTCTTTGTCAATTGCTGGTAAATATTTCCATATCCATAACTCTTCGTTAGTGGGAAAGTTTTTCTTTGACATTCAGCGGTTATTTTTAAGTGATGTATAAGAAAGCTCAAGATCGTCCCCCCAAAAAGAATGTCATTTCCTTCTATGTTCTCAAGTTTTGATTCCACAAACATTTGCCCCTCTTCTTGCCATTTTGAATAATCTCCTCCTAAATATCAAGCACATGAAGTGACTCCAAGTCGGTTTCGAACTCTAGATCTCCTTTCTTGTTAGTAGGATAATCTTCCTCTCAAGTCTCTAGAATACTAAGGATCTCTAAGAGAAAAGAACTCTTGTCCTTAGTATTATGCTAATCTTGTGGAACATAACCTTCTTCTTTGTCATACAACTCTAACCTTTTATTCTCATAAGCATGTTGTCCTTGACTTGTCCTTAGAATATAGAAGTTTGTCCACTTTTGCCTCTCCAAAGATCGTACTATTGGCCCATGCTCAAAAAATGAGATGGTGTGTGACATCACATCTTGGAAAGAAAAGAAAATGAACCCTACCAAATTAGAAATAACTTATTTCTTGGAAGGTTCTTCTATCATGTATGTATGCATATTATTCGTTAAATCAAAAAGTCTAGGTGAGAAAAAATTCTTCAGGGCATGCTATATGTGTATGTTGAAGGAATAAGGGATCATGTATTTTCTCTTCTTTTTTCAAATTATTTATATCTCATGTCGAAAGTATAGAAATATATCTCAAAGATCAACATCTCTTTATGCTTGAAACCACTAAGAAGGAACCTAAACAAGAAAACACACAATATTTCCAATTCATATGTCTAATCAAATCAGACATTCATCTTACAATGGGTGCACTTTTTAGCTCCATTTAGGGCAGTAAAATCAAAGAGTGCACTGACTTTTGTGATGTGTTTCAGTTCGTCCCACCAAGCATACTGGAAAATACCATTGCTCCCTATGAGGCTCATCCCAAAATCAGGTTACACAAGACGTTTCATAGGAGTGGGACTGTTTTTCCCTATGGAATGACCTCCGAGATTATACAAGTTGACTCTTCAGAAGGATTAGAGAAAAATGAAGAAGAACTCTCAAAATTTAACTATGATAGTGGAGGTGATTTGATAAAACAAATATTTTATGACATATTTAGAAATGTTCAGATGATATTCATAGTAATTTGATCCTTTCTAGTTAAAGACTCAAATAGATTCAAGAACCCGACAAGATGTAATACAAACTGTTTAGTATTTACTAGGATAACAAAACATATAAAGAATACATGACATAGAATGTAATATCTAGATCTTAGTTTTGTGAAGCCTCTACAACTTGGTCCAAATTAAGGCACATGTCCCTTGAAAGAAATGTATAGTTTTCTGCACTAAATAACACAATACAAGAATGCTATTTCATAATGAAACCCAAAGAAGAGACATTTAAGAATGGATCTTTCCTCTAGACATAAATAGGTTTTATAAGGGTTAGATGAAAGGGAAAACAATCCCTAAGGATATTCTTTATAATAAGAAAGCTATAAATGAGACAATTCATCTTCTAATTAAAATTCATTTGAAAGTTAAAAAACCATTGTTGATAACAAATTTCTCAAAGTAAATAAAAAATTATTGTACCAACATAGGTAAACTAGATTAAATGTAAAATAAATTAGCACAAAATACTCTAATTAACAAAAGAAGAAAGGAATGGAGAGGGCCAAGTGTTTAAACGTGAGGAAGAAAAATGCAAGGTTCCTATCTAGTCCATTGTTGGTGGATTTTTTAAGGTGGAGCTAAATAATGACAATCTTAGTGTCGATCTTAAGGACAATGGGATTGATATGGGAAAGTCTTCTATGGACCTAGAATATGAGGATGATGGAAAGGCTGAAAAGAATCTAGAATTTCAAGTGGATCCATGAGGTAAGTTGACTTCTAAAAAGGCTATTGTGATGGAAGATCTATCTTCTTGAAAAATAAAAAACATGCCTAGATGAGAATGATAATATATTTAAACATCGAGGGTTAGACCTATATCCTAGGGCCCAAAATAATGTACCTAAATCTACCTTTGATGGGACTAAGTCTTTGAATTATGGGTCTAGATTAGTGAATAAATAAAGGGAAAAGGGAAGAGATAGAGTTAAAAAACCCCATACATCTCTTTTTGGGATTAAAGATAGCATTAAATATTCCCTAGCCTCTATTAATAATATTTTATACCCCAAGAGTGGTAAATTTTCTATTTCAATTGGTGATATTGTTGACAAGTGACCTAATGATTATAGCATAGAGATTGTCATTTATGGTAACACTACTCATTGGCATGGTTTCTCGGAGTTCAATTTAATTTTGCAGGTTCCAAGGGGAAAAATGACTAAGTCAAGGAAGCATTTGAACAGTTTTTCCTAGTGACTACAGTATGTGAAGAAGTAAGTCTTGTTATCTTAGAGGAATTCTCTATGTGATTTATTAGACCTTCAGTTAATGTCCCTTATACCTCAAGGTTGATTGGAGAAAGAACTTGATGAATTTACGCAAAGATGATATAACAGTGTAACAAGGTAGATGAGTGGTTGTGATATTTAACAAAGCAACGTTTGGATTCCAAAGGTTCTACCTTGTATTTCAGTTGGGTCCTACCCTATCTTTGTGGATTTATGATCACTGACTATGTATATACTATTTGATTATGTGTTTGACACATTTTGTATTTGTGAGCCGACTAGAAATGTTATGATATCAAGTATATATGTCAAGATGTTTTGAGATGAAAAGTGTGTGAGATGTGGTGTGATGCATTGGGATGTAAGAATAATCTAGAGGATGTTGTGAAGGTAGTTTTGCATTGCAAGGGAAATGAGATCCTTGTACTATATACTACCCCTAACATGGTCTGCATCCTTTAATAGGGATTTGTACTAAATGTATTAATCATCTCCTAATATGGCTAGATTTCCTAACAAAGAAACTATACTATTAGTACATCATTTGTGTGTATCATCCCTAGCAGGGCTTTTCCTTTAACTAGAGTTTCCTTGATAAAAAAACTCATGGTGCTATGAGTTGTGTACTTTTATGTATGTTCTCTTTATTTTAGTAATTGTAAGGTTAAAATTAAAATTGTAAAATTTTTGTAATACTAATTCATTGCCCTCTCAGTGTTAATAAATCCTGACAGATACATCAATATTTATTCTAGGATTCTCAAACACCCAAAATGAGATACCAAATCCATATAACATCAATTTAACCCAATTTTCACAACCACACCCAAATCAAAACCAAAATCAATTTCAATCAACCACATAACAATCCCAAAGACAAAGAATACAATCTTTTCAAAAGGAGAATTTTGCCAAATACAATGGTTTCAAACCCTACCTCAACCTATGCCTAAAAAAAAATGTGATGCCAAGAAAAATCCAAGCCAACCTTCAGAGTCCAAGCTTTCAAACAATCACAAGACAATGCCCACCCAAATAAGCTTTCCCAAAAACCTTCCAATTCTTCTAGAGCTCCCCAAAACATGTTAGCATAATGAAAATAATACCCAAAATCCCTAAAAAAGAACCTAATTATCAAATGGAGCATGTGTGAGTAGAGTGAAGGTGGGAGCATCCTCAGCCACAATGGCTACCTACAATCTCAAAGGTAGGGAGGCATGAAAACAATGGTCAATGGCATTTCAAGAAACATGACAACTTCTCTTACATATCGTAGTAGGGAGGGTGATGGCCATTCAATAAATGAGTTCAGCATGGGTTTCAAAGCAACCCCTCCTTTAGACAGCCAAGGGCAGATTTCCCAAAGAACAAAGGAACATAGAACTCGGGTTGGAATGGAAGGTGAGGGGAGGAAATGACCTATGGGTAGGGGCAAAATCTGAACTATGTTCACATTGGGAAAAAATTTGATTTTAGATAGATTGTGGGAAAGTTTTATAAGCCAAAAAACCCTAGCCCATTCAAGGAGGCAACAACTTTGACTAGCCCAAAGGAGAATCCTCTTGATAATGTAAGGTATGAGATATACTCTACCATTACAGTTTCTGACCCCTAGTGGTAGGAAAATTTTTCTTTGCTCTAGGAGACAAATTTTTTCTTTAAATGGCTAGGCCCATGGCCGTCCGTGTGCACCATTAGGTTATGGTGTAAGGATGTTTGTGGGGAAGACTGTAAATTGAAAACCCTTCCCAATGAATTCTATATGGGATTATACCCATCAAAGGAGGACAAAATCTAGATCCTCAATAATGGACCTTATCTCAATGATGGATAGGGAATCTATTTGAAAGATTGGGAAGCAAACTTTGATCCCCATAAGGAAAGCCTGAAGGAATTTCCTGTCTGGCTCAGCCTACATAACTTGCCTTTTGAATATTGGGGTGAAGACATGCTTAGAAAAATTGGGAATAGCATTGGATCCTATGTCAAATCAAAAGAAATGCTATGTGAAAAAGATGCATCGATGCACCCCCAGATATTGGTCAATCTATAGGAGAAAAACCCTATTCCATATTCGGTTACATTGGGCACAGATGAAGGTTTTTGGGTGGAAAAGATTACCAGATGGCCAGGTAAGGATGTGTCTTCTCCCTTGGTTGGTAACAATGGTGGAAGGAAAGATAAAGGCAATGAGCAGGATGATCTTTTAGATGAAATTGAGAGAAGATCTCTAGAGCAAGAAATGATCAAGCTAGACTGGGCTGATTTGTTTGTCCCCAAACATTCCCCACTTTGTAGTCAAGAGATGAAAAGAGAAATTGATTCTTCCTTTGAAGAGGTTTTTAGAGTGGAGGGAATGGTGTCAAGTCTCCCATCAACACAAGTGGTTAAAGAGACACCATTTTCTTAGTTCTTTGTTGCTCCGGAACAAGTATGGTGTCCTCTTCCCTCAATGATTATTCTTTCACCATGCATGGAGCATCTGATACCTCTAGTGCATGCTTCAGATAAATAAGAGGAATGTGGTACTCTTTTTATCCTTGACACTTTTGAAATTATGGGCAAGATGTCAGCTATAGAGGAGGAAATGTTTTTATATAATGCAAAATCCCAAGATCTGTAGGAGGTCTTCAAGGATATTGAGATTTCTTCCATTCAGAATCTGAGTAACTCCTTTGACGAAGAGAAGGGTGATAATGGGGTTTTGGAAGACTAGGATTTATAATTTGATGAATAGGATATAGGTAATGAGGTGGATGATCTAGGTTTGTTTGATAAGATTGGCTCCTTTGAACAAAGAAGGGTAGAACAAACTACATCTTCCTTGAAAAAGCCAAGAGTTGGGGAAAAATTGTGAAGAGGGGCAAACTCTATCAAGATGAGGTTGGAAATTGTTGGAAATCCTGTAGACCAAACCAAGCTTTTGAGATCAGGAAAAGGCTATGCCTTTTCTTGGGAGCCATGAAAATCTTATCATGGAATGTCAGGGGCTGCAATGCCCCTGACAAGCTTCAGTTGATCAAAAGATGTTTGGATCAATCGAAGCCTAATATGGTTCTGTTACAAGAAACAAAGATTAAAGAGGATGCTAGTGTTTTCTTTAAGAGTAGGTTTAGCAAGTGGAATTTTCAATTGGTCTATGCTTAAGGTGCTTCTATTGGGTTGGGTGTCTTATGGAACCTGAGCTCCTTAGATATCACTATATTATAGGTTGATCAATTCTGGGTTGGCTTAAAGGTGTTTGTGAAACACCTTCACTATTAAATCTATGTTTTCAATATTTATGGGCCTAATAGTAGTTCGAATAAAAGATTAGTCTAGAATTATTTGACGCATGTCCTAGAGGATTTAGAGGAGGAAGTTGTTGTACTAGGAGGTGATTTTAATGCAATTCTCTCCCTGGTTGATAAGAAAGGAGGAAAGGGATGGTGTAGTGTTAGTCAAAAGGACTTTAGTGCCTTTGTAGCTTCTTGTGGTCTGCTGGAAATCCCGTTTAAAAAAGGTGACTTTACTTGGACAAACAAGAGAACGGGCTTCCTAAATATTATAAAAAAGCTTGATCATTTCTTTGTGAGAGGAGATTGGGTGGTTGCTTCCGAGTCATGTGATGCTGAAATCCTCCCTTTTCAAGGCTCGAATCATTTCCCAATATCCTTAAGAATTCAACATGAAGACTCCTCGAATAGATGCCCTTTCAAGTTTGAAACAATGTGGTTCACAACAAATGGCTTTTATGAGATGATTCATGACCGGTGGACTCAAGCTCCACAAAGATCAGGTAACAAAGCTTTTTTATTTATCAAGAAACTTCAATTTATTAAGGAGCAGCTTAAAGTTTGGAATAGATTGCATTTCAAAAACATTTTTTCTGAAAGACTTAAAGTTGAAGACAAACTCAAATCCCTTAGTCTCAAAATTATTGAGAGGGGTATGTCACAATCTAATTTTATGGAAGAAAAACTTTACAAAAGCAATTGGATGGATGGTTGAAAAAAGAGGAGATATTTTGGAGGTAGAAATCTAGAGAGATGTGGTTGAAGGAAGGGGATCAAAACAATAAGTTCTTCCACAACTCTCTCAAACAACGAAGAGTTCAGGATAAGATTTTCAGTATTCTGAATACTCAAGAGGTTTTATTGACTGAAAAAGAGGAGATCAATGAGGTTGCAATCACTTTCTTCTCCAAAAAGAAATTGGTGATGGGGGGGTGGATCCCCTACATGAGGTAGTTCTAGAGTTTATCCTAGGTTTAGTTACAGAGGCATAGAATAAAGCTCTCACTAAACTTGTTTTTATGAAGGAAGTTAAGGCTGCTTTGTTTCGTCTGGGTAAGGAAAATGCCGTAGGCCCTGATGGCTTTTCGGCTATCTTCTTTTAGAAGTTTTTGGATCTTCTTGGGGAAGATCTCTGGGAGGCTGTGGAAGAGTCTAGACAGGGAGGATTTATACTTAAAGATTTAAACAATACCTTTATTGCAGTTGTTCCGAAAAGAGATTCTCAGTCTTCTTTTGAAGACTTTAGGCCAATAGCCCTTTGTAACACTATTTACAAGGTCATCTCCAAAGTCATGGAAAATCGACTAAAATAGGTCCTCAACATAGTGATTTTGATGGCTCAAAGTGGCTTCTCCCCGAGTCACTCCATCTTTGAAGGTGTGGTGATTGCCCATGAAGCTATTCATTCAATCCGGATTGCAAAGAGAAAGAAAATGCTGGTCAAAATAGATATTAAATAGGCCTATGATGACGTGGATAGAGGCTTTTTGTTAGCAGTTCTCAAAAGATTTGGTTTTGATACTGGTTGGATTGAATGGGTTTAGAGCTACATTACTACTCCTAGGTTCTCGGTGTTGGTCAATGGAAGCCCATAATGTTTCTTTGAACAAGAGAAAGGGATTCAACAAGGGGATCCTCTTTCCCCTTTTCTTTTTATTATTATGGCGAACATTATGGGAAGGCTGATTTCAAAAAAATAGTAGGATGGGGATTGGAAAGGCATCCTTATAGCTTATGGTGTAGAACCCCTATCTCATCTCTATTTTGTGGATGACACATTTCTAGGTGGGGATGCTTCAGTCTTAGAAGCAAAAGTCATGAAAAACACTTTGGAGGTGTATGGTATGGCCTCTGGGTAGCTCATTAATTGGTGAAAGTATGAGATTTTCTTCTTCAACACCCCCTTGAAGGAACAAGTGAAGATTGGTAAGATTCTAGGTATGAAAGATGGACTTCTTCCTAGTAAATATCTTGGCATACCTCTCTTTATAGGAAGTAGTAAGTCTGAGTTATGGAAGGATCTTGTCAATAAATATCTCAAAAGGATGGATGGCTCGAAAGGAAAAGGGTTGTCATTAGCTAGTAGAATATTGATGCTGCAAATAGTCATCTCGGTCATCCTTGTTTTCTCAATGACGTGTATGGAAATTCCTAAAAAAGTCATTAAGGTGATGGCTACTAAGATGAGAAAATTTTTCTGGTGTGGATCCAAGAAAGAGGATAAAATCTCATTGGTTTCTTGGGAAAATATTTGCAACCCAAAAGCCCTAGGAGGGGCTGGGATTAGAGATAGGCAAATTATGAATAAAGCCCTTGGGGAAAAGATGGTGTGGAGCATGTATAAGGACCCATCATGTTGTTGGGTGAGAATACTTCAAGAAAAGTACTTGGATTGTCATGATTTTGAGAGGATCTTGACGATCAAAGACCTCCCTGGTGGTTCTCCCATTTGGAACTTTTTATTGTCTTGTAGACCGATGATTTGTGATCACATCTCATGGTAGATTCATAGTGGACAGAAAGCTCAGTTTTGGGAGGACTCTTGGAATGGTCTCCCAGCTTTGAAGGAGGTTCTGGAGGTTGCCCAATTGAAAATCTATTTTGAAACTAAATGGGGATGCAAAGTTGTAGACTATGTTGAACTTGTAGAAACTATTGAAGGACAGCTATGGAGGTGGAAAGAAATTGAGAATGAAGACCTCTCTTTGCATCAAAAGGAACTAATGAAAGGTATTTTAAGTAAGAGAGCTATCACTTTCATAGGCCAGAGAGACTTTATTAGATTGTGTGGTTCTCTATCTGGTGATTATTCAGGAAAGTTGGGATATATTTTGCTAGCAGCAAATAATACAGAACAATTTTCTTCATATGATCTATGTTGGAAAAAAGAATTACTTCCTAAAGCAAGAGTTTTTTCTTGGTTGGCTTATAATAGAAGGATTCTAATAGCAGAACGAAGGAAAATATTAGGTTTAAAAGGACCTACTAGATGCACCCTTTGTGAAAGTAAGGAGGAATCAGTGGACCACTTACTGATTCAATGTGAATTTGTTGAGCATTGTTGGGATTTTGTGTAGCAAAAACTAAATTGGAAAGGCCAAAGGGAAAATAACATTACGAAGGTTTTTGATGGATGGCCAAGGTTGGGTAGGAAGTCAACCTTATCTGGTATTTGGTCTATCATTCCCTCCTTGGTCATTTGGGAGCTATGGAAAGAATGAAATAGAAATATCTTTAAGAGGAGAAAGAACCAATTCAAAGGTTTACAGTAAGATTGCAATAGTTATAGAGGAGGTGGTAAGTGTGTCTGCCACAAGAAGATAGTTTTTAAAAATCTCTTTCACTAAAGAGGATAGAATTATTCAATTATAATGGCTAGGCATAAGATTCTCCTCCCTAACAGGGGCTTTAGTTACTAGGAAGAATTCTTTAGTGAAGGATATAATTTCTTGGAAACCCCCAGAAGTTGGATGGGTGAAAGAAAACTTTGACAGGGCAGCAAAGAATAACACAGGTAGAAGTGGAATTGGGGTGATTCTTTTTAATAGTAGCTAAAGCACTATCTTGACTGCATCTAAAAGGTGTGAGGATGACACTAATAATATGGCTGAATGTAAAGCATCTCTTCTAGCAATTAGGCTAACAAGGCAACAAGGTGTAAAGAGACTCCATTTGGAGGGTGATTCTCTGCTTGTAACACAAGCTATTTCCAACCTTTCTCTTAAGGCATGGCATTTGGAAAATGAGGTTGTGTTTATTAGGGAGATGTTATCATCATTGGATGATTATAAGATAACCCATATTAAACATGCGGGCAATATGGAAGTAGACATTCTATCTAAATTGGCAGTTGATTTAGTGCATGTTGGGGATATTAATATTAATGTTCTCAATCCACTTCAGGGATTGTAGTTGGATTTGAAAGGGTCAGGATGATAGTAGGATGGCTTAGGTCAGCAAGTTATGGCCTTGTGTGTGAGGCCTCCATAATAATTTTTTGGATGCAAGTTGTTTCAAAGTGTGGCACACATTTTTGTCATTTATTTCTAAAAAATGACAGCAGACTCATTGTCCTGCCATATGATGGCTGGCGTTCGAGGAATGTGTTGTTGGAATGAATGCTGAGGGGATTTAAATTAGGAGTGGATGGTTTGTTGTTAGGTGAGCATTCACTATGGCTATTTTGTAAGTTGTGGCTTTGTAGAATTTCTTCATTGTTGGTTTGAATGGAGCTGACATTTACATTTCACACCCTACAACAATAGAAGGGCATTTTCAGGCTGGTGGATAATCACCAAATCAAGTTGTTGGTCAAATTCCCTACAAAGGAGGTTATCAAAGAATTTAAGCTAACACTGGGGCCATTTTTTGAAAATGGAAATCACAAATGGAAGCTTCAAGTTGACATAGCAGCCATGATAATGGGATGGGGCTTGGATTTGGGGGAACATGAGAAGACTATTGAATGGGTAATGAAACACTTGTTCGAGGCAGAGTTGATTATGGGAGTTGATTCTCTGATTGAATTGGCCCATCTGGGATGGGCACTCAACTATAGCGAATGTTTTTCAGATGAGGAGGAGGATTTGGAGGTAGGCATTGTGCCTTTTCTGAGATGGCCTAAAAGGGTGATGAAGGAGATCTATCTAGTCATGAGACATGTTGGTTGGGAGAGTTTGAATTAGGGCATCACCAATTAATTGAATTCCAAATAGGGTGCACTAGTGTCAACCAACTTTCTGAAGCGAAGTCACTCTTTTCATCATAGAGGAAGTGGTGAAGCCGGTAGGAAGGACTAATGTGCTGGTAATGTCATCCTATTTTTTTCTGTGACTTTATGGAAGCTGCTGCCATGGTGTAATGTGAATTTTTGGTGTTCCCAATGATGCATAATGGGCTATGTTTTGTATGTTTTATCTCTGGGTTGATGTTGTTGTGGCAACTTTATAATTACTGGTTCTAAATGGCTAAAAAGGCAATTTTGTATGACCCCTATAGATGGCTGTAGTTTAAAGCCTTAGGTGAAGGTTGATAAAATGTAATGACCTTCAGAAGCACTCTTGATGCTTGTCAAAATATGTAATTCCTCTTTTATATATGAATTATATACTACCTATTACCGACCAAAAAAAATAAAATAAAGCCTAATAGATACTCTAATAGATTATTATATTTATTAAATTGATCTATCATTAGTGGGAGATTTGAATAGTCCAAGACCCAATGTAGAGGTTGTGAGGGATTTTTTGATGAGAAGATAGAGGCATATATGATAGGTTGAAGTTTTGGATTTACCAATTGATAGGTTTCTTCTCATTTTATTTCTCTCATGAAGTGGACACCTCTATTGTCTTACGTTGGGGACATTGGGTTATCAACAAGTCCTCCTTGGCTCTTTTAAAATTGACCTCTAATCTAGATTTATTTGATACTACTTTAGAGGCACTTCTAGTTTGGATGTACTTACCTAGCATAGGTATGGAGTATTGGAATAAAGTTATTTTAAGACATATTTGTAACGGTATTTGGGGAGCTTCTACTATTCACAAAGTGATGGTGGTAAGGAAGAGGTTGGTTTTGTAATTATTTATGTTCATATTATTCAATCTACTAAGTTGTCTATTTCTATTGATATTGTTTATTAGTCAGGATCATAGGTTCAACTTATTGAGTTAAAGTTCTTACCATTTTTTTGTTTTATCAACAAAAAAATAGACCATTAGGTGAGAAAATGCCCCATAAAAACCTATAATATCTTGTGAAGAAATTTAAGGTTTGGAAGGTCAAACCCAAAGATGTGAATAATGGTTCTTAAGAGCCTCTAGTTGGGAATCCACATCAGTAATATATGGATTATAATAATGGAAGCGATGATGGAAGTACTGAGGAAATACCTTAGTGACCTAGGAATGCTAAAGAATGAATGGGAACCTCTTGTGATAGTAAGAGTTATGCTAGTCTTTAAGGAGACAAAGGATTTTCTTTTTAATTTATGGGAGAAATGGGCTAGATGGTGGTGAAGGTTTAACTATGACTCCTTCAATCACCTTTAACTAGAATAGAACATAGATGGTTATGTGCACTTTTTGGGATGTGGTTGTAGAAGGGAAGGGAGTAGATCTAAATATTTTTCTATACATAATCATAATGATTTTAGAATGTCTCTGCACTAAATAACTTTAAGGAGTGTTACTATGGAAAGGGGAATAAATTCTAGAAAGGAGAATATGAGTTAAGTGGAAATAGATATGGATGGTGAGATTCCTATTTCTAGTGTAGAAATGAAAAGGAAACAAGAAAAAAGATTCCCACAATTGTAGTGTCTACCAAAAATAAATCCAAAGGATGATTGTATGGTAGCAAAGAGCTTTAGAACCAAGGGCTAGAAGGGCTTGAGGGCATTGTGCATTTCATGAAATGGTGGGGCTTCTTCCCTATGGGCCTTCAACCAAGGTTCAATTCCCCACAAGGTCGCTCTCTACTATGGTTCTTAATTGAGAGTTGTTGACTTTGACCCTTGGTGAAATAGTGGGGCTTCTTGTTTGTACTGCTTACAGCCAAGGGTCACATAAAATTTTGGCTTGTGTCTTTGGTGAAATGGTGGGGCTTCTTTCCTATAGGGCCTACAAATAAGGTTCAAGTCCCCATAGGTTTTCTCTCTACTGTGGTTCTTAATTGAGAGTTTTTTACTTTGACCCTTGGTGAAATAGTGGGGCTTCTTGTCTGTAGTGCTTATAGCCAAGGGTTAAAGATACTTTTTTTAGGGCTTGTGCCTTTGGTGAAATGGTGGGGCTTCTTTCTTGTAGGGCCTACAACCAAAGTTCAAGTCTCCACAGGGTTGCTCTCTATTGCGGTTCTTAATTGAGAGTTTTTGACTTTGACCCTTGGTGAAATAGTGGGGCTTCTTGTCTGTAGTGCTTATAGCCAAGGGTCAAAGAAACTTTAATAAGGCTTGTACCTTTGGTGAAATTATGGGGCTTCTTTCCTGTAAGGTGTACAACAAAGGTTGAAGTCCCCACAAGGTCACTCTCTTCTATGGTTCTTAATTGAGAGTTTTTGACTTTGACCCTTAGTGAAATAGTGGGGCTTCTTATCTATAGTGCTTATAGCCAAGGGTCAAAGAATTCTTTCTAAAGAAAATTTCAATCACTATTTGAAATGAGAGCGAGCAGGAGTGGAGCCAAGGTTTCAAATGCAGGGGAAGAGGAATAAGATGGTGATGATGCAGATGGGGAGGAAGATGGTGATATTTTATGTGAGGATGTGATGGATAGAATGGATCCTAGTTCAATAATGGAGCTTGCTACTTTTTCCAATGGTGTGAGCCTTCCTTCTATGCTTTCCTCTAGTTTTTGTGACTATGGATCCCTTTATTATTTGGGGTTTTAGGACTTAATGGTGTCATATTTGGGGGGGGGGCTCTTCATTTTTTCACTAATAGTTGAGCTCTCCTATGATTGGCATTATCCCTTGTATTTGGGTTCCTTCTTCTTGATGGCTACATGCTAATTTTGGAAGAGGGGTCTTTTCAGATCCAGAGGGGGAGTCTTTATAGTGATGGGATTTTAAGGCCTTTGGGATGGACCTTGATGATCAAAACTAGTTATAGAGCTCTGTGTGGCTCTCTAGTGGATGCACAGTGTACAGTTGTTGTTCTTGTTATACACTAAGTTTGCACCCTTAGTTCAAGCTCTCTTGGTCTTGATAACTTAGTATAACTTGGGAATCATCTCAAGGTTGTGGGACCTTTGCTAACCAAGATGAAATCTCTAGGTTCTAGGCTAGTTCCTCTTAGATTATCACCTTAGTTTGCTTCTTGACAGGAAAGTAAATCTTTGAGGGGAAAGGGTTAGAAGGAGTGGATGGAAAGGGAAATGTTGAAAGCAAACTACCTACTAGGTGATGCACTAAAAGTAGGGTTTGGATCTCAGCATAGAGGGATGAAATCAATGGAGGAATTAGGTCTAATAAGTCACAGCTCACTAGATAGGTTTGCATAAGTATTTCACAGGTGGGCTTGAACAGAAGACTCAACCTATGACCTATAAACAAACATCCTTTTTGGCAACTGGGTGTAGGAATGACACAAGACTGCTAGGGGCTGTAGTATACCCACAAAACATCTAAATCAGATTAGACACAGTAACACACAAAATCAAAGAAAGTAAGAGGGACTAGGAACCCCAATTTCCATTGAAACCATGCATAAACCTTAATCCAATAAGAGATAAACTCAGACAAGGAAGCATAGGGACATGAAGAATTGTCACAAAAATACTTCTGCAATGTTTGAATTCATCAATGGGAATTACAGAAGATGGGAAACTAGGGGGCAAAAAGAAATGCCATGGATAGCTTCCCAAGAAAGAGTCTTTCTTTTTTACAAAATGTGAATTCTGGGCACTAAGGCTCTCAAAAAACAATATATACATCCATGCACGCAGGAAGGAGTCCAAAATTAACTAGGGTTATAGATTTACAATAGAATAACCATCCCTAGTAGTCAAATTTTGAATATGAATATCTTCCTCCAACATCATGGCTGATTAGACAAATGACCCATCCCTATACTGCATCGCCTATAGACAAGCAACCTGGACTCAACAACTTTCCTACAACAAGCTCACCATGAATGTGCAAACTGGTACCCTTCTGGGACAAGAATTGACCCCTGACGATTGCCCAGATTTCTTCATCATTTTTCCTTAACTGCGCATGTCCTGCAACATCAACTCTCAGCTACCTGCTGCTCACAACTAATTCTGCAAAAGAAAAGTCCACGAAAACTATTACACCACTTTGAAAAAGTCATTGGTCGCATGATCGCATGAGCTCAAAAAGTTGCATGTGATCATGTGACAAGACCCTTAGAACCTGTCTCTACTTCACACACATAAATTGGATCCAACACTAGTAAAAACCCCTATAGAAGACTTCAAATTCAGGCCCCAACGGTTACCAGTTCTTCATTTAAAACTCAGCTGTTGATCACATTTTTCCAGAAAATTGGATGATCTAGATCATCTCCAAAATAGTCGCAAGCCCCTATGAATGGTCAAAGTCCACATCACCAGTCAAGAGCCAAATAGAAGCGAGCATGCTAACATGTCAGCACATTCGAACCCACCATGAGCCTGACTACAAACCTAACTCTAAGTTTACCCTAGGTTCATCTCTTCTTAGTTTCTAAGTCACTAAAAATCTTCTTTATTCCTAGTTACATCTGGTGACCATGTGAAATCTCTTATCTGCAAAACTGTGCACTTACTTTACCAACCCCAGGCCCAACTACAAGTTGAGATTCTAATCTGATGGTGGGTGCGTGATCTCACAGGGTCAGAAGATCCCATGAGACCATGTGATAGTCATAGATTTCCATTAAGCTAAGACCCTCTTATGAACGGGCCCACCTACAAATCCCTATCAGTACACGGTGACCAATGAAACATGAACACATCACGAAAAGAGGACCCACCACCAGAGGCTTGGCAGACCATTGATGGCTTGTCGCATGATCACATGTGGTTAGGAAGTTGCATGCGATCATGTGACAAGCCCTTTAGATGTTAAATACCAACCATGAACCACTTGTCGCATGGTCACATGTAATTAAGAGACCAGATGCGATCATGTGACCGACCGTAGGATGCTCCCTACCGGACACGTCACCACCAGCCCAGCAAAGGAGGAATGACCACCGCCCCATAGTGGACCCACTATGATTCCAATCAGATGGTTGTCACATGATCGCATGGGGTCAAAAAATCCCATGTGAACATGCGACCACCATCGAATCTTCCACACTTGCACGACTATGAGGAACTGGGACCCACCTAGCGGAGTTGCGTTCTTAAGGTAAAAAACAAAGAGGGTTTTCAAACCAAAGGTCAAAAACATAGAGATTTTTTCAAATCAGAGGTTGAAAACATAGAGTTTTTTACAGTGAATACTTTTTGGAACCCTGCGACCTGAGCATTTCCTGCAACCATTCAAACTCAAATATCTTCCTAAGTTTTGCAAATTAGGTGATGCGATTTGAACTAAAGCACGATGACACATTGAAGATCATGGGGTTCAGATCACACATCATAAAACTTCATGGATCAACTTCGCAAATGAAAACAAGTTGCAGCAGGGAAGAATAAAATAGAGACTTGGAAACTTGGCCAAATTTGCAGAATAGGAAATTTTGGGACACATTTTGGTGACTTCTGTAAGATGTCAGCCTGCTAGACATTGGACCAGTGGCCTTGACATATCCATTGGGCATAGGAGTCATCTTGGTAACACAAAACTTTGACAGAGGGAAAAAAACTATGCTCGAGCACTTCTTGGAAAATAAGGAAAGACTAAACTAGAAAACTGGAAGAAAGCAGGAAACCTAACCTTATCTAAAATAACAAGTTACAGAAACTTGGTCAAACAAAGCCATTCACTGGACTATTGAAATAGAAACCTTTCCTCCTTAGGAGACAATACTTTACATGCATGAGGATGGAAAATAAGGAATGAAGTACACATAGTTGTGTGAAGAACTATTGCACTTCCTCTTGAAAGACATAAACAAATTGACTCACCTCCACCATCAAATTCATATTTTCATTACCTAGGGGTGGATAAGTGATTTGAGCTTGTCCTTGTTGAACTACATGTTTGACTTCAGCTTCAGTTTCATTTGAATACTCATGTTTGGACACAAACATGACTGGTTCTTTTTTACTGCTAGCCACCATTCTTGCTAAGTATCTTAAGAGGCAACCCCTGGAAGGAATGAACTTGGGGCTCCCTTTGCTACTATCAGGCTGCATCTCATTAATAACTTTAGCAAGATGACAAAAATTCTACCACTCCATGATAGTTTTCCATAATATTTCTTCTTCTGCAGTTAGCGGACCATCCTCTTCATCAGTTGAAACATCCAACAACTCATCAAAGGTATTGAACTGTCTTATATTCTTGACAATCACTAGCCCCTCCTTATGGTCCAAGAAATATGATTCTTTAGATTCTTCCCCCATTTTATTGCAAACCGACCTAAATTCTTCAATTAGGACATTATCAACCTCCTCATCCTGCTCAATGTAAGAAGGCATCTCCTCAAAAAGATTAGCTAGGCTCTCACCTTATTCACTTTCTTTCTTATCTTGATCTGATTACTTTAATCCATCCTGATGTAATAGCCTTACCTACTCCTCATGATTATCATGAAAAAGTATACCTAAAAGACAAAAATCATCCTCTTCCTACTAGCCTACAAGTACTCAAGGTGCAATGGTATTTTTAAGACCTGGCTTATAGGGCTTTACTTGCTGCAAGATAGGTTCATTATCATCTAGAAAATCAAACCTTCTAGGTATCTCATTTATAGGAATAAGATGAAGTGGCTAGGAATCTGAGATAGGGTGATGAATAGGCTCTAAAAATGCATGGAGATTAGGCTCTTGTTGACTAAGATCCTGAGCTGGAAGACAAAATCTAAAGCTTGGAAATTTAGCAGAAGTGTTAGTGGACTTACCAGAAAGGAAACTTGAGATTTGGACTTTGTGAGTCTCTTGTCTAGTCACTTGCTAGATTCCATCCCTAAGGGGATGTGCCTAAGAGGCCACTATCTCCTGTTGAAAAACCTCTGGCCTTTCTCCATCAGGAAGCTCATAGTTCAAGAGAACAAGCAGGAAATCTCCAGCCTCCTTCCCAAAAAATGGGTTCAGGTGATTGCCAGCTGCTTTGATGCTTTGTACTGGGAATGTTCTCTTGACTAGATTATATGGATGGAAAGGCCTCTTTACCAAACTTTTCCTATTGCCTTGATGCTTTTCTTGATACCGTGGCCTATCTTGCTGATACAGTTTCTGCTGAACTTGCGACTGCTAGTTAGGATTTTGATCTTCCTACTGACAAGGTGATCTAACCTCTAGATAATGCCCCTTTACAGTGATCAACTCTTTAGCTAGAGCCTGCAACAGGCTCATCATCTCCCTATTTGTTTCTTGTTGATCACTTTTCACTTTGAGTAGCTCTTGAGGAAGGTCATCTATGGACTTCCCATAGCTAGTGTTGGCCTGAGGTTCTATTAATGTAGGTATGGGGGTAAATGGAGGTACTTGTATAGGTGCAACAAGTTGAAGACTAGGGAAGATAAGCATGGGAGGTCTTCTTTGTATCATGCCTGCCTGAATTAAATAATTTTCAGCCTTTACAGCTAAATCAAAAGCCTAAGGTAATGAAGTACCTCCTAAAGATTGAATCATGATAGATATATCACTAGTTAGGCTTCTCAAAAAATAAAGGAAAGCACAATCTACTAAAGGCCTTATATTAATTGGAATCCTATTCCATGTCTTGAGAAATCTACCATTAAAATTAGTAATTAGCTCTCGAGGATCTCTCTTTATAACTTGGAGTTGCTCTACTAGAGACAAAGAGTCTGAATTATCCTCAAAGTATTTGCTAAGGAGGTCTCCAAGTATGTCCCATGAAGTAATGGATCCAATTGCTAGATTTATAAACAATTCCAGGGCCTTACCCTTAAAGGAGTCAGCTAGCAACTTGGTGGCGGCATCCTCTAGAGTTATATTATGTATGCTGTAGATAGTGGCCACATCTCTAATGTGTTCAAGGGTTGTTTTTTGTCCTTCACCTATGAAATCAAGTATACTTTTTAATGCTGCCAAGGGCACATCATGGTGCTAGGAAAATTTTAAAGGACTGCCCTGATTAAAGGATGCAAATGCAAATTGTCTTCATAAGCTCTATCAAAAAATTGGGTCTGCATGTTCTTAATCACCAATGGAGTCGCAAGATATACTTGAATACTAACCTCTCTAAGGTCTGCATTATGCCATCACTATATCAGAGATAGCATAACTTGAATATGAATCTGAACTTTGGTCCCACTCGGCGTATCAAAAATTGTTATACACTAGGTTTGCACCCTTAGTTCAAGCTCTCTTGGTCTTGATAACTCAATATAACTTGGGAATCATCTTAAAGTTGTGGGACCTTTGCTAACCAAGATGAAACCTCTAGGTTCTAGGCTAGTTCCTCTTGGATTATCACCTTAGTTTTCTTCTTGACAAGAAAGTAAATCTTTGAGGGGAAAGGGTTAGAAGGAGTGCATGGAAAGGGAAATGCTGAAAGCAAACTACCTACTAGGTGATGCACTAAAACTAGGGTTTGGATCTCAGTATAGAGGGATGAAATCAATGGAGGAATCAGGTTTAATAAGTCACATCTCACTAGATAGGTTTGCATAAGTATTTCACAAGTGGGCCTGAACAAAAGACTCAACCTATGACCTGCAAACAAACATCTTTTTCTACAACTGGGTGTAGGAATGAGACAAGACTGCTAGGGGCTGTAGTATACCCACAAAATATCCAAATCAGATAAGACATAGTAACACAAAAAATCATAGAAAGTAAGAGGGACTAGGATCCCCAATTTCCATTGAAAACATGCATAAACCTTAATCCAATAAGAGACAAACTCAGACAAGGAAGCATAGGGACATGAAGAATTGTCACAAAAATACTTTTGTAATATTTGAATTCATTAATGGGAATTACAGAATGTGGGAAACTAGGGGGGAAGGAAGAAATGCCATGGATAGCTTCCCAAGAAAGAGTTTCTTTTTACAAAATGTGAATTTTGGGTACTAAGGCTCTTAAAAAACAATATATACATCCCTTACTGCATGTAGGTAGGAGTCCAAAATTAACTAGGGTTATAGATTTACAATAGAATAACCATCTCTAGTAGTCAAATTCTAATAATGAATATCTTCCTACAACATCATGGCCGATCAGACAAATGACCCATCCCTATACTGCATCACCTGCAGACAAGCAACCTAGACTCAACAACTTTCTTGCAACAAGCTCACCATGAATGCACAAACTGGTACCCTTCTGGGACAAGAATTGACCCCTCATGACCACCCAGATTTCTTCATCATTTTCCCTTAACTGTGCATGTCCTACAACATCAACTCTCAACTACCCACCGCTCACAGCCAATTTTGTAGAAGAAAAGCCCACGAAAACTCTTACACTGCTTTGAAAAAGTCATTGGTCGCATGATCACATGAGCTCAAAAAGTTGCATGTGATCATGGGACAAGCCCCTTAGAACATGTCTCTACTTTTCACATGTAAACCGGATCCAACACTGGTGAAAACCCCTATAGAAGACTTCAAATTTAGGCCCCAACGGTTACCAGTTCTTCATTTAAAACTCGGCTGTTGATCACATTTTTCTAGCAAATCAGATGATCTAGATCATCCCCAAAATAGTCACAAGCCCCTATGAAAGGTGAAAGTCCACATCACCAGTCAAGAGCCGAATGGAAGTGAGCATGCTGACATGTCAGCACATTCGGACCCACCATGAGCCTGACTACAAACTTAACTCTAAGTTAACCCTGGGTTCATCTCTTCTTAGTTGCCAAGTCACTAAAACTCTTCTTTAACCCCGGTTACATCTGGTGACCAGGAAAAATCCCTTATCTGCGCAAATGGGCACTTGCTTTACCAACCCCAAGCCCTTCTACAAGTTGAGATTCTAATCTTATGGCAGGTGCATGATCTCATGTGGTTGGAAGATCCCATGAGATCATGGGACAGCCATAGATTTCCATTAAGCCAAGACCCTCTTATGAACGGGCCCACCTAAAAATCCCTATCAATACATGGTGACCAATGAAACATGAACACATCGCAAAGAGAGGACCCACCACTAGAGGCTTGGCTAACTGTTGATAGCTCATTGCATGATCGCATGCAGTTAGGAAGTTGCATGCAATCATTGGACAAGCCCTTTAGATGCTAACTGTCGACCGCGGGCCTGTCGCATGGTCACATGCAGTTAAGAGACCAGATATGATCATGCGACCGACCGGAGGATGCTCCTTGTCAGACATGTCACCACCAGCCCTGGGAATGAGGAATGACCATTGTCACACAGCGGACCCACTGTGATTCTAATCAGATAGTTTTTGCATGATTGCATGGGGTCAAAAGATCCCATGTGAACATGCAACCACCATCGGATCTTCTACACTTGAATGGATATGAGGAACTGGGACCCACCTAGTGGAGTTGCATGCTTGGGGTTGAAAACACAGAGGGGTTTCAAATCAGAGGTCAAAAATATAGAGATTTTTTCAAACTGGAGGTCAAAAACATAGAGAGTTTTTAACACTCAATACTTTTTGGAACCCTGCAACCTGAGCATTTCCTGCAACCATTCAAACTCAAATATCTTCCTAAGTTTTGTGAATTAGGTGATGTGATCTAAATTGAAGCATAATGACACATTGAAGATCATGGGGTTCAGATCGCACATCATAAAACTTTGTGGATCAACTTCGCAAACAAAAACAAGTTGCAGTAGGGCAGAATAAAATAGAGACTTGGAAACTTGGCCAAATTTGTAGAATAGGAAATTTTGGGCAACAATTCTTGCAACCTCTATTCTTTGGGGAAAAATAGTTCTTTGTTCCCTACATTGTAAGTGCAGTGAGAAATGTCTGCACTATGGGCTGGTTTTGTGGAAGGTTCGTGACTATCTTCAGGTGACCTCTTATGTGTTCCCTCTGCTATTGAAGGTGGGTAGTTGGATCTTTCCTCTATTTGTGTAGATGTTAGGTGTGGGTGCTCTTCTTGTGAAGGAATGGTGGAAGCGATGTCTTTTCCAGGGATTTTTTATTTTTGGATCTCCTTTATGGAGTTTGGAGTTGTTACAAGCTATGACCTACCTAAAGGAAAAAGTGGTGTTAGCTCTTTAATTTTTTGGAGAGCTGGAAGGAAGTTTGATGAACGGGCTGCTTACAGACCTTATGGATATGTTACTCCTTTTGGTCACCTTTGTTTGACTAGGATAAATCTCAGGTTTGGGAGTTTGGTGAGGGATGGAACTATTTTGTACATTCCTACTCTAGTTGGGGCCTATAGCAATGTGGACTCTTGGTTTTAGCTTGCAATAGCTTCATTTGATGGAGACCAGGTGTCTCCATAGCTTACTAGCTTGAGGGCTTTTCAGAACCCTATGGTTTTGAGAAGAGTGTTGTTATCCAGGAGGAGGGCTTGGGTCATTCTTTTTGCTTCTTCTTTGACAACTCCTATGGAGGTGGAGTAGTCTCCTATTGAGGTGGAGATTTTGTTCATGAATTTGGAGGTGGAGGAGACTCCTATTGAGGTGGGGAATATCTAGGCTACCTCTTGTGGTTGTGCTGATGGAAGGAGATGTAACAACTTCAGCCTTGTTATTATGATATTTCTCCTCTTTGTTCCTATAGAGGTGGACAAGGAGATTGTAGCTAGTTGGAATATATTTGGCAGTGTTGACCTATGCTAGAGGTTTAGTCATTCCTGGACCATTGTTCTTGACAAAGAAAGATGGACAGGCTATTTACTTCCTCAGTTTGTTTCTTCAGCTTTATGGTGATGAAAGTGTCCCTCTCTTTTAGTTTCTTTTATTCCTATGATCAATTGATTGCTGACAATTTTAAAGGGCTCACTCTACTCCTTTATTTTTGTTTTTGGTTAAAGTTTGCAGCTTTTGTGGGGGCTTGTCCCAAGATGATCTTTGACAGTGTTGACTATGGTTGGTTGTTTAGTCATGTCTAGACCTTTGTTTTTTATAGAGGTAGATCCATGGTGCTGGTTGATGTTAATCTATTAATGGTTTCACGTGTCAGCCCATTGGGCTTTTTTCTTTTTGTACTATAGGTCAACACCCTCTTGCTGCTTCTTTGTTCAAAAGCAATGAGCTCTAGAAGAAAATTGAAAAAAATAGATAGGAATTAAGAATGTGTCCAAAGTATTTTTCATGTGGTTTAAAGAACCATTCCAAAGACATTTTTGAGTAGTACCCCTATTAAAAACTAAAATCCATTTCTTAAAATATTATAGGGATAATTAGCTCTCATAAGAAATTTATTTTTGTCAAATTTTGGTAGGGACCATAAACTACACATTATGCCTATTCAAGAAACTAAAAATTCTAAGGAAAGAGTGGAAAAAGATTTAAAAAAATGTAAAGAACAGTTGAGTTCCCACTAATAGTTTAGAATAAACCTCAGGTCATATTTCTACCTCCTAGAATTAAAACTATATCTCAAGTGTTCAGATTTTGTAGGATGCTAACCATTTTTATACTAGATTTAAACATATCAAAGATGACTTATGTTGGATCCTTTCTAACATCTATGCTCCCAATAACAAGGAAGCTAGAAGAAAACTTTTGAAAAAAATAGTCTCCTTTTGAGAAAACTTTCTTGAAATTAACTAGATTCTTCTAAGAGATATTAACATACCTTTATAAGATAAGGATAAATTTTGGAAATCTCAAATCCATATGGCTAGTAAACTAAACCTAATGGACTTTATAAATTTATAACAATTTTATGGCATGGATTTAAAGAGAGCCTCTTTTACTTGGACTAACAGGAAAGTTGGAAAAGATCTTACTCAAGTGCTACTAGACACAAATCTAATCTCTAATGAATGGTTTATTCCTTTTTTTCTTCATTGACTATATAATCTAAGATTGGATTTGATCATTATTTGATTAGTTCTATGTTGAATTCATTCTATAGAAGTCAAAAATTTCCATTTATATTTTAGAGAATGTGGACCTCCCACCCTCTTTTGTTTGATATGATTAAATAATGGTGGGGGATTTAGGTCAAAGGTACACCTATATTTTGGGTTCCTTAACAAGCTAAGAAAAGTTCAGGATAACATAAGAAGATAAAATAGATAAACCTTAGGGATTATATTTTCTTCAAAATAAACCTTTGAATTAGATTTCAAGGGCATCTAGGATAAGACTCAAAGAGAATGATATGTAGATGATTATAATTTTAGTTAAATATAATATAAGTATATGGAAACTATATCACCAAGCTAATATAATAGTCAATACAAATTTATAATATTCAATACAAATATTTATTAGTTCCTTCCATAGGGAGGTAACTATTGGAATCATTAATCTCACATATGGCGAGTGTAGGAGCGAGAGCGGGAGGATTTTTGAATTTGAAGGCAGATGAGAATCCTAAATTGCAGGTAGTAGGGTCCTCAAGGGATGCCTACATCGATGGATCTCTAATAGATCAGGACTCTAGAAATCCAGAAAAAAGGAAGGGGTCCCATGTGACAAGCAAAAAGACCCTGGAAAGGAGGGTGTTGGTGAAGAGATTCCTGGCATTCTTCCTAGACAAGCCTTAGTCATAGGGACCCAGTTACATCATCAAGAAAGGAATGTCCTCAATCATCGGTGGTCAAATATTTTTAGGGTGAAACCTATAGGAAAATCATCTTTTCCTACTATTAAGGACATATCAGATAAGGAAAAAGGAAAATGTGTCATTGAGATTCCTGACGAGATGGTTGATCACAATATTTCAATCATGGCTCATACTCTGGTGGGTAAATTTATAGGATCGAAACCAAACATTGATATTATTAGGGTCTTTACAAAAAAAAATGGGATTTGAAAGGTCAAGTCCAAATCACTGGTATGGCAAAGGGTTTCCTATCTTTTGAGTTCTCCTACAAGGAAGATCTAGATAAAATCTTATCTATCAGAACTTGGTCCATAGGGAAAGAAACTTTTGTGCTACAAAAAAGGTCTCCCAAGCTAGACCTAAATGATTCCTTCATTGTTCAAGCCCTAGTGTGGGTTAGAGCACTACAACTCCCCTTGGAAAACAATTATGATGATGTTTTTGATGTAATAAAAAAAAGCTTTGGAACCCTTCTCTCAATTGACCCCATCAAAATGGTAGGGTGACACTTCACATATGCAAGGATCTGTATAGGGGTGAAAGAAGGAAAAGACACACTAGAGACCATAGAGATTCATTTTAAACTAGGTAGACATGTGCAAAAACTAGACTATGAAAGCATCCCTTTTTCTTGTTTTCATTTCAAGAAAGTAAAACACTATTGCAAATTGTGCCCTATGTTATAGAGTTTGGAGAAAGAAAGGAAAGAAAGGAAAGCCCAAAAAAGTTGGAAAAACCATAGATCAGGAACTAGTAGACCCAACAAGGGAGAAAAACAAGAAGCCCCAGGGGGGTATTGAGACCAATGACCATAGAGTGTGGAAGAAAAAGGATTCAGTAGAGGTGAACCTAGAAACTAATACAAACCAAAAATAGAAGGTAGATAATAAAAACAAAGATGAAGAGGAGATATTATGTCTTGAGAAAGAAAATCTAGAAAGTAGGGGGAGTTTGTTCCCTTGGATGGTATTGAAAAAATCTTGGAAGTTAATATCTTGCAAGAGATCTCAGAAGCAATCATTATGAAGGTGGATGAATTGGCTGAAGGAGGGGATTCATGCCCTATGATGGACCATATCTCCTTCATCTTGGATTCATTCAAACTTTCATTAGAGGAAGGGTTCTCTAGTCCAAAGATAAACATGCAGAGAGTTGTCCCTTCATAGGAATCCATCCCCAGCTTTGAGAAATAGGCTACTGAGCAATTCTAAAAAATGGAAGAACTGATGGAATCAGTCTCCCCAAGGTAGCTCACAAAAATGGAAGAGCTCTTTGCAGGATATAAAGAAGTAAAGGATTGAGAGTGGACTTCAGTCCAAAAAATAAAGAAATCTAATAGCAGATATCCTTCCCCAGTAGCAACCAGAAGTAGAAATAAAGATAATGTAGGGGCCAAATCAAAGAATCTAGGGAGAAAGAAGGAAAGTAAGGTCAGGAAAGAAGAAGCTAGCAAGAACATAGTGGATGGGACTCGGAAGACCATCCAGGAAGTCTACACTTGCAAAAAGAAATTAAATTCATATATTGAAATATTCATAGGCTAAAGTCCTCACATAAGGAGGACATTTTCAAAAATATGATAAGGGATCATAGACTTGATATTATGCTAATCCAGGAAACCAATATGAAGAAGGACAAGCTTGAAGGTATTAGATTTTACAAAGCTATGGAAATAAAAGCTTCTAGCTTTGAAGGAGCCTGGGGAGGCCTGATGACAATGTGGAATTCCTTTCACCTCAAGGCTAAAGTTGTTCACAAAGAAGGTACTCTTCTCCTTATGAATTTTACTAAGATAAAAGAGAATGAAAGTTGGTTTATTTCGAATATATATGCTCCTAACTCCAAAAAAGGAAGAAGGTCTTATTGGGAAAAAATTAAAGCCATAATGGTTGGATCTAATCTTTCTAAGGGAATTATCATGGGGGATTTCAATACTCCCCTCAAAGAAGGGGAAAAATAGGGAGGTATCTCCCTAGATCTAGAAAGTAGGAAAGATCTAATGGATTTCATTAATGACCAAGCCCTCTTACATCTAGACCTCCAGGGTGTTGATTTCACTTGGTCCAACAAGAGAATTGGAAGGGAGTGCATTCAAGTTTGGCAAGACCATATTTTGATCACTGTTGATTGGATAAATCATTATAATTATAACCTTTCCACCTTGGTCAGAATTAGTTCAGATCATTCTCCCATCTCTCTTACTCTAGACCAAATTTCTAAGAAAAGGATCTTTCCATCTAGATTCAAAAAAATTTGGACCTCTCATCCTAACCTAAAAAAAAAAATTAGTGACTAGTGGAATATAGATGTTAAGGGCACTCCTATGTTCAGGTTGGCCAACAATTTTAGAAACATTAAAATTAATATCAAATAGTGGATTAAGGAAGAATTTGGTAATATTTTCTCTACTAAAGACAAGGCGATCTCAGACCTAAATCTCATTCAAGAAGAAATGCAAAGAGAGGGCTATGATGAGATCAGATTGACTAAGGAAAATTCTATGCTATCAGAGTATCATAATATAATAGGGCAGGATGAGACTTTCTATAAGTAGAGATCTAGGTCCATCTGGTTAAGGGAAGGAGACCAAAATAGTTGTTTCTTGCACCTTTCTACTATGCATCATAGAGCAGCCAATAGAATAAGAAAAATTAAGAAGGGAGACCAGATTTTATCGGAGTAAAAGGATATTGTGAAGGAACCTATTTCTTTCTTCTCTTCCCTCATATCTAAAGATTAAGAGATGTCGAAGGCGGATCAAGATATGCTTCTAAAAAATATTCCAAAAATCATCTCTGAAGACCAAAACAAAGCCTTATGTTCTATCTTGGACTTTGATGAAGTTAAGAAACCCTTGGATTCTCTCCCAGGTGATAAATCCCCTGGTCCTCACAACTTCTCAATAATTTTCTTTCATCTTTTCTAGGATGTGGTGAAATATGATGTCATCAAAGTGGTGTAGGAATTCTTTGGCTTGAAGAATCTCCTCAAAGAAGTTAATGCTACCTTTTTGGTTGTTATTCTAAAGCTCTTGGGGTAAACTTGATTGAGCTTTTCAAACCCATAAGTCTGTGCAACTCCTTCTTCAAGATTATCTCTAAATTAATCACCTCTAGAATTCTTAAAGTAATTCCCCCCCTATTATAGCTCCTTAGTAATCTAGTTTTGTGCCCAGATTACAAATTTTGGATTCTATAATGGCAATGCATGAAGTGATTCATTCCTTAGAAGTAGGTAAAAGGGAAGGCTTCCTTCTCAAGCTTGAATTGTCCAAGGCTTATGATCAGGTTTATTGGTAGTTCCTGCTTAGGGTTCTTGGTGCCTTTGGATTCAATTCTAATACCTGTAAGATCATCCATCAAATAATCTCTACCTCCTCTCTAGCAATTTTGGTCAATGGCTGCCCATCGGCCTTTTTCAAACCCACCTCTAGGTTTGTGACAATGGGATGCTCTGTCACCATGCTCTTTATCATTATTGTTAAATTTCTCGTAAGGCTCACATCTACCTCATGGAGTATTAGGGCTTTGAAAGGTATCAAACCGTCATCTGGGACCTTTATTTTCTCCCACGAGTAGTTCATTGATGACACCATTTTAGGAGGAGAGGCCTCGATGGGAGAATCCAAAGTGGTAAAGCACTTGTTTAACTCCTATACAAGATCTACTTGTCAATCTATAAACTGGAATAAAAGTTATATCTACTTTATCAAGACTTATGAGGTGAGACAGAGGATAATTATAGACATCCTAGGTTGTAGCATTGATTCTCTCCCTACCAACTAATTGGGCTTCCCTTTAGGTGTTAAACCACTAGAATCATTCTATAACAAGTTAATTGATAGATTCAATAGGAAGCTAGTAGATTGTAAAGGGGTTACTATCAATGAGGAAGGAAAAATCCAATTGGTTGAATCTATTTTGCAAAACCATCTAACCTATCTGTAAAGCCTCTTTTCCATTCTGGATAAAGTTGTAGAGGCCATGGAAAGAATTCAGAGAAGATTCCTCTTGCCTAGGAAAAAATAACATAATAGACTCCCTCTTATTGCTTGGGACAAAGTTTTTCATCCTAAGCATGGTGGCGTTCTCAGGATAAGGAATATCAGACCTTTCAAAAAATCTCTACAAGATAAAAAAATATGGGACATCTTTAATAGTACAGGGGTATGGTGTGACACTTTTGAAGATATGTATCTCACGAACAATTCTATTAACCATTTCTTTGAAGATAATGATACGCTGAAAGGATCTTATATGTGGAATGGTTTCCTCAATGCTAAGGAGATTTACAAATTGAAGGAAAAATGGAAAATAGGGAATGGGCAATTGATCAAATTCTCAAATGATAACTAGCTTCAGTTGGGAACCCTTTGCAAAGGTAAGCCTTTCAACATCTAGATGGAGGAGTGCATCCACATCTATTGTTCCCAATTCTATAACTACAAAGTGGACAACGCTTGGGCGGACCTATCCCATGTGTCTTGGGACTTGATCCCTCTTATGATTTCCATTAATGCAGTCTCCTTGTCCCCTTCTCATGATGTTCTTATTTGGCAAGGTTCTCCAGATGGGACCTTCATGATGGCCTCTACCTACTCAACTCAGCTATCTGAAGAACAAGAAGCCAATCCTTTTTGGGCTAAAGCCTAGTTCCCTGGCCTCGTCACCAAAATAAATGTCTTCTTTTGGATTTTGCTTCAAAATCATATTCTAATTGTTGATAACCTGATAAAGAGAGGTTTTTAGATCACCAATAGGTTTGTGTTGTGTATATGTGAAGCCAAATATGTGGACCATATGTTTATTCACTGCTCCTATGTTAGTAAAATTCAACAATTACTCTTTTCTACTCTTGATTTATCCTTGTGCTTTCCCCTATATTTTAAATATCTTTTCACTCAATGAGCTTTCTCCTTTAAAAATTCTAATTCTCGCTATTTTTGTTCCAGGATTCTCCCACATTTATGCTAGCGAGTTTGGAAAGAATACAATAACTATATCTTCTAAGATAGTTCTACACCTCCCAAAATTATCTTTGAAAAGATCCACTTTGCTGTGAAAGAATTTTTTTTTTCTGCATGGTGGCTCTAACTCTTTTATAGGAAAGGACTAGACTACTATCTCTAAGAGGAGCATTGAGAAAAGATATAATTTCACCTAGAGCTATCCCCCAGAAAGTTGGTCCAAGGCCATCTTTGATGGCATGGCCAAAGGAAATCCAGGAAAGGTGGGTAGTGGAGGTGTGATAAAAAATTGTTATGGTATTGGGATCGCTGCACTCACCTTACCTCTCAGCTCTCAAACACAATACTTTGCTAAAGCTAGTGTTGTCCTCCAAGTCACTAAAATAGCCCATGACATAAGGCTCAAAATCCTCTACCTCAACGGAGACTCCAAGAACATCATAAACTATTTAAATCTAAAATAATCACCTTCATGGACTATTTTTAACATGATAGAAGAAACACTGGCTCTTTTAAATTCTTTTAGAAAGGTTCACATTTCCCTCATGTACAGGGAAGCTAACCAATTTGCTGACTGGTTTTCCAACTTGGATGTTAAAAAGGATGCAATGATGAGATGGCATTGCAATGTAAATTTCCCTCCTAAGGTGAAGATTTAGACAAGAGGGACATATACTAAGGAACAAAAGGAATCATTAATGATAATAATTAATTGTAATGTGGTTAATTGGATGTGCCATTCCATAAAATTGAAGTACCGGATGGAAAAAAAGGTTAATAACTATGTGTCCCTCTTGCACACTTTTTAGGTGTTCATTCCCAAGATTTATATCTATTTCTAAAGGCAAAGTAGGATCTAAGTTCAGGATGGTCATTGTGAGGAAAAATTAGAAAAATAGATATCTCTCAAACTAGAGTATTGTCCAAATCCATCTCAATGTGATGGGAGGGGAAATACATAGAAGGGAGCCCACAAATGATAGTGGGAAATGGAGAAGATGTACCAAGGTCTGGAACACTCTGCAAAAATGGGATATCACAACCTTCATTCAAAGGTTACATAGAAGTAAGCCGACGATCACTAAGATCTTGGTGAAAAGTTGGAATGAAGGGAGTGTGGAGATAGATGGAAAGAATTTCATAGTCACTAAGGAGATCATCTCAAAAGTCACTAGTATCCCCATAGTGGGAAAAAATTCTACAGGGACTACAAAATATCTGACACATTCATCAATGATTTTATGAGAGATGAGGATGAGAAGAAATCTATTGTCAAAATGAGTATGTACTACTAGCTTGAAGGAAATTTTATGGAAATTTGTTCTCAAATCCATGATATATTATGTTATGCTGGACAGAAGGTTTGACAGGATCAGGACCTACCACTTTGTGTTGTTGAATCATCTTAGACATGGTATGAAGGTTTCTATCATGTTCTACTTGTATTCTTTGATAAATGATAACATAAATGGCTTTAGGGTGAAGAATATAGCTAACCCTACTTTACATGAGGGATTATTACTATCAATTTATGAATATTTCAAAGCCCAAACCCTTGGGAAGGAGATTATGGACAACAAGGAAAGAGAAGATTTTTATGGTTCAGACTATGTCCCCTCACACTCAGATGATAGTATGGGTATACATTATGAGGGAAATGAGGATGAATATATCAAAAAGAAGAAGCAAGGTGCTTCCTCTAAGAAGAGAACTGTGATCTTGGTCAAAAAGGAAAAACCCTTTAAAAATAAGGCAAGAATGGAGATCTCCTTAGATGAGGAAGATAATGATTATGTGGAAAGTATGAACACTAATGATGAGGTGGATAAGGCTAGCAGTGAGGCCAAGAAGGACATGGATCATGCCATAGGGAAGAATACTAACTTAAAGGAGGAATTCTCTGGCTGACTATCTATTGATCTATCTATCAATGAAGATAATGCTCCCCCTCCCCCTTCTGGAGCCCATAATAAGACTCAAGACCCTAAAATTGAGGTTCTTGAAGAATACCAGGATGATCCCTTAACCTAGTCCCCAAACCCACAAGACTATTGAGAAGATAAGAACCAGTCTAGAGGGGAGTATCACAACAATGAGTATGGAAACGGGAATTTTTTTTTGCGTAACTTCAACATAAATACAGTGCAAATAGGGATAACTAGGGAAGCTATGAATCCCAAAATTCTTCAGGACAAGGATGGCAAAATCCAGAAAGAGGATCTGATTGACCCTACCCTGGTTGTCCTCAATGATAACGCCAAAAAAATGGAGCTAAATCTTCTTGATAATTCTAAGAACAGTATGTTGGATTAGTTTAGGTCATTTAAATGGATTTTTCATGAACTGGGACACCTCAAGGAAAAAATCCAATGTATTGATAGCGACAAGGATGCCACTAAGGATTTTTGTCACCAGGACTGAAGGGTTAAGCAGATGGAGAACAAGATAAAGAGCCTCAAGGAAACCCTCAAAGGTATTTTTGAGAAGAAATTCAACATCTTGAAGGCCTCAAACTATTACATCAAATTGATCATAGACAAAATGGAAGGAAAGATGGACCGTGAGGAATTGCAGATTATTAAAGAGGAAAAAAAGGAGAAGCCTAACAAAGATCCAGGTAAGAGAACAAGGGCCAAGTCCAAGAAGAATAAGGATGAAGAAGACTCCAATGACATCCAAAAGATCAAGGAGATGGAAGAGAAGATGGAGCTTCTTGAAGTGAATGCTATTGTGATTCTCATGAACCTTTCTCGACCTTCCCTCTTGGTGCTTTTTCCCTATCTCCATTTTGCCCTGTTTTGAATATTTTGTCTCTGTGGTAGTTATCTCTTGGCCTACTAGTGGCTTGTTTCTTCTTTTGTTTATGCTTTCTTAAGACTTGATCTCTTTAATGCTATATTTTAAACTATTGTGGGTTTTAGGACCCTTGTAAAATGTCTTTTACGCAATCAAAAACTATTGGAATCATTAGATGCCAGAATATATATTATTGGTCCAAATAGATTTTAGTATTTTTAAATCTATTTGTATATCATATAGTTGGATAATTCTAACATATTTAAGAGAGTTGAATAATACCATTTATTTAAAAGTCTATTGGCCCTCACAAAAAATAGCAAAGAGAAAAATTATATTCTACAACTTTCATTTGGAAAAAAAATAAACATTACCATCACCATCACTTTAAATGGCTCTAGATTTTTATCCCAAAGAACAAAATCCTCAAATGATAGGCATTTGAATACAGACATTCTGATGGTATCCATACCTTGTTCCCAGGCCCATTTCAATAAATCTATCACTATGCATATCTGTGATCAAAGCATTGCATGCAGATGACACCTCCTTGAGCATTTCTATGAATGAGACCATGTTCGTCCTACCTATTTTTTGCAGACATATCTACTAGAAAATTTCTATTTCATTACTTAGCAAAATGCCTCTATATTTGGTGTTTTGGACACTGCCCATATCCTATCGTGGATCTTACATTATTACAAAATAAGAGACAATATTGAAAGGGTTGAAAAATATGGCCCTACACCTACTATAGCATTTATTGGAAAGTTTCTGAGGCCATTTTCTATAAATTATTTTGTACAATATCCTACAATCATTGGTACCCATGAAACTAGATTTTTTTGAGGCAATATGCCCAAATAGACCATGCGCCTTTCCAGTGTGTTGCGAGACATCCAAGCCCTATTCGATGGCTACAACTTCATTCACAAGATAAAAAAAGTTATCTCCCATTAACATTCATTTGAAATTTCCAAACCTTTTCACTCAATTCATTCAGTTGCAAAAAAAAAATGCCTTAAAGTTTTGCAGAACAAGGAAACCTTGATGTTTTATTTTGCATTGCATATGTAGGGAAAAATAACCTTCATTGGAAGGAACTCCTTGGAAAGTCTCAAGGAGATCATTAATGATGTGGCAAGTGGATGTAATTTTGTGGAAGTAGGTCTCTAACTATTTTATTGTGGATGCCTTTGTTCAGAAGGTCATAGAGACTTTATTTCTTTTCAGTATTTGGATGAGGATGTTTGATGGTTGTGTCATTCTTTGCTCTGAGAATAATTTTGGGTTTTAGTCTTTATCATTTATCATTTTTTATTCAAAAATTTACTTCCTAGCCATAGCCATATTATGTTAGAGGAAAAGAGGCTTGGTTGAAGTTTTCAATAGTTAATGAATTTTCTAGTTGTATTTCCTGGTGTACAGTCTTTTCCCCTCTGTGGGCTAATTTTGATTTGTTTTTCATTTCTTAGTAAGAACGTGAATTTAGATGTTCACAGTTATTTTTTCTCTAAAATTTAAATCTTCCCGTGCTCATACAATATTTTGGGCCATTTCCATTTTCTTGTGTCTCAGGTATTATGTTCTAAGCTTGTCAGAATTGAACAAAGAAAATTTGCAGGCTCAGAGACATTAAGGGATTTAAAAATTTGTTTGTAAAAGGTAAGGATTGTTGCTAGGCTAGTTCTTGCTAATAATTTTTTCCCTCCGAGATAATGATGCAACAAAGTCTCTTCACCATACTTACATTTTGTAAGGTTTCTTTACTTCTATTTTTGAAGAAACTTGTGTTGTAATTTCGTGTCAATGTTTTTTATCCATCAGAACTATTATTCTACCACTAGGGATTTATCCATGATTCTTTTTTTACCTATAATTTCTTAAATTTTATGGAAAAAAATCATGCTACTAGGTTTCAGTTCTGCCCTCGAATTTTGGGGTCTAAAGTCTAACAATTGAATTTTCTTCAAAATGTCTACAGAGCTACAATTGCTATATTTTGTTTGTGAAAGGTAACTTTGTACATAGATATTCTAACAAAAATAATTTTAAATGCAGTAATACTCAATCTTGGTTTCTTATGTTTACATGCTATATTAAACTATGGATATGAGATATACAAACACTTAATTTAGATATTAAATAATATATGTGATTTATTTTTATATTCAACTTTTAATTTATATATGATACGATTCTTAGTTTTCTATGATTATAGATTGACTAAATTTCATTGTGTTTTGGAAAAATATTGGAAGTTATATATTGAAGTGAACAAATAAACTAGATTAAATTAGTTTTATTTGATTTTTGTTACAACTTCCATGGTCATTGAGATAATAAATTAGCTTCTAGCACACTTTTTATATTTAATTTAAGCTATCAAATAATTTAATATTACAAACAAAAATAGCTAGCTAGCAATAAGAAGAGAGAAAAAAAGAATTACAATTCAAATTTTCTTTACAACACCATGCAAAAGCTACCAAACTAAAATTCTAGATAGAAACAACACTACAAATAAAAGTAACTAGATTATATGATATTTTCATCTATTTAAAAATTTTCTCATATTACAATTCAACCTTCAATTTTTTCATAGTGTATTTTAATTTTTTAATATTTTAGTTAAGGCTCACAATTAAAAAAATTAATTTAAATAAAAACTTTTTTTAATATTTTAGTTAGGCACTCTCAAGATGAGGTTTTCTGATATGGATAGGGAGATTGCTGACATCAAAAAGATATGTAGGAACTAAAGCATCACTGCATGATGACTAACAAATTTCTACTAAAGGTCATCCATGCTTTGGCTATGACCCTCTATACTATGTAGGAAAAGTTGGCGAGCGGCAGTCTAGAGGCGGACAAAGACAATAAGGATCTCTTCCTATTCTTGCAGGAAGAGTGGGCCAGGATCCTGATGTCCAAACATCTAGGTGGAAAGAACTAGCTACTAGTGGTCATGAGTTGTTTAGTTTTGACTGAGCATGGCCCTTGGTTCCCCTATTTTAATTTTGGGTTTAAATTTATTTTGTCTAGCTCTTGGTACAACCCTACGTGGCTTATTACTGTTATTTTAACTGCTACTCTTGGTTTTAGATACTCTAGTTGAATCCTTTTGATTAGTACTATGATTAATATTTTCGATAGAGGTAGATTAGACTTGGTGATTCTTCTATTAAACTATTCATATTTTCTTTGACTAGTGCCATTAATGTGCTATTAATGTGCCTCTAGTCCCTTTGTTCCATGGGCCATCACCCTCTTGCTGCTTTTTCTATCAAAAACATTTTTCAAATTTATTTGTAAAATAATTTTAGTATTACTATTATCAATAAAATTTGACAAATATAAATATTTGTTTACTTTTTAAAATTCTTAAAATAATCAAGAATTCACTTTTTACTTTATTAACAAGTTTTATTTTATCTTAAACTTTTAATATTTCGTTTACTTTGTGAAGCCCAATTTAAACATTAGGATTCTTAAAATAATTTTTTTTATAATTATTTCATTCAAGGGTTTCAATATATATAAAATATTTTTAAAAGTTATTACTTATTATTTTAAAATTTAAAATAATAGAGGAAAATAGTGTTGCTTTGGCTGCAACATATTTGCATCTGTAATTTTTGGATCTTTTATTATATCATAATATGATAACTACAATTTCAGCATGTCATCTCTTTAAACCATATATGATATCAATTAATCGAGGACCATCTTATCACTCTCACCACTTAATTCAACAATAGCTTCTGTTGTCCACATTATAATCAATTTTTCTACCACTACCAAACCATAAATAAAAAAAATCTCGCACTTAAAGAATACTCTCATTCCACCACATACTATTCGAAAAAGAAACAATACAATTGACAGAAAATTTGACACTTCCATTACTTATTTTAATATTGTTGATGTTTTGTAGCTTCAGTCAGATAAACACTATGAGTCAATACTAGTGAAGATATGTATATATCTGTGTGTGTGTGTAAATATTAGAGAAAGTAATATAATAGTCAAGAGATATTATATATATGTATGCATATATATAATCATAGTTATCATTATATTAATTACATAATAATGAATAGACACATGTCCCATGAAGGGACATGTATCTTCTTGGCTGATTTTCAATATAAATGCAAGAGATTGTTGCATTTGGAAAACACATACAATGAGATAGTGCTATTACATTTGCAATGATCCTAAAACCTTAACATGGTATCAGAGCCAAGTTGCAAATATAAGAGAGTAGTTTGTTGAGGGTGAATGTGTGACTATCCCAGAAGATATAGTCTCATTATTGATGCAGGAGCATCCTGGGTGTAAGAGAAATCTTGCATCACCCAAAAATATTTATGTTTTTATATTCAATAAGGGTTATTTTGTGCAGAGCTTCTATTTATGGAAAGTTACTATCTTTGGTAATTTTCGTATGTGCTCAGAATGATCTAATTTCTTTCTTGGAGGTTCATGTTGGTCATATAAGTCTGCCAGTAAAGTTTCATTGCCAGATCAAGTGTATATTAGAAGATATTGAAGATTTTCAGTGCTGGCAGCAGGGTACAGAAACTTTAAACTCAGTTTTGAAGGCTTTAGAGGCCCTGGATGAGGTCAAAAATTTGGGTGATGGGCGCTTGCGTAGGTCAAGCCTGTAGAGCACTTCGTGGCGTTTCCGAAATGGGGTTATAATAGCTGATCGGGTCAATTGGTGATGACTTATGGTCTTCGGAAGTTGGGCCACCTGAAATGGCGAAAAATAATTTTCTTCAAAATTTTTGTTCGGGTTTCAAAGGTTATCTTGAGCCGACTATGATGTAATAAAATGTAAAATAAAATAATTCTAAGTTTGGTCGGCCTTATTGGCTAAAATTCTAGAACCTTCCAGGCGGTGGAAAATTGCCTATATAAGGAAGGCTGTATTATTGTCTTAGGCAGTTCAGAATAGTTCTGGGTAGTAGATCTGGGTATTGATTTGAGGCTTTGTCCTACAGAATATTGTAAGGGAATGCCCATGTGGCTTTGCATATTGTAATTCTGAAAGTTTGTAATTCCACATTTGTGGAGATAATAAGAAGCCAATTTTCTGTTCTTGCATATTATTGTTGTTGTTTCTCTATATCTGTTATGTGTTTGTGGTATTAAGGGGAGCACCCTTCATCAGGTGGTATCAGAGCAGGAGTTCTTGAGCATGTAAACAGATCACCGACTATGAGGCAGTTTGCGCCAGGACTGTGGCTAGGGTTTCAGCGCGCATCGCGAAAATGCCTCCACAACGAGAACGTGGCGGAAGAGTTGGTACTGTGACACCTGAGGTTAGAGAACAGCAGAGACAAGTGAAAGTATTGCAAGAAGAGATTCACAGAGGAATGAATCTTAATGTCAGAGACGAAAGTGAGGATGAAGCCGAAGAAGAATATCAAGAAGGAGAAATTGAAATTTTGAACCAGGAGGAAGAAAGACTTTTTCGGGCGATTTCCAAGATTGGGAAAAGACCTAAGATTGAGGTTCCTACATTTTTTGGAAATCTTAACCCAGAGGAATTGATCAACTGGATCAATGAATGCAAGGAATATTTTGAGTATGAAGATGTTGAGGATCCTGATAGGGTCAAATTTGCAAAGGCCAGATTGAAAGGTCATGCGAAGATCTGGTGGCAAGAAATTCAATTAGAGCGAAATAGAAGAGGGAAAGATAAAATCACAAGATGGGATTAGATGGTGGATAAATTGAAGCAACAGTTCATTCCTGTTGATTATGAGCTTGACCTACTAAAGAAAATGAAGAGTTTGAAGCAAGCAGGAAGATCTGTTCAGGAGTATACAGAGGAGTTCTACCGACTTCTCATCAGAATAGGCCATGCAGAAGCTGATAAGGAGAAAGTTGCCGGATACCTTAATGGGTTAAGGCCAAGCATTCAGGAGGAGCTGAATCTGGTTCGAATGAACAGTATTGAAGAGGCATACCAGTTTGCCCTAAAAGTAGAGAAAAAGCTGAACAAGAAGTTTGAGAGCAGACAAAACGGAAGAGGTCGCGGTGGATGATCTGGTGGATGGTCATATGGTGGCCGAAATGAAGATCCAAAAAAGAAGGATGAGGCCAGTAGCAGTCAGAATCAGCGAGGAAATAATTCCAATCTCTTCCAGGATCAGAATAATAGAGATCAGAGAGGAAGAGGAAGAGGACAAGGATCTGGAAGAGGTGGCTTCCGTGGAACATGTTTTCACTGTGGAGAAGAAGGTCACAGGGCATTTGAATATCCTCAGCGCCAAGGCAGAACAGACAGGAGAAATGAAGGCCAGGCCAGAGTTGCACATGTAGATAAAGATGCCAGATCATCAAATTCTGAAGATGCTGAAAGAGGAGAAACATTGATTAACAGAAGAGTCCTGTTGAGTGGTGAGAATGAACCTGAGCAAAGGAGGAGCTTGTTTCGCACCAGGTGCAAGTGTGAAGGTAAATGTTGTGATGTGATTATTGATAGTGGAAGCACTGACAATTTGGTGTCAGAAGAGATGGTGACAAAGTTGAAGCTCAAAAGACAGAAACACCCACATCCATATCGGATTTCCTGGGTACAGGATGACCACAAGGTCATGGTCAATAAACAATGCCTAGTAAAGTTCAAGGTTGGCAGATACCAAGATGAGGTATTGTGTGATATCATATCTATGGATGCATGTCATATGTTGTTGGGTAGACCATGGCAGTTTGACAGATGTGCTGTACATGATGGTCGTGCGAATACCTATTCCCTGACAAAGGATGGAGTGCGACATAAGCTAAAACCATTGAAGGAGACTGGAGAAAAGGTATGTGGTAATGCAAGGATAACTTTTGTTGATGGAAGAAATTTCCTAGATGGTATGAGGCATGAGCATGTATGTTTTGCTTTAATTCCAAAAGCTGGTAAAGAGGAAGTAGAAGATGTTCCTGTAGAAGTTGCAGATTTGTTGAATGAGTTTCAGGATATTGTATCCGATAACGTGTCTGATGGATTACCACCAGTCAGGAAGATCAGTCATCAGATGGACTTGATCCCAGGAGTGAGTTTGCCGAATAAAGCAGCACACAGAATGACACCTGCAGAAAGTGAGGAGTTGAACAGACAAGTACATGAGTTGTTACAAAAAGGATTGATTCGAGAGAGTCTGAGTCCCTGTGCTGTACCAGCGGTATTAGCACCAAAGAAGAATGGAGAATGGAGGATGTGTACAGATTCTAGGGAAATAAACAAGATCACAATCAAGTACAAGTTTCCATTGCCACGAATGGATGATATTATGGACTGTTTGAGTGGAGCTGTGTATTTTTAAAAGATAGATCTGAAAAGTGGATATCATCAGATTCGGATCAGAGAAGGAGATGAATGGAAGACTGCCTTCAAGACAAAGGAAGGACTATATGAGTGGTTAGTCATGCCTTTTGGGCTAACCAATGCACCGAGCACTTTCATGCGGCTCATGAACGAGGTTCTGAAAGAATTTCTGGGTAAGTTTGTCATTGTTTACCTAGATGATATTTTGATCTTTAGTAAGACATTGGAGGAGCATATGATGCATATTGGTATGGTATTTGAGAAGTTGAGAGAAGAGAAATTGTTGATTAATTTGAAGAAGTGCAGTTTTGTGAAGAAAGAGTTAGTGTATTTGGGATTTGTAGTTTCAGCAGAAGGTCTAAAAATGGACCCAGAGAAGGTACAGGCTATCCTTGAATGGCCTACTCCAAGGAGTGCTACTAAGGTAAGATCTTTTCATGGTTTGGCTAGCTTTTACAGAAAGTTTATCAGAAATTTTAGCAGTATTTGTGGACCCTTGACTGAAACAATGAGAGGGGATAGAAAAGAGTTTAAGTGGACTAATGGGGCAGAAAAAAGTTTTCAATTGTTGAAACAAAAAGTTACAGAACAACCTGTTTTAGCACTTTCAGATTTTAATAAGGTGTTTCAAGTAGATTGTGATGCTAGTGGTACTGCAATAGGAGCTGTTATGAGCCAAGAAAGTAAACCTATTGCTTATTTCAGTGAGAAGTTAAATGATGCCAAGAGGAAATATTCTGTTTATGATCAAGAATTTTATGCTATAGTTCAGGCATTAAAGAAGTGGAGACATTATCTGCTTCCTAAGGAGTTTGTTTTGTATACTGATCATCAAGCTTTACAATATTTGAATAGTCAAGGAAAATTGAATCAAAGACATTTGAAATGGGTTGAGTTTTTGCAGAGTTATACATTTATTTTGAAACATAGGAGTGGAAAGTCTAATAGGGTTGCAGATGCTCTTAGCAGAAGGAAACTATTGCTGACAGAGATGCAGATTGAAGTGGTTGGGTTCAAGGAACTCAAGAATTTGTATCCAGAGGATCTTGATTTTGGTGAAGCTTGGAAAGCTTGTACAGAACCTGTTACTCTAGACAGGACGAAATGGTTGGATTTCATCATCCAGGATGATATGCTATTCAGAGGGAGTCAGTTGTGCATTTCATGAAGTTCTATGAGGGAGAATCTCATCAAGGAGAAGCATAGTGGAGGATTGGCTGGACATTTTGGTCGCGATAAAACCCTTGCTTTGGTTGGTGAGAATTATTATTGGCCACAATTGTAGTAAGATGTGAAGAAGTTTGTATAGAGTTGCAGAGTATGTCAGATGGCGAAAGGAGTGAAGCAGAATATAGGGTTGTATCAGCCATTACCTGTACCAAAGAAGCCTTGGGAGGATATCAGCATGGACTTTGTTCTTGGTTTACCGAGGACACAGCGGGGACATGATTCAATTTTTGTGGTAGTTGACAGATTTTCAAAGATGGCACATTTCATTCCCTGCAAGAAGACTAATGATGTTGTTCATGTAGCAGAATTGTTTTTCAGAGAAGTAGTGAGACTTCATGGTTTGCCAAAGACCATAGTTTCAGATCGGGACACTAAGTTTGTTGGATATTTTTGGCGTATATTGTGGAAGAAGTTGAAGACAGATTTGAAGTTCAGTTCATCACATCATCCATAGACTGATGGACAGACAGAGGTGGTGATTAGGATTTTAAGAAATTTGCTGAGATGTTTGGTTGGAGATAAGCCAACGGGATGGGATTTGATTTTACCACAGGTAGAATTTTCATACAATAATTCTGTCAATAGAAGCACTAGCAAATCACCATTCCAGATTGTATATGGAAGTAGTCCAAGAAATGCATCTGAATTGAGAAAGATAGATAAAGGAGAAATAAGTAGTGCTGAAGCTGAGGATTTTGCAGAACACTTGAAGAACATCCATGAGGAGGTGAGGAAGCATATTACCAAGATGAATGCACAGTATAAGGCTAAGGCAGATGAGAAAAGGAGGTATAAGAAATTTCAAGTTGGTGATGAAGTCATGGTTCATTTACAGAAGGAGCGGTTTCCAGTTGGTACATATAACAAGCTGAAAATGAAGAAGTTTGGGCCATGTAAGATACTGAAGAAGCATGATTCAGGAAATGCATATGAGGTAGAATTGCCTAGTGAGCTAAATATTTCACCAGTGTTTAACATTTCAGATCTGACAGAGTATCATGAAGGAGGTGTTGAAGATGAGATCACAGCAGCACAGTGGAGTATTCCAGCAACTAGTTCAGACACTAAGAAAATCGAAGATATACTAGACAGTCGTGTTGGGAGAAGCACAAGGAACAGGACATATGAAGAATATCTGGTCAAGTGGCAAGGATGACCTGTTGAAGATTCATCATGGCTGACAAAGGAGGAGGTTAGCTGTCTTGGCTTTCCTCTGCACACCTGAGTCGTGACAGGGTCACTTCTCAAATTACCCTGGGTGTCTAATGCAGGAGCATCCTGGGTGTAAGAGCAATCTTGCATCACCCAAAAATATTTATGTTTTTATATTCAATAAGGGTTATTTTGTGCAGAGCTTCTATTTATGGAAAGTTACTATTTTTGGTAATTTTCGTATGTGCTCAGAATGATCTAATTTCTTTCTTGGAGGTTCATGTTGGTCATATAAGTCTGCCAGTAAAGTTTCATTGCCAGATCAAGTGTATATTGGAAGATATTGAAGATTTTCGGTACTGGCAGCAGGGTACAGAAACTTTGAACTCAGTTTTGAAGGCTTTAGAGGCCCCGGATGAGGTCAAAAATTTGGGTGACGGGTGCTTGTGCGGGTCAAACCTGTAGAGCGCTTCGTGGCGTTTCCGAAATGGGGTTATAATAGCCGATCGGGTCAACTGGTGATGACTTATGGTCTTCAGAAGTTGGGCCACCTGAAATGGCGAAAAATAATTTTCTTCAAAATTTCTGTTCAAGTTTCAAAGGTTATCTTGAGCCGACTATGATGTAATAAAATGTAAAATAAAATAATTCTAAGTTTGGTCGGCCTTATTGGCTAAAATTCTGGAACCTTCCAGGCGGTGGAAAATTGCCTATATAAGGAAGGTTGTATTATTGTCTTAGGCAGTTCAGAATAGTTCTGGGTAGTAGATCTGGGTATTGATTTGAGGCTTTGTCCTACAGAATATTATAAGGGAATGCCCATGTGGCTTTGCATATTGTAATTCAGAAAGTTTGTAATTCCACATTTGTGGAGATAATAAGAAGCCAATTTTCTGTTCTTGCATATTATTGTTGTTGTTTCTCTATATCTGTTATGTGTTTGTGGTATTAAGGGGAGCACCCTTCATCAATTATGAGGACCATATCTCACAAATGCACTATCGGATTTTTCTAAGTTTTGGATGTTTGTGACAAACAAATTTAGAAACATCTCACTAGAGAAATTGAAGAGAAAGTATATGTTTCAAAAGGTATGACCGATTGTGTATAGGTAAATGCAAAAAAATAAATTGTAAAAGAGAGAGGTTCCTTCTTTAAAAGCCTAACCACATGAAGGGAGATCTGATTAAATTAAAGAATAAAATACTTGAAATTTATAAAAGATAAGTGTTTCATGTTTATAAATGCACATAATTTTTGAGTTTTAAATTTATGATATACTAGTGGTTAGTAAAATATTTTATGCTTCTATCATTTGTATTTACAGTCGAGATAGTTTAGTGAGCTATTTGTAATCTCTCTCTAACATACCTTCAAGATAGAAGCACAAGATAATTGCATTCAAGGGAGAAAGAACTTGATGCTTGCAAACAAATTGATAATTTAGACTAGATTCAAAGGGAGTCTGACATTTTAAAAGAGGTCAAGAAGGTAATAAACTTGAGCTTCAGAGGGAGAAAATGGTTTAGTCAACTTGTAACAATCTTGATCATATTGATTGAGAGGGAGTTCACCATTGAAGGTGAAACACTTCTAAGGTAAAATTTTTATAATTAATTATTATACTAATTAATCATGAATGTTTTGTTGGAAAAATATTTAGCCCTCCCCTCAGGATTCATGGCTAGGGCTTAACCGTCTCTTGTGTACTATAAGTTGAGTGGTTGTATCGAGCATTGACAGATCGGTCTTTTGGTGCAACGAAAACTCCACTCTAACAAGTGGTATCAGAGCTTGGTCATAGGTTCGAATCTTCAAACCATCAGGTAACACTGATGGGGAGATTGTTGGAAAAATATTCAATGCTCCCCTCAAGATTCGTGACAAGGGCTTAACCACCTCCTGTGTACTATAAGTTGAGTGGTTGTATCGGGCATTAACAAATAGGTCTTGTGGTGCAACGAAAACCCCACTCTAACATGTCTTTAATGGGCCTTCCCCCTATCTAAATCATGAGGAAGTGATGACTTCCAAATGATTGTCATTTGTATTTGTACAAGTTATTGAAAGGTGACAATCTTACAATAACTTGACCTTCTATTGTGATAGACATTGTGTGATGGCTGAAATAGATCACAATAGATGATTTCTTGCATGGTGGATTCAATTCCTTAAATAGAGCATTGAACTCCTATTGTGATAGACATCATGTGATGGCTGAAACAGATCACAATAGATGATACCTTGCATTAAGGATACATTACCTATGAAATTTTCTAGTTATGGTGAAGAGAACGAGACTTGATATTCTTGGCCAGACCATATCTTTGATATCTTATTGAGGTGATATCTAAAATATTTGTTGAGTACATAGTAGACATCATGAGACTTGATGTTAGTAGGCTAGTACTCTGAGTACATGGTGAATATCATGTCACTTGATATTCTATGTCTATTACTCTTAATATCATGAGATGATGGTCTTATGAATCTATGAGTTATGGTGAATATCATGCAACTTGATATTCCTATTCAGACCATATCTCTAGTATCACAGTAAATGATATCTTCTTATCCTAATCATGTGTTTAATCTTCCCTAGCTAAGAGGGAGTGTTGATGTTTTGTAGCTTCAGTCAGATAAACACTATAAGTCAATACTAGTGAATATATATATATATATATATATATATATATATATATATATATATATATATATATATATATATATATATATATATATATATATATATATATATATATATATATATATATATATATATATATATATATCTGTGTGTGTGTGTGTGTGTGTGTGCGCGCTTATCATTATATTAATTACATAATAATGAATAGACATGTCCCATGAAATAACATGTCTCTTCTTGGCTGATTCTCAATATAAATGGAAGAGATTGTTGCATTTGGAAAACACATACAATGAGATAGTACTATTACATTTGCAATGATCCTAAAACCTTAACAAATATTACACCTTAAATAAATTTAGTTAAATATTATCTAAATAAAATAATTTTCATTTTTAATAACTGATTATGATTATTTTGATTCCATAGGAAAACTCAATACTGAAAATATTAAACTCAATGCTCAAACAATAAATCTGTATCGAAACAGACCGTTCAATTATAAAGGTAAAATACATTACTATTATAAACAGCTATCCAGTTGGTGCGATGTACAAGTGCATCGTAAACACTGAATAGCCATTTCTTATAACATCAATTCTAGATTAAAAATTCCCTATGTTCAACTTTGAAACAAATCCTACTAGTTTAAAACTGTAAGAAATAAAGCCCAAATACCAATCTTAGTAAATGTAACAAACCACACCGGTTGAAAATCCTGACTAATAGACACAATGAGAGACACACAAAGCAGTGTCTTTATTTATCCCAATAGTCTATATTTCGAAGACAGCACACATTATCATCAGTCAATCACGAAGCTATTCCACTGAATACCATTGCAGTCCTGTGTACTGAAATCAATTTGTGTATGTGCTTCACCCTCGTAATTATAAGAAGTATAAAGAGAGATAGTTTCTATTCCGTACTGAAAATTATACCCTCCGTCGTAAGCTATGCCGATGCACTTATTACAACCACTGTAATATTTAGGAGAATTGAAGCACCCAGGCCCTTCCCATATTTCAAATATACTACTGGCGATTTGTGTACCCACACAAGGCTTTAAAATCAAGATCCACATAAGCAATACGCCCATAAATCTCAAAGCATAAATTTTCTCCATAACAATGTATTTGACAGATCAAATGTCTAGATGTGGTGTAGAGGGAATTGAGATTTGTATTTATAGAGGAAGCGTAGGCTTACATGTGGTGCAGAAGGAATTATGGTTTGTCTCTATAGAGGAAGAGTAGGATCCAGTAAGTCGACTTTTCTTGTTTTCATAGTGAAGATATAGACTGGATGAGTTGTTATTCCGCGCTTCCAAGGCCTACGAACATGGTTTTTTCAGGGCATTGTTTCAAATGTTTAGATGTGGTGCAGAAGTATTTGAGCTTTGTATTTATAGAGTAAGGGTCGGATTTTGTAAGTTGACTTTTATTGTTGTTTTTACAGTGAAGATATAGATGGGATGATTTGTGATTCTGCGTTTCCAAGGCCTGTGACCAAATTTTTACAGGCCATCGTTCCAAACTATCTACCTTTATCTGTGAAATACATTTTTTTAACAATTGTTTTCATTTTTACCGAGCTAAATTGTTTTTATCTATCTTTGTCAGTAGTTATGATCGAATCCAAATTTATTGATAGACAGATTATAGGTGTATAAAATTGTTTTATACAAAGTGAACATTTTATCTTTCTAAAATCAATACATATAAATTTTAATAAAAAATATTTTAAAAGTGAACTATTGAATTGAATTAGGGTTTCACATCTTTTTAACAGCCTTGCCTTGTCCTAAGAATTATGATAACAATTTTTAAAATAATAAAATAATGGAAATAATAATTAAGTCCCCTATAATTGAGAAGCAATTTAATAGATGTGGGTACAGTGTCAAGGTGTTGGAGGAGCGCAACGCAAAGACATGAAATTATTGAAAGTTGAAGATCATTATGAGAATTATTTGGTGGCCATTGTACGTAGGTAATGCATAGAAAATGAATTAAGCTTGCAGACAGCTTAAACAATATTTGTGGTAGTAGCTCTGGTGGGGTGTTTACGTTGTATTAGTGTTAGATGGTGCAATATTTATCTGGGATAAACCATCACGCGGCTACTGGGTTTCCCTACACAATTGAGATCGAGGATGCAAAAAATGATGGTGCTAGTGTTTTCAACTAGGTGAGCCGAATTGGGCAAAGAGATTTGTGGTCGCATAGTCAGCCTCACCTCCTATGATGGGCATGGTGGTGCTCCTATACTCTGCTAAGATGGATGAAATTGTCATCCAAGGCGATGGCCAGCTGGTCAAGGGAATCATCCCAGGTCGGCAATTTGTTGGCTATGAGGAAAACCTGGTGGCTGCCACCGAATAGCACTCCAATGGACTGCACCCATGTGAAGTCTCTTCCCATTCTCGCCCCTCTCTCATCGATGAAGTTGTTAGTAACCTGTGTGTTCCTTCTGTTTATTTTGTTAGTGTAGTGTTGTTGGACACATATGCTTTGTAAGTTGTCCCTTAGTATATTTTATTATCCCACATGCATAGGGAGTAGTAGTTGTCTAGTTTCTAGTTAGTTTATAAGTGTGTGATTGAAGCCTTTGAGGGCACGATTGAATTTAATGTATTGAGCTTGCTCAAAGGAGGTTTCCCCCTCGAAGCAGCCTGTGATCAATAGATTCATTTTGCGTTTTTTCTATTTACATAAGTGTTGTTATTTTTGAGCATTTTCATTATATTGTTGCAGGAGGTTCTTCACATCTGGTATTAGAGCGCCTTCTTGGGCTCACTGGGTGAAATTTTGTTGGGCTCATTGGGTGAAATTTCTACCGAATTTTTTTTTCTAGTATAACTTCCAAGCATTGGGATTATTGTAGTAGTTTTCTCACTGCATTTGTATTGTTCATTGTTATTGCAGGTTTTGGATCAGGGATTAATCCCTATCCGCTTAACTGTGGGAAGTACTTGGGCTTCTCCCTAAAACTCATTGTGAGGAGTACCACAGGAACCCCAAAGTAGCTGGCCCATTGAGAGGACCTACCAGTGAAACGGGCAACGACCCCTACCTGATTGACTAGTTCCCATCCGTGAGGCAAACCAAGAGCTATCATTTGTGGCAAAGCAGTTATCAATTTTACTTGAGCCATCGAGCGAGGGGTACTACCCCAATACACAAGTTGTTAGATAGCATTGGTATCCAAGTGAAATCCCTTGAACCTTTTAGGAAACCAAACAAAACTGGGGTCCAGATCTACACATACACCAGTTTTAGACAGGGAACAATTTTACAAAATTCTTGACAGTCGAAGCTTCAGTCAAATTTTGATTATCTTGCAGAAAATGCCTTGCCCATTCCAATCTATTTTTCCTATAGTCACCCATTTCAGATCTATTCCTGATCTACTCACAAACCTCCTTCCATTACAGATCTGCTTACAAACCTTTGTCTATTATATATCCATTCATTAACCTAAATCCCTATCATCTCCACTTTTGATCACTGTGCAACCACCCTGCCAAAATCTGCCTACTCAATATCCAAGTACCCTTTTTGATCTAGGTTTGCTAATAGTCAAAAACCCCTTACTATAAACCCCCCACCCAAAAAAAAAAATTTTCATTTTTTAGCCATATCTTCCTTTCTTTCATCCCAATTTCTCTCAAACCTTCCTAGAACCCCCGCCATACACATCCACACCATTCCTTCCTTGAGGACCCTACCCAAAATTCCACATATCGAAGCCCTAAATCCATAATTTCCCTTTTTTTAGGGTTTGCCCTAATTTTTTTGGTTCTCACCCACTCACTACTAGATTCGACCACAAGACTCATTTCTTAATTCTACTCATTTGTCCCTCTTGGACCGCTCCTCCCATTTCAACTCCCCACCCCTCAAAACCTCATTTTTCTTTTGCCCTCCCCCTTTTCCTTTGCACAAACACTTGTCGCACCCCTATTTGCCATCTACGTGCTGCCCAGTTCCCAAATGACCATTACTGAAAAAGTTTTTGTTTCTGTTGTTCTATACATTCCTAAAAAATAAATAAATAAATAAAAATAAAAATAACCCCCCCCCCCCAAAAAAAAAAAAACCACTTACTATATGGTTGTCACCCACACCAAAGAAAAAAATATGGAGGAGGAACTTGCCTCCCTTAAGACCAAACTTCAAGATTTGGATGACAAATTTCTCAGTCTCGGTCTTCTAAACCTAGGTTTTCTTCTAGCTTGTCTCGTGGACCAAAGCTTGATTTTCCTCGCTTCGTTGGTGCTGACCCGATTGGATGGATTTACCGGGTAGAGGAGTATTTCAGCCTACATAATACTCTAAATACCAACAAAGTTCCACTTGCTTGATGGACCTCCAATAGCTGCTTGATGAACCTCCTTCGCAAGCTACCCACCCAGAGATTTATGTCCATGCTTTAGCAAGAGTCACTACCCCGCAAACCATGCGGGTCTAGGGTCACTTCAAAAAGATCCCTCTTACTATACTCATCGATTCTAGTAGTACTCATAACTTCATTGACCCCTGTATTGCCAAACAAGCTGATTGTTTTGTACATCCTTGCTCTAGCTTTGAAGTCATGATTGCCAATGGGGGCACTTTACCTTGCAAAGGGAAATGTTGTAATGTGTGTCTCTTGATTGGGGATTATACCTTGTGCTTTGACATGTTTTCCCTACCCTTAGGTGGCTGTGATGTGGTTTTGGGCACCCAATGTTTATGTACTCTTGTCCCTATTCTCTAGGATTTTGTTGAACTTTAGATGTAGTTTTCAGCTACTAGGAAAAAATACACTTTGAAAGGGTTGCAGTTGGGGTCTCTCAGCATCATTAGTTCACATCTAATGGAGAAGCTTCTTAAGAAGAGTTCACAAGGGGTCATCGCTCAGGTCCATTCTATTCAGATGCAGCCATCAGTGGTCTCTAGTACTCTTGTAGATCTCCAACAGATTTTGGATAAGTATGCAGGTGTCTTTGCTGAACCTATAGGATTGCCACCTTCTCATCTAGAGGACCATCATATTCAGCTCCTTCCTTGCAGGATTCCCCCAAACATCAGGTCGTACTGCTACCCATTTCACCAGAAGACCGAGATTGAGATGCTCGTTCGTGACTTACTCAAGCAAGGTATTATTCACCCTAGTACTAGCTCCTTTTCTTCTCCAATTCTTCTTGTCCATAAAAAAGATGGGTCTTGGCACCTCTGCATTGACTTTTGAGCACTTAATCATCTCACCATAAAGGATAAATTTCCCATTCTAGTTGTTGATGAGCTTCTTGATGAGCTTCATGGTGCTCAATTTTTCTCCAAGTTGGATCTTCGTTCTGGGTATCATCCAATCAGGGTTCATGAGGAGGATATCCCTAAAATAGCATTTTGTAGACATGATGGTCACTATGATTTTTTAGTCATGCCCTTTGGCCTCACTAATGCTCCTTGAACATTTTAGGCATTGATGAATAAAATATTTCAGCCTTATCTTCAAAAATTTATTCTGGTCTTCTTCGATGATATCCTCATCTATAGTCAAAGTTGGGCTGAGCACCTCCATGATCTGGAACTTTCCATGAGCCTTCTCTCTGATCATCAACTCTATGCAAAAAAAGTCTAAATGTGTGTTTGGCTAGGGGGAAGTGGAGTATCTCAGGCATATTGTGTCACACGATGAAGTTCGCATGGATCCTACCAAAATAGCTGCCATGCAAAATTAGCCACAACCTAAGACTCTCAAGAGCCTTCAGGGTTTTTTGGGGGTGACTAGCTATTAGCGCAAGTTTGTTGAGGATTACAGGAAGATTGCAGCTCCATTGACAACTCTACTAAAAAATAATGCTTTTACCTAGAACCCTACTGCTAAGTGTGCATTTGCACAACTGAAACAAGCTATGTGCAATACACCTATTCTCTGCTAGATTTTTCCAAACCCTTCACTATTGAGAGTGATGCTTGTGGCCATGGACTGGGTACTGTTCTCATTCAAGAGGAACATCCTATTGCATTCACTAGCAAAGCCCTTTCTAGTAAGAATCTCACACTCTCTACATATGAAAAAGAAATGATGGCTATTTTGCATGTAGTACAAAAGTGGCAACCATACATCCTCGAGAGTCATTTTTGCATCAAGACTGATCACCAGAGTTTGAAATATTTTCTAGAACAATGGGTCTCCTCCCCTGCCCAACATAAATGGGTCAGCAAACTCATGGGGTATGATTATGAGATCACCTACAAGAAGGGTAAGGACAATATTGTGGCAGATGCTCTTTCTCACACATTTGATGATCAAGCTTCCCTTTCAGCTATTTCTATGTCATTCCCCAATTGATTAGAATTTGTTCAGCAGGGCTATACCCATGACACTTCTTTATCTCAAATCATTCACCAGTTGGCCAATAATCCTCTTGTTGTACCCCATTACTCTTGGGATGGTGCTTCTCTCATATACAAGGGGTGTCTAGTGCTTCCTTAGAGTCTAGAGCTACAATAGACTATCTTTTATGAACTCCATGCTTCCCCCTTAGCTGGGCACTCTAGGTTCCTCAAAACTTATGAGCGGGCAAAGTGAAACTTCTTTTGGAAAGGAATGAAAAGGATGATTTAATAGATGGTGGCTGAATGTGATACCTGTCAATGCCAAAATGGTGAAATGACCCTCCTTCCTAGCTTGTGGGAACCTTTTCCCATTCCTACATGGATTTGGACTGATATTTCTATGGATTTCATTGAAGGGCTTCCTAAATCTAGTGGCAAGATAGTGATCTTGGTGGTAGTTGATCATCTTTCCAAATACATTCATTTTTGTGCCCTCAACCACCCATATACCGTCGCCTTTGTTGCCACTTTTACGAGTCATTTTTTGACATCACTATTTCAGCAAACTGGCATAAAACTGAAGATGATTTTGGGGTATCACCCACAAATGGATGGTCAAACCAAAATCATCAACAAATGCCTAGAAACCTATCTTTTTTGCTTCACTTCTGAACAACAACATTAGTGGGCCAAGTGGCTTGTGTACACACTAAAATGGTGCACTGCTATGAACCATTACATGCAAGGTTGCTCAAGAATGAGGCCTCACAAAGTGGCTCATAGCTCTCTATGCATGGAGTTGCAAGGGGCTATGATGTGTTTGCTCTCAGCTAGAGCTACAAATTTGTGACCTTGCTAGTCAACCATACAATGAGAGATTCACAATGAAGACAAGGGAAAGAGTGCCAATATCTTCAATGAAATCAAAGTATGCAATGCAAATCTAAATGAGAATGCAAACTATTCTAGGGAAATGAAAGTAGAAATTATGCTATGAAAGGAAAGAACAAGTATTACCAAGCCTTCCTATTTAAGCTATGTGAGTTACTCTATTGCATAAAAGGAAACTAAGCTAATATGCCATCATCATGAAAACTAAGAAAAGGAAATATGCAACTAAATGATGTAATGAAATGAAGCAAGTCTTCAATATCTTCAAAAGCTCCAAATGCACCTAAAACCTGCAGCATAACATTAGCATAAAAACATAGTATGCAAATGGAGGAGAGAGCTCTCCTTTTATAAGAAATGCAAAGAAATGGACCATTGAGATTAAGAGGCAAAAAGTCTTAATCAGTGGTGGAGCTTGAAAGAGGAGAAATCCATGTGCACAAGTATCCTCCAATGAGAGTGAAGTGTTGACTTTTGAGCCTCATGTGAGACAAAAAGTGTTTTTTTCCTTTTTGTGAAATAGGAATAATGTTTTATATGTGCAACTTAGGATAAGAGGAAAAGGTGGGCTTTTTATTTAATCAAAAGGGGAGGAAATATTCCTTTTAATCAAATAAAGACTTAGGATAAATGGTTAGCCCATAGGATAAAAATCCAATATATGATCGAATTTAAGATTTGATCAAGAGATTGATATTGTTGAAAATATTGATTATTGATCAAAATGATTCAGGATTGATAAATCAAATAAATGGGGCCCAAAGTCTAGGCAACCATTTTAGGGTGCATACATTTGCCCCTTTTTGACTAATGTGTGATCGATCTGGGAACACATGCAGTCAAAGAAGAATTGAAATGTGAGATCGATCTGGGATCACAAGACAACTCAGGTGTGAGGTCGATTCGGGATCACACCCAGACAAACATAGACAAAGGCCTTTGAACATGAGGTCGATTCGGGATCATATTCAAAGTAAGAGATAAGAATCTCAAATTTGAGCAAAAGCTCACAAAAGATGTCTGAATCAAGAGAATCAAGCAATTGGGGATGAGAATCCCATAGGTACTGGCCCCTCGGAATTGAAATCGAAATCAGGTAGAGAGAAGAATAGAGAATTGATAAGGATTTGATCAAATCAGAAGGAAATCACAATCGAATGTAAAGGTCAATAGGTTAACCATTAGGTATTGAAACATGCCCCAGTGAGGAAGTAGAAGATAGAAATAGAAGACTAGAAATAGAGTGGATGAAAGACTAGAAAATTTGAGAGACATGGAAGGAAGAAATTCTACCGAAAATCAAATTATGTCTCAAAAGGTCAGTCAACTGCGTAGAAGAATGAGAAAATTTGGAAACGTGACTCAAATTTCAATTTCGAGTCTGAAAATGGATAGAAAATGATGTGATATGAAAGACTAGAAATGAAAGATATGATCAAGAAGAATAAAAAAAATGAGCATAGTTGACCAACTAGTCCGTAGATGATAAAAACAAATGAGAGCTCTCTCCATATGCAAGATGCAGACACTAAACTAACATGAACCTAGAAATGCAAGCTACTATGAAAAGTGGTTGACTTGCAAGTTCATAATGCCTATAGACATCTAATTATCATCATCAAGCGTTATTGGTAGCGTCGTGAGATCATACAATGCACACTAGCATAACTATGTGGATATGAATATGATCTTTATCAGATAGAAATGTGGGAATCTCACCTAGGCATCAAAGACATATAGGTCAAGATGACTAATGTAGTGAGATCGCCTAAATTTGATATGGCGAGATTATGCTTGTATCAAGACACATGAAAGTCAGGATAACTAGAAGCATGCACTCACAAAATAGTCAAGGATAATACCTTGTCAATCCATAGTGTCAAGTAAGACCAGCATAAATGCTCATGATAGGTAGGACCAACAAAATATACCCACAAGAAGATAAAGAAATAAAACATGTTCTCATTCCCTCAGTCTTCTAGCTATGCATCATCGAAAACTTCTCAAGGAGAGACCACTCATCAAAGAAATCCTCATAGACAGCACACAAAGAAAAATAAAGTCATCATATCTCAACACGTTGATTGTTTAAGTGCGTGTGTGTTGGTCATAGAGTCAAAGTATGGTTATCACATCTGCTAATGAGAAATATGACATCATACGAGACTGTTGGGTAAGACACCTGATAAGTGTTAAGAAACACTCGACGCAAGGGTAGTGTTGAAAAAAACTGTTTGGGGTGGTGTTGAAAAACACCTATTTGTGAAATGCCCCAAGAGACAAATGCATCTAAAGGACCTATCCTAATAGTTATGCCCCTTAGACAAAGATAAAGACCAATTCCAGACCAAGTCAAATAAGGTCAAGGCATGATGGAAAGTGGCTAAGTGTCGAGGATGCATGCTAATAAATAGGAGTGCAAAAGTCTCAAGTAGCGCCTATTTCTAGGTTTTCACCACTTGGATTTTATTGCAATTTTTATTTATTTATTTATTTTTTTAGATTTTTTCTACCAAGGCGCTTGTTTCCAGGTTTTCACCAAGGCACTTTTTCTATTTTTTTGAATTTTTGAATTTTTGAATTTTTGAATTTTTTTGTATTTTTTCAGGACTTTATATGCTTTTTATAATTTTTTCAGCATCATATATCAATTTTTTTGGTATTTTTTCAGGATCATAAAATATATACAAAGGATGCCCCTAGACAGAATAGGCATCAAACTCATGAGCAAGATCACATCATGTAGTCCTAATATCTAGCAATGTGAGGGACAAGATGGATAAGCAAGCTGGTGGAAGAGATGGAAGACAAGAGAATGAAGGTGAACAGAAGGAAGAAATCTTCAAAGGTCAAACTCCTCAAGAATACCCAAGCTAGGAAAAAATTGTCATGTAAAGCACATCTGGACAAGCAATGAGAGGCTAGCATAGGGTAAGTCACAAAAGCGCACTGCAAAAGAAGCAAGGGATGCAGTCCAAAGGAGTAGACATGTCAAGAGACTTCATAGCATCGTATTTTACTCTTTTTATTAGATCAAGACCAAGGGGGGAAAGGATAGCGAAAGACAAGAATGAATGAAGGAAAATGAAAGTGAAGGCTAAACAGGAATGGAATGGAAGCAAGATCATCGTAAGATAGCTCATAAGATAGCCAAATGTTCATGTATAGTTCAACATTGTCAAGATCAAAGAGAGAAGATGGAATGGATGAAAAATGTAGAAGAACTACGTATGATGCCTGATTACTAGGTTTTCATCATGGTACTTATCCAAGGCACCACAAGGGAGTGGTTTTCACCATAGGATGAATTTATTTCTCTTTACTTTTTCTACCAAGGTGCCTGTTTCTAGGTTTTCACCATGGCACATTTTCAATTTTTTTCATCTCTTTTCTTTTTTTGTTTTCATTTTTGAATTTTTTCTATTTTTTGAATTTTATAATTTTTTAGAAGAAAGCAAGCTTTTTGGATAGTGCTCTTTGAAAGGATAAACCATGATATGCCAAGGATTCAAAATGATATGCTCAAAGATGCTGATAGAGAAAGGGAGATGGAAGAGAAAAATGGAGGATAAAGTTTTATGTAAAGCGAGTGAGGTTAGAAGATAGGAGGAATAGAAAAATAAAGAAAAAGAATAGAAGGTAGAAGGATAATGAATGGAAGGATTGTGAAAAAGTAGATGGAAAGGAAGGAAAGATCAACATCAACACACACCTTGAAGGGTGGCGGGAAAAATGGAAGAAACATAAACCATATTCTAGTCCAAATGCGAACCATATTCTGGTTCATTATTGCCATCTGACTCCTCGAAAAGAGGATTGGTGTGCTTGTTATAATTCTCAAATGTGAATGGAGGAATATGAGGAGGAATATGGAAAATGTGTAGCAGAGGTTCTGGTTCAGGCACATGGAATGGAAGAATGTTTTTGGAAAAAGATGAAGTGGAAGCCTTTGGAAGTTTGAATGTCAACTTCACTTTTTGCTCAACATGAGACTTTTTCAAGAGAGACTTTGGAATCCATATAGCTTTAAGCTTTTTATTTTCTTTTGATGTGTTAGAGAGAATATCTTCAATGATGGGTTTTGGAACCCATACTTGTCTTGTAGTTTTCTTCTTAGATATCTCTTTTGACTTTATGCCCCCATGTCGATTAGAGGAGACATGGTGATCTTCTTTTTTTGATGGATTCTTGTATTGCTTCTTTTTCTTGTATTGAACATTCAAGTTACTTCCAAAAGACTTGGGACTTGTGGAAGAAGAAGGAAAATACGACTGGTTTAGATGGGTGGGTGGATGAAAAGGATTCAAGGGTATGCATCTATGTTGATCTTGAGGAAAGATAGGAGATGGAGGGATGTAAGGACCCAAAATGGATAACGAATTAGAAGAATTAGGAGGGGAAAGTGAAGGGACATAAGGACCCAAAATGGAAGGAAGACGTGAAGCCCTTAGTATTGGTGGAGGAGGTCCAAGGATGGAAGTGGAAGATGCAAAAGGATAATCAATAAGTTCATTAGCATCTATATGACAACCAAGGACATCAGGATCTTTAGAGTGAGCATTAGGATTTACAATAGGATCATGAACATCTTGAATAGGAGCAACTTCTTTGATAGGATTGTTCAGAGCTTGCAAAAACTTAGGAAGAGTAGAAAGTGGAAATGAACATGGAATGGTAGAACAAGAAGATGGAAGACTTTGATCTTGACAATGATTGTTGGGTAGCATAAGCGTATCAACTTTTTCTAGATTTTCAATAGGCTCAACATTGGAAGTAACAACACCATTTTTAATAACCTTAATGGAAGTATCATCTTTAGAAAGCGCAAGCATAGTAAGGTTATTTTGATTGTCAATAAGCTCAATAGTGTAAGTAGTAGCTTGATCTTGCTTAGGAGATGGTGGAATAAATGCGAAAGAGTGTAGAGGATCAAAAGAACCATGAAGCAGATCAAAGACATCATGAAAAGGATTGGATGACATGGAGGGTTCTTGATCTTGATCTTTTTTTATGTTCTTTTCTTTATCATTTTTAGAGTCCTCTTGACATGGAGCCACTTCTAAGGACAAGGAAGCATGTTGGGATTGTATGGAAGACTTTGGAAGAGGTGGTGAAGGACTAGCTGAAATAGGCATTATAGCGGATGAAGGATTAGGCTCTTTAGGTTTGACATTATTGAAAGTATTCGCAGCCAAGTGAAGGTTATCTTGAGTATCTTTAAGAGGTGGCCCTTGAGGATAACTATAGGGAACCGCATGGAAAGTCTTAGGATCTTTGTTGGATGAAGGATTTGTGAAAGATTTGGATGACACAGAAGCTTTAGGAAGTGTGTGGGTATTGGAGGAAGTGGCTGATGGAAGGGGACCATCACAAGACAAAGGTTCAACATTAACATGATCTTGCTGGAGAGTGTAATCTTTATTTTCAGCATGAGAGTTTTTAGAGGAGAGATGCTCATAGTATCTACGTTTATAATCAGCACGAAAAAGTTTCTCTTCCTCAATAGAAGTAGATGTATCATATTGTTCACAACAAATATCATAATTCCTCTCAAAATCAAAATCATATGGATCCCCATCACAATCTACCCAATAAGATGACCCTTTAGTAAGCCTAAGCACACGACGAGGAGGACTCTTAGGAATAGAAGCATCATAGGTATGGCTAAATTGTCTATCATCATAGTCATCATAGTCATCATAGGTGGGTGTGTCACTCTTCATGGAAGAGGTATCATAAGGACTATCACATTGCTCATTATGGTATGTCTTGTGTAGAGAAGTAAGATTCTTTGAAGAAGTAGAAGAAGAATGAGATTGTGAAGAAGAGGAAGGTGAAGACCTAGTGGAAGAAGAATACTTGGATGATGAGGAATTTGAATGATGTTTAGAAGAGTCATGATAAGATTTGGAAGATGAAGAATGTGAATAGTGTTTAGAAGAATCATGATAAGACTTAGAAGATGAAGAATGAGAATGATGTCTGGAAGAGTCATGATAAGACTTGGAAGGTGAAGAAGAATGAGAAGATTTAGATGATGAAGAATGTTTGGAAGAAGAAGATCATGATATGATCATGTTTATGATTCTAGCAAAGGCATCTGATTTAATCATCTTTTCTTTTATTTTTGCTATAAATTCATCACTCATGAAAATTTTGGAGGAACAACACTTTTCGAATATGTCAATGAGCTCAAGATCATCTATTCTTAATAAAGGTTCCAAAGCTAGATAGTCAAGATTCATGGCTCCAAAAGAGGAGAAATCAAGCATAGGAATGATAGAAAAATAGAGGAATGCAAACTAGATAGTAGGAGAAAAAGAATCAAGAAGAAGAAGAAGAAGAATTTCCCATGGGAATAGAAGACTTTAGAAAAACATGGGAAATGGAGAAGAAAGAAGAAGACTAAGAGCCATCTTGTGCAATTGATACCATAACATTCATTGAGATGTTGAGCAACATGACAACACTTAGGATCTAAGATCTAGACTGACCAAGGAAGACTGGCAATAGGATGACCTCACAAAATGTCAACACCAAACTAGGATAATCAAAGTTCTCTATTGTCCAAAGAGAAATGAAAAGATAGAAGCAGGGGCTTTACCAACACTGTCAAAGAGGTGCTTCAAATCAAAGGGTGACTACCCTTGCACTTTTGAACCAAGACGTTGGGCTAGGCCAAAATATAATTGAAATTGAGATTAAATGAAAATTATTTGGACAATAAGAGTACGAGAATTTCCTAAGAATGTAGCTCACAATTCTAGAGATAAACTTTCTCACCAAGAACAACCTTCTAATGCAATATTTCTCTTTGGCTAATGTGATATTGATGTTGATCTTGACCAATTTATGCAAAATTTTGAGTTTTTAAGGTCTAATTTCAAGTTTCCGAATGTGAGAGTGAAAATGTCTGATTTCAATCACAAATTCAATAGCATTTGGACAGGTTTGCAAACAGTAGAGGATCAAACATGTCTTCAAACACTTGAAACAAGGGCAAAAGCAACCTTGCCAAGACAAACACTTATGATATTAAAAATAAAATTGCACCCTATGAATGCTACTGATTGTTTGTATGTTGAGAATGTTTACACTGGTATCACACAATCAAAGACACTTCAGGCAATATCTACCTACAAGAAAAGGCTCAATACTTACCAACTTAGCCCACAACTTGATGCCCCCTTGCCTCACACCAAGTGGTTGCCCACAAGAGATATTGGTTTTGTCATGGAAGTGTCAAACAACACAACCAAAGGGACACATATGGTGAGTATCTTGGGGTGATCCAGGTTAGTCCACTTGGATCAATCCTTGCACTAAGAAGATAAGCGGCTAAATAAGGTGGCTTCTAACCTATGGTTCTTAGTAAGGGCTTCCGTTAATAACACCCCTCTTGCTCCTCATAAAGGACTAGGACCTCGCGGCCTCAAGAGTACCTTAAGCATTCTTGTTCAATGTTTTCCCCATGGTCACAATCCCATGAGCTACTCACATCAAACGAAGATAAGTGTTATGTCTACCAAGGTTTTTGGTGTCCTTGATAGCCTTGAGATTATAGTGAGTTGGAATAGCTCGATATTAGCTTGTCCCCACTTGGGTCGTTCCTCTTGATTGCTCAAAAGTAAGCCCGCTAAAGGATTCTAACAACTAAACAAAAAGTGGATCAACTCTTGAGGTTCAAGGTTTTTGGTTCACCACAAGGGTGAAGAGCATACTCCCCTATCTCAAGAATCTCTCCCAAACACACCAAGCAAAGTTCATTTACGCTCTCGTTTTCAAAATTCAAAGATGGGTCAAGATTTTTTGGTTCACCAAAATGGTGAAGAGCATACTTCTCCTACCACCCAAGAATTCCTTCAACAAGATCTTAAGTGCCTAATAAATGAAACAACTAGTTTTTGCCACACTTAAAAGGAAAGCAAATAAACAAGCAAGATTTTTTTTTAATTTTTATGCTTGGGCAGCCCTACAAAAACCATTAGTAGCCCTCTTTGACATGCGTTCTTTTGAAAAATTTCAAGTAATGAGAGCACCTACAACCACAACTTGTTAGACCAACAAGAGTTAGAAGAAGCAAAATCCAAAATCTACCAATGATTAGTACATGAAAAATTAGATAATCTGCAAAAATAACTGATCAAATGATAAAATCTGAAAATGAAACCATCATGGTTGGATTAGGCTCGGAAAGACCTTTCCAACGATATATCACACTTAAACTTTTGATACCATTTGCAAAATTTTAAAAAACAATGGGCACCCATTTTCCAAGTGGCACGGATTTAAAAATTCTGAAAATTTTAGAAAATTTCAAAAAGATAGCTAACAACCCGAAACTTGCAAGATAGATAAAATAGCCCAAAAATAGCTCACTGTCAGGTACAGACACAGTATAGACACCAGTATCGCGTGATACTTCACAGTATACTGGGGCGATACTTTTTAGTCTGCGTGATATTTCGCCTTATGCCAGGCGATACTTCGCCCGACACCAGGCGATATACCTTAATACTGGCGTGCGATTTTTCTCTGGTACGAAGTGTCACACGGGTATTATAAGGTATATCGCATGATATACTGAGAAGTATCGCGCGATATTCTGAGACAGAAAACCAGAGAATAAAAATTATGCTAAAAACTTGCCGAAAAAGTGATAGAAAATGATGAAAATGTAGAAAAAGAAGGACAAAGTCTATCTACTCTGCCCCACGGTGGGCGCCAAAAATGTACACACTAAAATGGTGCACTTCTATGAACCATTACATGCAAGGTTGCTCAAGAATGAGGCCTCACAAAGCGGCTCATAGCTCTCTATGCATGGAGTTGCAAGGGGCTATGATGTGTTTGCTCTCAGCTAGAGCTACAAATTTGTGACCTTGCTAGTCAACCATACAATGAGAGATTCACAATGAAGACAAGGGCAAGAGTGCCAATATCTTCAATGAAATCAAAGTATGCAATGCAAATCTAAATGAGAATGCAAACTATTCTAGGGAAATGAAAGTACAAATTATGCTATGAAAGGAAAGAACAAGTATTACCAAGCCTTCCTATTTAAGCTATGTGAGTTACTCTATTGCATAAAAGGAAACTAAGCTAATATGCCATGATCATGCAAACTAAGCAAAGGAAATATGCACCTAAATGATGTAATGAAATGAAGCAAGTCTTCAATATCTTCAAAAGCTCCAAATGCACCTAAAACCTGCAGCATAACATTAGCATAAAAACATAGTATGCAAATGGAGGAGAGAGCTCTCCTTTTATAAGAAATGCAAAGAAATGGACCATTGAGATTAAGAGGCAAAAAATCTTAATCAATGGTGGAGCTTGAAAGAGGAGCAATTCATGTGCACAAGTATCCTCCAATGAGAGTGAAGTGTTGACTTTTGAGCCTCATGTGAGATAAAAAGTGCTTTTTTCCTTTTTGTGAAATAGGAATAATGTTTTATTTGTGCAACTTAGGATAAGAGGAAAAGGTGGGCTTTTTATTTAATCAAAAGGGGAGGAAATATTCCTTTTAATCAAATAAAGACTTAGGATAAATGGTTAGCCCATAGGATAAAAATCCAATATATGATTGAATTTAGGATTTGATCAAGAGATTGATATTGTTGAAAATATTGATTATTGATAAAAATGATTCGGGATTGATAAATCAAATAAATGGGGCCCAAAGTCTAGGCGACCATTTTAGGGTGCATACAACTTGCTCTTGCAGAATGGTGGTACAATACCTCTTACCACAGTGCATCTAAGATGACCCCATATGAAGTAGTCTATTGTTAGGCACCTCCAGTGCTCCTTCCCTACACCCCTAGTACCTCACCAATTCAAGTAGTTGACACTATTCTCCACAACTGGGATCAGATTCTTTGCACCATACAGGATAATCTTCACATGGCCCAGAATCGAATGAAACAATAGGAAAATCAACACCATTCTGAGTGCTCTTTTCAAGTTGGGGATATGGTTTTTCTTTGTCTCCAGCCATACAAGAAATCCTCCCTAAAACTTAAAGCGCATCATAAGCTAGCCCCAAAATTTATGGGCCATATAAGGTTCTTTAGAAGATTGATTCATTTTCTTATAAACTGGAACTTCCTCCTTTCCACATTCATCCAGCATTTCATGTTTTATGCCTCAAGCTTTTTCTTGGCACCAATGTCAGTGCACAAACTACTCTACCTACAATGGATAAAGAAGGATCCATTATCTTGGAGCCTAAGGCCATCCTTGATCGGTGCACTTGTCAGCTTCGCTCTTGCTCCATCTCTGAGGTTTTGATTCAATGGCACAGAATGTAGCCAAAGGATGCTACATGAGAACCACTTCTTCAGATTCAGCAACAATTTCCATACCTTAAGCTTTGAGGACAAAGCTTTCTTTTTAAGAGGGAGGGGATGTTAGGAGCCTACATGTTCCTTTTGTATATTTTTTTAGTTTAGTGTTGTTTGATGCATATGCTTTGTAAGTCATCCCTTAGTATATTTTATTATCCCACATGCATAGGGAGTAGTATTTGTCTATTTTCTAGTTAGTTTATAAGTGTGTGATTGAAGCCTTTAACGACACAATTGAATTTATTGTATTGAGCTTTCTCAAAGGAGGTTGCCCCCTTGAAGCGGGGTGTGATCAATAGATTCATTCAGTGTTTCTACTATTTACGTAAGTGTTGTTATTTTTGAGCACTTTCATTATATTGTTGTAGGAGGTTCTTCACAAAAGTGAGCATTGATACAAAGATCTGAGTCCCACACCAAACAAAAGTTCTCATCTTTCTTACTGTGGAAATGGAACATGATGCCATCACCCATTAACTGAGGATCCTAGCACACACCTCTAGTGTGAAGCATTTCTAGATGACACATTAAACCAACTCCCTTTACGACCTAGTTTTTTAAACATTAAAAATGTTTTTACACTTTTCTAGTAAACCTAAGGAGTGAATGGGTATCTATTATTTAGACATAGCACATTAGTGAAAGAAACATAAATGTAAATGCCAGGACTATTTTATAATGGCACATTTTTGGACATATTAACAGTAATTGATATCTCCTCATACTCTAACTAGTGAGCTATAGAGTCCAATAAATACATGATTGAACATCTATGCATATGTATGAAATGATTTGTTGTGGGTTCAACTCCCACTCTTTGTTAATTACTAGTAAATATTTCCAGATCCATAACTCTTAGTTGGTGGGGAAGTTTTTATTTGACAATCAAGGGTTATTTTCAACTGATGTATAAGAAAGCTCAAGATCGTGCCCAAAAAAGCATGTCATTTCCTTCCATGTTCTCAAGTTTTGATGCCACAAGCATTTTCCCCTCTTCTTTCCATTTTTAATAATCTCCTCAATATCAAGCATATGAAGTGACTCTCAAATAGTTTGGAACTCTAGATCTCCTTTCTTGTTGGTAGGATGATCTTCCTCTCACGTCTCTAGAATATTGAGGATCTCTAAGAGAAAAGAACTCTTGTCCTTAGTATCATGCTACTCTTGTGGAACATATCCTTCTTGTTTTTCATGCAACTCTAACCTTTTATTCTCATAAGCATGTTGTCCTTGGCTCATCCTTAGAAGATAGAAGTTTGTCCCCTTTTTCCTCTCCAAAGATTGTACTACAAGCCCATGCTCAAAACATGAGATGGTGTGACATGAGATATTGGAAAGAAAAGAAAATTAACCCTTCCAAATTAGAAATAACTTAATCCTAGGAAGGCTATTGTATGATGTATGGATGTATATTTTTTATTACATCGAAAATTCTAGGTGAGAAAAAATTCTTCGGAGCATGCTATATGTGTATGTTCAAGGAATAAGGGATCATGCCTTTTATCTTCTTGTTTGAAATTATTTGCATCTCATGTTGGAAGTATAGAAATATATCTCAAAAATCACCATCTCTTTATGCTTTAAACCACTAAGAAGGGACCTAAACAAGGGAAACATGATATTTCCAATCCATATTTCTAATCAAATTAGATATTCATCTTACCATGGGTGCTCTTTATAGCTCCATTTAGGGCAGTAAAATCAAAGTGTGAACTAACTTTTGTGATGTTGTTTAGTTCATCCCACCAAGCATGCTAGAAAATACTATTGCTCTCTATGAGGCTTATCCAAAAGTTAGGATAGACAAGATGTTTCATAGGTGTGGGACTGATTTGCCCTATGAAATAACCTCTGAGATTGTACAAGTTGACTCTTCAGAAGGAATAGAGAAAAGTGAAGAAGAACCTCTCAAAAATAAACTATGATAATGGAGGTGATTTGACAAAACAAAATTTTTAATGACATATCTAGGAATGTTGGGATGATATTCATAGTAATTTGATCCTTTCTAGTTAGAGACTCAATCAGGTTCAAGAACCCGACAAGATGTAATACAAACTATTTAGTATTTATTAGGATAACAAAACATATAAAGAATACTTGATATAGAATGTAATATTTAGATCTTAGTTTTGTGAAGCCTCTACAACTTGGTCCAAATTAAGGCACATGTCCCTTGAGAAGAATGTATAATTTTCTACAATAAATAACACAATACAAGAATGCTATTTCATAATGAAACCCAAAGAGGAGACATTTAAAAATGGATCTTTCCTCTATACATAAATAGTTTGTATAAGGCTTAGATGAAAGGGAAAACAATCCCTAAGGATACTCTTTATAATAAGAAAGCTATAAATGAGATAATTCATATTCTAATTAAAATGCATTTGAAAGTAAAAAAAATACCATTCTTGATCACATTTGTGAAAGTAAATAGAAAATTATTGTACCAACATAAGAAAACTAGATTAAATGTAAAATAAATCAAGACAAAACACTCTAATTAAAAAAAGAAGAAAGGAATGGAGGGGATCAAGTCTTAACACGAGAGGAAGAAAAATGCAACATTTCTATCTAGTCCATTTTTTGGTGGATCTTTGAAGGTGGAGCTAAATAATGATGAGAGTGTCGATCTTAAGGACAATGGGGTTGATATGAGATAGTCTTCTATGGACCTAGAATATGAGGATGATGGAAAGGCTAAGAAGAATCTAGAATTTCAAGTGGATCCATGAGGTAAGTTGACTTCTACAAACGTTATTGTGATGCAAGCTCTATCTTCTCAAAAATAAAATGCCTAGATGAGAATGATAATATGTTTAAACATGGAGCGTTAGACCTATATCCTAGGGCCCAAAACAATGTGGCTAAATCTAAGGTTGGTGGGACTAAGGCTTCAAATTATGATTCTAGCGTAGTGAATAAATAAAAGGAAAAGGGTAGAGATAGAGTTTAAAAACCCCCATACATCTCTTTTTGGGATTAAAGATAGTGTAAAATATTCCCTATCCTCGGTTAATAGCATTTTAGATGCCAAGAGTGGTAACTTCTCCATTTCAATTGGTGATATTGTTGACAAGTGGCCTAATGATTATAGCATAGAGATTGTCATTTATGGAAATACTACTCATTGGCATGGTCTCTGGGAGTTCAATTTAATTTTGGAGGTTCTCATTGGAAAAATGACTATGTCCAGGAAGCAGTTGAATAGTTTTTCCTAGTGACTACTGTATGTGAAGAATTAAGTCTTGTTATCTTAGAGGAATTCTCTATGCGATGTATTAGACCTTTAGTTAAGGTCTCTTGTATCTTAGAGTTCACTAGAGAAAGTTACAACTTGACGAAGTTACACAAAGATGGTGTAATAGTGTAATAGGGTAGATGAGTGGTTGTGATATTTAACAAAGAAACGTTTGGATTCCAAAGGTTCTAGGTTGTATTTTATTTGGATCCTACCCTATCTTTGTAGATTTATGATCACCGACTATGTATATATTATTTGATTATGTGTTTGACACATTTTTTATTTGTGAGCTGAATAGAAATATTATCATATCAAGTATATATATGAAGATGTTTTGAGATGAGAAGTGTGTGAGATATGGTGTGATGCATTGGGATTTAAGAATAATCCAAAGGATATTGTGAGCTATAGTAGGGACTACTTAAGCATAGAAGATACTTGTATAGTTGATTTTATAAGTCATTGTAAAGGCATTTATACATTGTAATGGAAATGAGATCCTTGTACTGTATACTACCCCTAACATGGTCTACATCCCTTAACAGGGATATGTACTAAATGTATTAATGAACTCCTAATAGAGCTAGATCTCCTAACATAGAAACTATACTATTAGTATATTATTTTTGGGTATCGTCCCCACCAGGGCTTTTCCATTTACTAGGGTTTCCTCGATAACAAATCATGGTGCTATGAGTTGTGTACTTTATATGTATGTTCTCTTTATTTTAGTAATTCTAAGGTTAAGATTGAAATTGTCAAATTTTTGTAATACCAATTCACCACCCTCTCAATGTTAATCAATCCTAACAGACACTGTGATAGATTATTATATTTATTAAATGGATCTATCATTCGTGGGAGATTTGAATAGTCCAAGACCCAATATAGAGATTGTGAGGGATTTTTTGATGAGAAGACAGGTCAAAGTTTTGGCTTTACCAATAGGTTTCTTCTCCTTTTTATTTCTCTCATGAAGTGGACACCTTTCTTGTCTTATGTTGGGGGCATTGGGTTATCAACACATCCTCCTTGGCTCTTTAAAAATGGACCTCTAATCTAGATTTATTTGATACTAATTTAGAGGCAGTTCCAGTTTGGGTGTACTTACCTAGCTTAGGTATGGAGTATTGGAATAAAGATATTTTAAGAGGTATTTGTAACTATTTTTGGAGATCTTCTACTAGTCACCTAAGGATGGTGGAAAGGAAGAGGTTAGTTTTATAATTATCTATGTTGGTATTATTCAATCTACTAATTTTCCTATTTCCATTGATATTATTTATTAGTCGCGGTTACAGGTTCAACTCATTGAGTTCAAGTTCTTACCATTTGCTTATTTTATCAACAAAAAATTGGGGCATTAGGTGAGAAAATGCCCCATCAAAACCTATAAATATCTTGGGAAGAAAGTTAAGGTTTGGAAGGTCAAACCCAAAGATGTGAATAATGGTTGTTAAGAGTCTCTAGCTAGGAATCCTTGTGAGTAATATATGGATTGTAATAATGGAAGTGGTGATGGAAGCACTCAGGAAATACCTTAGCGACCTAGGAATGATAAAGAATGTATGGGAACCTCTTGTGATGGTAAGATTTATGTTAGTCTTTAAGGAGGAAAAGGATTTTCTTTTTAATTTATGGGAGAATTGCCCTAGATGGGGGTGAAGGTTTAACTATGATTCCTTCAATCACCTTTAACTAGAATAGGACATAGATGGTTATGTGGACTTTTTGGGATGTGGTTGTAGAAGAGAAGGGAGTAGATCCAAATATTTTTCTATTCCTAATCATAATGATTTTAGAATGTCTCTTCACTAAAGAACTTTAAGGAGTGTCACTATGGAAAGGGAAATAGACTCTAGAAAGGAGAATACAAGTTAAGAAGAAATAAATATGGATGATGAGATTCCTATTTCTAATGTGGAAATGAAAAAAAAAAGAAAGCAAAATGATTCCCTCAATTGTAGTGTCTACCAAAAATAAATCCAGGGATGATTGTATGGTAACAAAGGGCTTTAGAAGAAAATTGAAAAAAATGGATGGTAAATAAGAATGTGTCCAAAGTATTTTTCATGGGGTTTAAAGAACCATTCCAAATATATTTTTGAGTAGTACCAGGCTATTAAAAACTAAAATCCATTTCCTAGAATATTACAGGGATAAATAGCTCTCATAAGAAATATATTTTTGTCAAATTTTGGTAGGGACCACAAACTAGACATTATGATTATTTAAGAAACTAAAAAGTCTAAGGAAAGAGTGGTAAAGGTAAAAAAATTAAAGAATAGTTGAGTTCACACTAATAGTTTAGAATGAACCTCAGGTTAGATTTCTACCTTCTAGAATTAAAACTATATTTCAAGTGTTCCTACTTTGGAGGATGCTAACAATGTTGCTACTAGATTTAAACATATTAGAGATGACTTATGTTGGATCCTTTCTAACATCTATGCTCCCAATAACAAGGAAGCTAGAAGAATTTTTTTTTAAATATAGTCTCCTTTTGAGAAAACTTTCCTGAAGTTAACTAGATTCTTTGAGGGGATATTAACATACCTTTATAAGATAAGGATAAATTTTGGGGATCTCAAATCCATATGGATAGTAAACTAAACCTAATGGACTTTATAATTTGATAACAATTTTATGACATGGATTTAAAGAGAGCCTCTTTTACTTGGACTAACAGGAAAATTGGAAAAGATCTTCCTCAAGTGCTACTAGACACAAATCTAATCTCTAATGAATGGTTTATTTATTTTTTTTCTTCCTTGACTGTCTAATCTAAGATTAGATTTGATCATTGTCCAATTAGTTTTGTGTTGAATTCATTCCATAGAAGGAGAAATTTTCCATTTATATTTTAGCGAATGTGAACCTCCCACGCTCTTTTGTTTGATATGATTAAATAATGGTGGAGGATTTAGGTCAAAGGTAGACCTATATTTTGGGTGGGCTAACAAGCTAAGAGAAGCTGAGGATAACAAAAGAAGATGAAATAGAGAAACCTTAGGGACTACATTTTCTTCAAAATATACCCTCCAATTAGATTTCAGGGATATCAAGGATAAGACTCACAAAGAATGATATGTAGATGATTATAATTTTACTTAAATATAATATATGTATATAAAGAGTGTATCACCAAGCTAATATAATAGTCAATACAAATATTTATTTTAATATTACACCTTAAATAAATTTAGTTAAATATTGTCTAAATGAAATAATTTTCATTTTCAATAACTGATTATTTTGATTCCATGTTTAGATATCTAAATAGGAAAACTCAATGCTCAAACAATAAATCTGTATCGAAACAAACCGTTCAATTATAAAGGTAAAATACATTAATATTAGAAACGGCTATCCAGCTGGTAGGATGTACAACTGCAGCGTAAACACTGAATAGACATTTCTTATAAAATCAAGTCGATTACAAATTCTATACGTTCAACTTTAAAACAAATCCTACTAGTTTTAAACAGTTAAAAAATAAAGTCCAAATACAAATCTTATTAAATGTAAAAAAACCACACCGGTTAAAAATCCGGACTAATAGACACAACGAGAGAAACACAAAGCATTGTCTTTATTTATCCTAATAGTCTATATTTCGGAGAAAGCACACATTGTCAGCAGTCAATCTTGAAGCTGTTCTACTGAACACCATTGCAGTCCTGTGTACTGAAATCAAGTTGTGTATCTGCCTCACCCTCGCAATCATCAGAAGTATAAAGAGACACAGTCTCTATTCCGTGCCGAAAATTAAACCCTCCGTCGGTAACTATGGCGACGCACAAATTACAACCACTGTAAATTTAGCAGAATTGAAGCACCCAGGCCCTTCCCATATTTGAAATATACTGCTGGAGAATTGTATACCTACACAAGCCTTTAAAATCAAGAGCAATACGCCCAGAAATCTCAAAACATTAATTTTATCCATAACAATGCATTTCACAGATCAAATGTCTAGATGTGGTGCAGAAGGAATTGGGATTTGCATTTATAGAGTAAGAGTAGGCTTACATATGGTGCAGAAGTAGTTGTGATTTGTATTTATAGAGGAAGAGTAGGTTCCAGTAAGTCAACTTTGCTTGTCTTTATAGTGAAGATATAGACCGGATGAGTTGTTATTCCGCGTTTCCAAGGCCTACGAACATTGTTTTTTCAGGGCATTGTTTGAAATGTTTAGATGTGTTGCAGAAGTATTTGAGCTTTGTATTTATAGAGGAAGGGTAGGATTCTGTAAGTCGACTTATGTTGTTGTTTTTATAGTAAAGATGTAGACTGGATGAGTTGTGATTCTGCGTTTCCAAGGGCTGCGACAATTTTTTTCAGGCGATCGTTTCAAGCCATTTCCCTTTCACTCTGAAATGCGTATTTTTAAACAATTGTTTTCGTTGTTAGCGAGCTAAATTGGTTTTATCTATCTTTGTCAGTAGTTACTATCGCATCCAAATTTATTGACAGACAGATTACAGGTGTATAAAATTGTTTCATGCAAAGCAAACATTTTATCTTCCAAAAATCAATACATATAAATTTTAATCAAAAATATTTTAAAAGTGAACTATTGAATTGAGCTATGGTTTCACGTCTTTTTAACAACGTTGCCTTACTCCCAAGGATTATGATAACAATTTTTAAAATAATAAAATAATGGGAATCATAGTTAAGAACACAAATTCAAGAAGCGATTTAACAGATGTAGGTACAGTGTGAAATTACTGGTTGAGCACAACGCAAAGACATGAAATTTATTGGAAGTTGAAGATCATTATGAGAATTATTTGGTGGCCATTGGTCGTAGGTAATGCATAGAAAACGAGTTAAGATTGCAGACAGCATAAACAATATTTGTGGTAGTGGCTCTGGTGGGGTTTTTGCGTTGTATTATTGTTAGATGGTGCAATCTCTATCTGGGGTAAACTATCCCGCGGCCACTGTGTTTCCCTACACAGTTCAGATCGAGGATGGAGAAAATGACGCTGCCAGTGTTTTCAACTGGGTGAGCCGAATCGGGCAACTTTGAAGTTAGTGGCAAAGAGATTTGTAGGCTTCACTAGAAGAAGATACCCAAATGCATAATGAGAGTGAAGTGAATTACTAAATAATGACGGTCCTTTCCTCAATTTATGATGGTCTCATACTAAGTTTTGCACATTTATTCAAATTATGTTCCCTAATCATTTTCCTAGAGTTCCTTGCATCTATTTGGGAAACTATCTCAATTTTGAATTTGGCTTTGTTGTGTTTTTATTTTTGGGAAATAATCTTAATTTTGGATTTAGATTTGTTGATCTTTATCCTAAATTACCTATTTGATTATTTTGTAGAAGTCTAAAGGCACAAATTTCTAGCTAGTTATCTATATGCTTTTGAAGATTTTTCAAGTGCAAGCATTTTATACCAAAGGCCTAATCTCGAGTCAACTGAAGGTTATTTCATTTCATAAATTATGAAAGCATGTATAAACATTGTGAATATTCTTGTTTAATATTTTATTTATATAAATTATTTGGAGTACAAAATAATCAATGATTTAAATGACATTTTTCTTCTTTTTCAGACTAGGTTTTAGCAAGTGGTTAATGTTACTAGTATACATGGTATGCTTATTTTTTAAAAGGTACTAGCTCAATGGAAGACCACCTACTTTACAAGTAGGAGGGTGCTGGTTTGATTTCATCATTCCCTAATATGAGTAAATATATGATTAAATTAATGATTATATATGACTAAATTAAGGAGTAAATATATGACTAAAATAATGATTAAACTAATGACTCAATTAATGACTAAATATATGACTAAATTAATGACTAACTATATGATTAAATATATGACTAAATATATCACTGCCATGACTAAATAAATGTTTAGTTAATAACAATAAATGATTAAAATAATGACCAATTCAATGACTGAAATAGTTTAGTCATAAATTTTGTCGTGAGATAAATAATCGACAATAAACTACTAATGGTCACATGATCAAAATTAGGCATTTATCTACAATTTTTAGTAGTTTATTTAGTCATATATTGTTTGTATTGTACTGCTCAAAATAATATACTTTAATCCTTCAACATATAAAAAATTATCAATATTACTATTACCATCAAGTGTGATTGATCTCTTTCTTTGATCAAACATGGAGCATTATTACCAAATCTAACAAAACCACCATTATAATCTTCAATCTTCACAAAAAATTTCTTTGTATCTGGTCATGTGATGCGAACGCCCACTATAAATAACCTAGTCATCTCTCCTATCCACATGTGAAACCAAGGCTCTCTCTTTAATATGATTCTCATCTCTAATAGCTATGAACACAATATGATCTTTTCTCTTATTAGATTCATCATCTATTTTTCCCTCAGCAGCAATATAGTAATACTTATTTTGATATTCAGGCCTAAACTTCTTATGCTTTTTCTTAGGTTCTTTGTTAATAAATCTAGAAGAAATGTGATAAATCTTATTAGATGCTAAATATTTCAAAGGAAACTTTCCTTTATACTTACCAGATCACTTGGGCAATCTCTTTGTAAATGGGGCTTCAAGATCTTCAAGCTCTCTTTCTTCTTTCTCAATTTTATCATATTCTTTATAATATCTACCAAGATTAGATAAACTTTCCCTATGTTCATACCTTTTCTTACCCTTATAAATAGTGGCTTTAAATGAAAATTTAACTTTAGGAATACTATTTCCAAAATTCACTCATTCAAAAGAAGATAACTTAGCAATCAATGTATCTCTTGTCACTCTAGTCATAATTCTTATTTCTTTAGTAGTAGCAACCTTATGGCTGTAAGCAGGGGGAAAGGATTTTTGAGATCATATTAAAAATGTCTTCTTCACCCAAAATTTCACAAACAAGTTTAGTGACCTTGTTCAAATAGGAAGTAATGTTGTCATCTTCATTCATCGTCAATGACTCATATTTCAGTTTGGGACTTTATAGCTTAATTTATTTAGAAATTTTATCTCCTTCATAGAATATATCCAATTCTATCCACATATCATGTGTAGTTTCCAGTCATAAAATGTTTATGTACTTAGCATCTAATAAGGCACTCTTCAAGGCTTCTTTTTCTCTCATATTAAATTTAAATTTTTTCTTCTAATTAGAAGTTGTAGTAGAAAGGTCATAAGGAGGTTTATAATTCTTCTTAGTAACATTCCAATGTTCTTCATCAAGTAATATAAAATATTTAATAACATTATCATTCCATAGAGTATAATTTGTTCCTGCAAATCTCAAACTCTCCTTCACAAAAGTCAATATCCCAAATCTCTTCAAGCATTAAATCTTTAAAAAGAGGACACTATCTATGATACCAATTTATAGATTTAAGGAAGAACACAACATAGAGGTAGGTGAATTAGTTGTGTCACAAAATAGTCAACCTTCAACCAAGTCAAAAACTTTAACTTTAGATTTGAATGATAAACATGAAACCAAGATCATAGCACAGTAAAAATAACATAACAATAAGATTGTTTTGACATGTGAAACCAAGGCTCTAGCTTCATTATGATTCTCATCTCTAATAGGTATGAACACAATATGATCTTTTTTCTTCTCAAAATTTATTATCTATTGTTCCCTCATCAGGAGCATAGTAATAATTATTTTTATATTTAGGCCTAAACTTCTAATGGTTTTACTTAGGTTCTTTGTTAATATATCTAGAAGAAATTTGATAAATCCTATTACATGAAAAACATTTTAAAGTAAACTTTCCTTTATACTAGCTAGATCACTTAGGTTATCTCTTCGCAAATAGGGCTTCAAGGTCTTCAATCTTTCTTTCTTTTTTCTCAATTTGTTCACATTCTTTAGAATATCTATGAAAATTAGATGAACTTTCCCTAGTGTCATACCTTTTGTTATCCTTAGAAAGAGTGTCTTTAAATGAAAATTCAAATTTAGGAAGACTATTTCCAAATTCACTCATGTAAAAAGAAAACAACTTAGCAATCAATGTATCTCTTGTCACTGTAGTCACAATTCTTATTTATTAAATAGTAACAACCTTATGACTGTAAGTAGGGGGCCATTATTTTGAGATAATAGCAAAAATCTCTTCTTCATCCAAATTTCCATGAGCACGTCTAATTCCACAAACAAGTTTAGTGATCTTGTTCATAGTAACATTATCATCTTCTCTCATCCTCAATGACTCATATTTCACTTTGGGGATTTATAGCTTAGCTTGTTTAGAAAATTTATCTCCTTCATAGAATTTATCCAATTTTATCCATATATCATGTGTAGTTTCCAGTCATAAAATGTTTATGTACTTAGCATCTTATAAGGCACTCTTCAAGGCTTCTTTTTCTCTCATATTAAACTCAAATTCTTTCTTCTCATTAGTAGTTATAGTAGAAAGGTCATAAGGAGGTTTATAATTCTTCTTAGTAACAGTCCAATGTTCTTCACCAAGAAATATCAAATTTTTAATAGCATGGTCCTTCTATATAGTATAATTTGTTCCTGCAAATCTCAAACTCTCATTCTCAATGGTTAACATCCCAGATCTCCTCAAGAATTCAATCTTTAAAAAAAGAGCACGCTATCTATGATACCAATTGATAGAGTTAAGTAAGAACACAACTTAGAGGGGGTTGAATTAGTTGTGTCACAAAATAGTCAACATTTAACCAACTCAAAAACTTTAACTTTAGATCTAGATGATAAACATGAAACCAAGGTCATAACATAGTAAAAAAAACCATAACACTAAGACTTTTTTTCCTTGGAAACCCTATTAGGAGAAAAACCATGGTATAGATGAAACCCATGAGATGAATATACTCTATTTAAAGAACTATACCCTATTAGGAATATTACAAAGGGGAATGCACATGAAATCATGCACACTTCCTATAGGTCACATATCAAATACAATAAGGATCTCAATCCCAAGGTTCAGTTCCTTACAAAAATATGTTATTACAAACCATGGAGAACATACTGTCTAAATTCATGAACTAATAAACAACATCTTTAACATAACAAAATAGTTCCAATGAAGTACAAAAATTTCTACCTCAATTTGATATTCCACTCATACCTATTTGCATATCATCTCTAAACACTATATCCTTCTCTTCCATTTCCATTCCTAAAAAAAATAATTATATACATATGCATAATACATCAATTTATCTCAACTATATTGACTAGGGACCTAATTACAAAATATTATCTCAATAAATCTCAAAACTCAAAAAGACCCATTGAATGTCAGCTAAGATATAGCAATGATCCATAATAAAATCCACATACATGCTCTATATCCTTAGATCATGCAAAATTTCATCGCAACATGCTATATGATTAGGTTATCTAAGACCAAATAAATAACAGCAACATGCCAGATAAAATTTTCATAATTCAATTACATAATCCAACATGATCTAGAAACACATGTAGAAAATGGTCTGTAAACATCAACAAGAAATGCAAACTACCAAGACATCAACTAGAATGCTTCTATCACAAATTCTATGCACTTTGCTACACTATTCATCAAAAACATTAATCAAAAACCATTGTCATAAAATAAAATTATCTTGCCATTATTCAAATAATGAACCACTCAAGCTGAGTACGCACATCCATATCTTGAACTCATGAAAAGGTTAGAAAAAAACAATATTTCATAACCAATATATATTGATTCCAATACTTAAATATTGTCCCAGACTAAATAACATAAATATTTGTCTCTAGTAAGTCCACCATAACTCACTCAAATAATCATGTGATCATTTGCCACCTGAAAAGAGTAAAGTACAAACATCATTAAACACAACTATAATTTGATAGCAATAGACCTTCAATGTAGTAATTGCACCAATCAAAATATTTAACTAATAATACTAGGAACACTATCAAACAAACACTAGGAATATGTTGGCATCAATGATAAAAAAAGAAAATTCTAGCACCTTATTGCCATATTTTAGTGATCTAATTTATGAATCAGATTACAATACCTAGTGTGAAACCTACAGTATTGTGAAATTTGACATAAAAGTTGAAAAGACTAACAACAAGATTGCAATCCAAAAAGTGTCTCCATTCTATTGGAAATTGGAGTTTATACAAGTTAGATAGATCCCAAGGGTCAAAAGAATTCCTTGGAATCAAAATGAAGAGTCATCAATGTTTATTACAAATAAAACTATTAAAACTATCAAAATTTATCAAAAAACTATATGTAAAATTTTGGTCCACTTGGTGAAGGCATAACCTTCTCATCCTAGCTCTGAATTGCGAACCGTTTGATGTGTTGGAAAGGTATTCAAATAATCTTGAATCAAATTTTAGAAGTAAAAATGTTCTATTGATACTTCCAGCATCCAAGCCCATAAATGCACCAAAGACCCTCAAAAATGTAGTTTACTAAAACATAGGAAATTTTGAAAAATTAGATTTTAGTATTTTCCCAATTTAATCCTAATCATTTAGTCCCTCTATATAAAATTAGCATTGAAAATTTTTATGTCTAGTTAAAAATTCATTTTTATGTTTATGTCTTTAAGTGTCAGGATTTTTTAACATCTAGAAGCCCGTTACAAACTGGGGATTTGGGTGCAGTCAGAATTTTGGGAATATGGGTCCTCATAGGGTTTTAGTTATTATCCTCATATATTGAGTTTGAGTCCTTATCTTTATTTTGAATGTTAGAAAAATGGTTTCCCATGTTTGGTTAGGTAGGTCTTCATCCTTTTATTCCTTATTCTTGTTGCAATCTAACATATTAGTGGCAAGTTTGAACTTCAAAGACACAGTAAGTGTTCTATTACGGAAAATTGATGCCTAAGATGTTAAGGTGATTAGAAAAAGAAACATATTACAAGGATTCCTAAAATTATGAAAGGTAGAACTTTTGGAGATAGCATTCCAACATTAGAAACACCAACATATGAGTTAGGATTGCTATTGGATTTCAAAATAAGCCTTGCATCCTAGAAATCCCAATAAGTAAAGAAAAAGAAATTGTCGACTTCGAAGTGATTAAGGAAAATGTTGAGAAGTTTTAAAAACTCACTTTGAGGACAAGGTGTTCGATCAAAGCATGATGATGATACTTCCACTATCTCAAAATCCAACATAGTTCTTGGAAAAGCTTCAAAAACCTGACAAGCACCAATTTCTTCAAAGTATTGATAATTTCATTTCAAAATTAAAACTTCCATCAAGATTTTGTATGTCACTCTAAAATTTAGATATGGTGGCAGAATTGTTAGATCTTTGAAAAATATTCCACATCCTACCTAAATCTTGAATGTGCATGGATCGTTAAAGTTAAAAAAAGGATTACTTAAACATTGCAATAGTTCTCTGCAAAGCTCAGAAAGTAGTGAGCAACAATGGACCCTAACATGGTATCTTTCATAATAATGAGCCAAGTGATAAGTAAATCCTAAAAGAACATAAATCATCACGTCCTGAAAGGTTTCTCTCCCAATAAGATTTCCTATATTTAAAAAGATGTCAATCAGTACTAGCAATGATATCAATGAGGAAAATCTTAATCAATTATATAAATAGGGCCACGAGGCAGATGCATTTGGTAGTGGACCCTACTTCTATTTCACAATTCCACGGTTCATTATCTTATTAGTCCATTTAAAGATTTGTTAAAGGATAAGTGAATGGTTTTTAAGACAAGCATTTAATTTCAAAGAAGAAGAAATAGGAAAAGACTGAATAAGAAGAGGTGGTTATAGGATTGAAATATCATATGAGATTTACCTTTGGAGAATTAGTTACTAAAACTGAATTGTCATCATCAATCTTGAAAAATTTTAGAAGCGAAGTTATCATAAATATTAGGCTAGAATATGCCCTATTTTTGTGACAACTGAGTGAGACTTGAATTTTGAGCCATGGTTGTTGCTTATTAAAATTTTGTTATTATCATTTACTATGGGATGGGTGAATATGGGATGATTCAGTAAATTAGTCACTGATATCGAACTTTATTTTTGAATATGTAATTATAATTTAATTCAAGAGTCATCATTTATTATTTTATTCTATCATATTCATTATATTTGAGTTATTTATTTCACTTGTAGGTACACTATACATGTAATCTTCATGGTCATCGAGGTACATTTTCAAAAATATTTATTGTGATTTTAGTATTTTTTTTAATTTTTAAGGTCATGATAATTAAGGTACTGCCATAGAAATTAGTTACATTAATTTGATCTTATATATTCATGAATTTTTCATAGTGAGGAACATTAATTAGAAGCATCTCCCACTCTCTAGTTAAGAGTATACCACCATTAATTTAGAAAACATTAAAACATATTCATTGAATATCTATTTTGGTGAGTTGTACCTATTAATTTAGAGATTGAGCTATTTGGAATTTCTTTAAAATGTTCTTCAATTGAGAATTTTTGTGAGGGTTTGAGTCAATATTATTAAAGACCAATCTATTAATTAAGAAATTTTTGGTGACTATATTTAGGAAATAATTGAAGTGTTGGTGTCTTCTTTTCTCAGAAATATAAAAGGTGCCTTTACTAGAATGAACGATGGTGACTCTATTTTCAATGTTTGAACCATCGCCTAGCTTCAACAAAGGCCATTTTTGTATCACTCGTATGATTGATGAAGATGATAGTGGCAATGATGATGATGATTTTTATTCTCAAAATAGTAGTATGCCTGAACTAGTGGAAATTGATTTCCTGAAAATCTTCTATGGTGGCATACAGTTTCAACCTCAAGAGGTTTTCCCTTCTCTATTCAAAATTTCACAAGATATTAAAATAAATACCAATGGTGAAAGTATTTTGATTATGCAAAATTTTATTGTTCTTGAAGAAACTAAAGTTGCAGAGGCTTACCTGTCTTGCATTAGTTTGAACAATATAGCATGATAGATCAAATATATGATAATGAAATTATTGAAGATTCATCTCACGAATAGTTATAATTCTAGGTATCTATCTACATGAATGAAGAATACCAAGAAAATATATATGTTGAAAAGGGTGCTATTGAAAATGATTATTCTTGTGTGAAAGATGTCCCTTGTGTAGCTTTTTGCATATTTGAAGAATATACTAACAAACTCAAGGAAGACGAATTGCAAGGGGAATCTGATAGTGATAAATATTTTACACAAGAATATTTGGAGAATCATGAAGGAAGGAATAAAGATAACATGTGCATGGATGAGACAGATTTCCTGAAATGTTTTTATGGATGCATGCATTTTCAGTCCCAAGAGGTACACCCATCTTTGTTTTGAACCTTACAAGAGATAGAAAAAATATGTTGATCTAATCAAGCTATCTTGCTATCTCCTTGTCAAACAATCTCTAATATCTCCAAAGAGAATAGATTTTCACTTATAGATAGTGTAATACAATAAAATAAGATTGTTAGTGAGACAATGGAGGAAGATATAAAATATAGTGTTCAAAGTCATCATTCATCCATGGTGGAAAACAACATTAAATTAAAGATCCTTGTTAATGAAGGGAGAAATCATTTTCCAATTCCCATGGAGGAATATTTAGATTGCAAAGAGGAACTAAGGAAAGCACGTCACTTTCTTGTTAATGAAATTATTTTACAACAGACAAAGGATGGTAAGGAAGTAGAACCAATGAAAAAAAAGGTCCTGAAAGGTTTCTCTCCCAAACACAATTTCTCAATTTTGAAAAGATGACAATCATTTCTAGCAATGGTATCAACGAGGAAGCTCTTGCTGCATTAAATAAATAGGGCCACGATGAAGATGCCTTTGGAAGAGTATGTTCCAGTAAGTTGACTTCTTCCTATTTTTATAGCGATGATATAGACTGGATGAGTTGTAATTGTTGGAAAAATTAAATGCTGCGAGCTGTTTGTCCCTTGAGCCAAATGCTCACCTACCACCTTTGACGGACAGAATAGCTAGAAACATTAATACGGGTAGGTGAGATTTTTGAATTTTGAAAAGAGGGGGAAAATGGAATATGACAAAAAGGAATGTCTCTCCCTCATTCTTTTTAGTTCAGCAGAGAAAGTGCAGATTTAGAGTTGCAGAGCAAAGAAGAAGATCAGCAGATCCAGTCGTCAGAGTGTAGAGAAAGAAGTTTTCTTATTTCGTGCCTGTAGTTGCACGGGTTTCTTCTCTGGTCATTCTGTAAGTTTATTATTGTTTTGATTTGACCTGTTGATGCAGTGATTGCTCCAGTCATTGTAGTATGCAGCCATTAGAGCTGCAAGTTTGAAGTTTAATAGTTTATTTGAAGTTTTAAGTTTTTAGGGTAAATTTAGGGTTTTCTGGTTGAAGCTGAATGCTCCCAGATTTTGTAAATGTTTTAATCAAAGTTAAATATCAAGCAAGGAGGCATACTCGAATCTATTGTTCTTCCCCTCTACATTGCATTTGAGAAGATCCTTGTTGAATACTTTAAGTTTTGAGTGTTTGTTTTTAATCGTGAAGAGTTTCATGTTAAACTATGTCACTCGGCATCCATTCTTGCCGAGCATTTCCTTTCAAGTGTCGAGCTGCCCTTCAGGTGCCAAGCTCACTCGGCACCCTCCTATCACTCGGTACCTTTCATGTGCCGAGTAAAACTGGCACTCGGTACCTTTCATGTGCCGAGCATTTTTTTTAAGTGCCGAGTAAAACTGGCACTCGGCACCTTTCATGTGCTGAGCATTTTTTTTAAGTGCCGAGTTAAAATTTTAAAGGTTTGCAAATTTAAATTTTAATATTTCCCACATGGTATCAGAGCTTTGAGGCCCCACATCCAAAGTGAGTTAGGGAAATTTTTTTTTTTTTTTCTTGGGATATTTTGCAATGGCAGGAGATGCAGGAAAGATATGGCAGCAGCCACCACCATTCAATGGATAGAACTATGACATATGGTAAAAGAAGTTAAAGACCATAATGGTTGAAAATGATTTATGGGAGTTTGTGGTTAATGGATTTAATGATGTGACAGACCCAGCTCAGTATGCTGCTCTCACAAATCCACAGAAGACTCAGCTGAAAGAGTCAAGGAGAAAGGATGCTAAGGCACTAAGTTTAATTGAGGCAGCAATGACAGAGACAGTCTTCCCAAAGATTGCAGCAGAAAATTATGCAAAAGAAGCTTGGGATATCCTTGAGACAAACTTCAAGGGGACCGATAAAGTCCGAACTGTAAAGCTACAAAATATAAGGAGGGAGTTTGAGAACCTTTAGATGAAGGAAAATGAATTGATTGCAGACTTCAGTTCAAGGACCTCCAATGTGATTAATCAACTGAAGTCAAATGGAGAAGACTATCAAGAGTAGAGGATAGTAGAAAATATATTGAGGAGTTTACCTCATAAATATGACAACTTGGTCATGACCATTGAAGAGGCAAAAGACCTCACTGTTTTGACAATGGATGAGTTGATGGGTATTCTTCAAACCCATGAGCATAGGATCAACAGATCTACATCCTCTTCTACCCAAGAGCAAGCATTCAAGGCTCGGTCAAATCCAAGAGGAAGGGGGAGAGGAAGAAAAGGCTCAGGCAGAAACTCTAGAGGCAGAGGCCGAGGTCATGGAGGACAAAGAAATGCTGCAGCAGAAAGCTCAGATAGAGTAGATGGAGAAAGTAGCTCACAAAATACTTCAAGAGGAGGTAAGAAAAACTACAACTCAAATAGGAGTAATGTAGAATGCTACTACTGTCATAAATATGGGCATTATGCAAGTGAATGCTGGAAGAAGCAGACTGATCAGTCAGGACAAGCAAATGTGGCTGATGTGAATATGGGAAGTGGAAACAATGCCACTGCCTTCATCATGTGTAATGTTGGTGAAGAAGGAAGCCCTGAGGTTTGGTACCTTGACAGTGGATGTAGCAACCACATGAGTGGTAATGAAACCTTGTTTTCATTCATTGACAAGAGTTTCAAATCTAAGATTAAAATGGGTAACAATGGAACCCTACTAGTTGTGGGCAAAGGATCTATTATGGTCCGCACCAAGCAAGGTGAGAAGAAGGAAATACAAAATGTGTATTTTGCCCCTGGTATGAAGCACAATTTGATGAGCATTGGTCAGCTCATTCAAAATGGATACAAAGTGCTGATGGAGAATGACAGGTGTGTCATTCATGAAAAGGATGGGAGCAAAAACTTACTTGCAGCAGTTCAAATGACAAAGAACAGAATGTTTCCCTTGAAGATAGAGACATGTTTCTCATCTCAAGTTGGTGCTGCACCTCCCACACAATCAGCTCTAAGGAGTGTGATTGAAGACCCCTCACGACTATGGCACCTCAGGTATGGTCATCTTGGCTATGCTGGTTTAAATTTATTGTCAAATAAAAGAATGGTAGACGGTTTGCCAAGAGTAGGAAATTCATGTGACAAGTGTGAGGCTTGTATTTTGGGTAAGCAACATAGGCTTCCCTTTAATTCTGGAAATTCTAGGAGGGCTAGATATCCATTAGAGTTAGTGCATATTGACCTAGTTGGTCCTATGCAAGTTACTTCCATTGGGGGGAGTACTTATTTCATGACATTTATTGATGATTTCAGTCGTAGGACATGGGTGTATTTCTTAAAGAATAAATCTGAAGCATTTAATAAATTTGCTGAATTCAAAGCCCAGGCTGAAAGAGAATGTGGACATTATATTAAGGTCCTAAGATTAGATAGAGGAGGAGAGTATACCTCCAATTCTTTTGTAAATTTTTGGAGGAAACATGGCATAAAGAAAGAGCTCACAGCCAGCTATACACCACAGCAGAATGGAGTGGCTGAAAGAAAGAACAGGACCATTGTTGAAATGGCAAGGAGCATGATGAAAGAGAAAGGTCTCCCAACTGAATTTTGGGGAGAGGCTATAGCAACAGCAGTTTACCTAATTAATAGGTGTCCCACAAAGGGTGTCCGTGACAGAATTCCAATGGAAGCATGGTCACGAGGAAGATGGACAGTTGAACACCTAAGGGTGTTTGGATGTGTAGCATATGCACATGTACCTAAAGAGCAAAGGCAGAAATTGGATGACAAAGGAGTGAAGTGCATCTTCACAGGGTACAGCCCAGAATCAAAGGCATACAGATTGTATGACCCATTGAACAACAAGATGATCCTTTCAAGAGATGTGGAATTTCTGGAAAATCAGTCTTGGTATGGTTCAACTGATGAGTCACCAAGCACTTCAAGTAAAGTGCCAATCATGAGTGAAGAGGATGCTGATGAACAGCAAGAAGGAGTAGATAGAAGAAAAGGCAAGCAACCTCAGTCACTGCCGAGCTCCTCTAGGCATGACCGAGTGTCAGTGCCAAGCAGCAGCAGTGAAGATTCTGATCCCACACTCTCCTCCCTGTTACCAAGAAAGACCAAGAGTCTTAGGGAGATATACCAAGATGAAAGGTATGAAGAATATGATGAGAGTGTTAATTTTGCACTATTTTCTCATAGTGATCCAATATACTTTGAAGAAGCTATTAAGGAGAAGAAATGGTGTAAGGCCATGGATGAAGAGATAGATGCTATAGAAAGGAATGAGACATGGGAGCTAACTGATTTACCTCCCAAAAAGCAAGTGGTTGGAGTGAAATGGGTCTATAAGACCAAATGCAATGCTGAAGGCAAAATTGATAGACATAAGGCAAGGCTGGTAGTCAAGGGCTACAAACAGCAGTATGGCAGAGATTATGATGAGACCTATGCCCCAGTTGCAAGAATGGAAACCGTGCGTGCTGTCATAGCAATTGCAGCCCAGCACAAGTGGAAGGTATATCAAATGGATGTGAAGTCCGCCTTCCTAAATGGTGTATTAAAGGAAGAAGTATATGTGGAGCAGCCCCCTGGTTATGAAGTTGCAGGTGAAGAACATAAAGTATATAGATTGAAGAGAGCTCTTTATGGGCTCAAGCAAGCTCCACGGGCATGGTACAGCAGGATTGACTCATATTTGATGAGCAATGGCTTTAGCAAAAGCAATGGTGAGCCCACACTCTACATCAAGGCAGCAAATGGTAATGTGCTGATTGTTGTCTTGTATGTAGATGATTTGATTTTTACTGGAAATGATAGGGCTCTAATTGGTGAGTTCAAAGAGACAATGAAAAATGAGTTTGAGATGATAGACCTAGGTCTCTTGAAGTACTTTCTAGGCATAGAAGTAAAACAAATGCATGATGGCATCTTTATCTCTCAAGAAAAATATGCAGGGCAGATCTTGGAGAGATTTAAAATGCAGAACAGTAAGGTAGCCCCCACACCAACAGCAGTAGGTCTGAAGTTGAGCAAGGAAGACTCTAGCAAGAGAGTGGATCCAACACTATACAAGAGTATGGTTGGAAGTTTAATGTACTTGACTGCAACTCGGTCAGACTTGATGCATGCAGTAAGTTTGATTTCTAGATTTATGGAAACACCAAAAGATTCCCATTGGCAAGTGGGAAAGAGGATCCTAAGGTATGTGAAAGGTACCAAGGGATTTGGAATTTTGTATACTACAGCAAATGAATTCAAGTTGGTAGGATATACAGATAGTGATTGGGTTGGAAGTATAGATGATAGGAAGAACACTTCCGGATATGTATTCCACATGGGATCGAGTGCCATTTCATGGGCATCCAAGAAGCAACCTATTGTTGCTCAATCTACAGCAGAGGCTGAATACATAGCAGCAAATGCAGCAGCATGTCAGGCAATTTGGCTAAGGAGGATCTTGACAGATTTGAATGAAAGGCAAGAGGATGGAACCACAATTTATTGTGACAACATCTCATCAATTGCATTGTCCAAGAATCCAGTCTTCCATGGTAGAAGCAAACACATAGAGATCAGATATCACTTCATCAGAGAGTTGGTGGAGAATGGGGATATCAAGATGGAATTTTGCAAGTCTGAGCAGCAGCTAGCAGACATCTTCACAAAGCCATTAGGCATTGGAGCTTTTGTGCACCTAAGAAAATGTCTTGGTGTAGTTGATGTGGATCAACAGTGATCCTTGTTTGTTTGGCTTAGGACAAAGGGGGAGTGTTGGAAAAATTAAATGCTGTGAGCTGTTTGTCCCTTGAGCCAAATGCTCACCTACCACCTTTGACGGACAAAATAGCTAGAAACATTAATACAGGTAGGTGAGATTTTTGAATTTTGAAAAGAGGGGGAAAATGGAATATGACAAAAAGGAATGTCTCTCCCTCATTCTTTTTAGTTCAGCAGAGAAAGTGCAGATTTAGAGTTGCAGAGCAAAGAAGAAGATCAGCAGATCCAGTCGTTAGAGTGCAGAGAAAGAAGTTTGCTTATTTCGTGCCTGTAGTTGCACGTGTTTCTTCTCTGGTCATTCTGTAAGTTTATTATTGTTTTGATTCGACCTGTTGATGCAGTGATTGCTCCAGGCATTGTAGTATGCAGCCATTAGAGCTGCAAGTTTGAAGTTTAATAGTTTATTTGAAGTTTTAAGTTTTTAGGGTAAATTTAAGGTTTTCTGGTTGAAGTTGAATGCTCCCAGATTTTGTAAATGTTTTAATCAAAGTTAAATATCAAGCAAGGAGGCATACTCGAATCTATTGTTCTTCCCCTCTACATTGCATTTGAGAAGATCCTTGTTGAATACTTTAAGTTTTGAGTGTTTGTTTTTAATCGTGAAGAGTTTCATGTTAAACTGTGTCACTCGGCATCCATTCTTGCCAAGCATTTCCTTTCAAGTGCCGAGCTGCCCTTCAGGTGCCGAGCTCACTCGGCTTCTTCAGGTGCCGAGCTCACTCGGCACCCTCCTGTCACTCGGTACCTTTCATGTGCCGAGCATTTTTTTTAAGTGCCGAGTAAAACTGGCACTCGGCACCTTTCATGTGCCGAGCATTTTTTTTAAGTGCCGAATTAAAATTTTAAAGGTTTGCAAATTTAAATTTTAATATTTCCCACAGTAATTCCGCGTTTCCAAGGCCTCCGAACATTGTTTTTTCAGGGCATTGTTTCAAATGTATAGATGTGGTGCAGAAGGATTTGAGCTTTGTATTTATAGAGGAAGCGTAGGATTCTGCAGGTCGACTTACGTTGTTTTTATACTAAAGATATAGACTGGATGAGTTGTGATTCTGCGTTTCCAACGGCTTCGACAAATTTTTTTCAGACCATCGTTTCAAGCTATTTACCTTTCACTCTGAAATGCGTTTTTTTAAACAATTCTTTTAGTTGTTAGCGAGCTAAATTGTTTTTATCTATCTTTGTTAGTAGTTCTTATCGCATCCAAATTTATTGACAGACAGATTACAGGTGTAGAATTTTTGTTTATGCAAAGCGAATATTTATCTTTCTAAAATCAATACATATAAATTTTAATCAAATATTTCAAAAGTGAACTATTGAGTTGAATAAGGGTTTCACGTCTTTTTAACAGTCTAGCCTTGCCCTAAGGATTATGATAACAATTTTTAAAATAATAAAGTAATGAGAATAATAATTAAGACCCCCAGAATTGAGAAGCAATTTAACAGATGTAGTTACTGTGTCGAAGTATTGGTGGAACGCAACGTAAAGACATGAAATTTATTGGAAATTGAAGATCATTATGAGAATTATTCGGTGGCTATTGGCCGTAGATAATGCATAGAAAACGAATTAAGCTTACAAACAGCATAAACAATATTGGTGCTGGTGGCTCTGGTGGGGTTTTTGTGTTGTATTATTGTTAGACGGTGCAATCTCTATCCAGGGCAAACCATCCCGCGGCCACCGGGTTACCCTGCACAGTTGAGATTGAGGATGGAGAAATCATTGATGTTGTTGTTGGGTCTGTTGGAATAAATTGATTCTGGTAATCTGTCAGCACAGACCAACCCGCAACTCAGACCATTTGTACAGCCCAGACCAGCCGCCCAACGTCGTCATGCACATTATTCATGTGGTTCACTATTTCATATACCCAGAATAAAGATTGCATCTAATTCTGTGACTTGCATTTAATATGTATCCTTCTATAAATTGAATGCTAAGGGCCCGTGTTGTGTAGAGCTCATTTCCTATGGGTTTCTCCTCTGTGCCTCGATTTTAAGTTGGTATCAGAGCCCATATTTGGGTTTCTTCTCTGTTGGTTTCTCCTCTGTGTTTGGTTTTCATCTTGATATCAGAGCCTAAGGGTAAGATTCGAGCATAAGAGCCTGCTATCCTTCTGTACATGATTGTTTGGAGTAGTCTGCGAGCTGTTTGAGTCATTGGTAAAGATTGGTGAAGCTGATAAACACATACCGGTGAAGAGTAACAAGCTTGGAGGGGGAGATTTCAAAAGAGATCAAGTGTTAGAGCGTTTAAAGTGTGAAAACATTGGTAAATGAAATGAGTTGTTGTTATGAATAAGATATTGCTGATTTTGAAGTCGCATATGAAAGCGAGAATCGAGAGTGTTGGAATGAAGTTAATGTGTGAAAATGATGCCGCCAGTGTTTTCAACTGGTAACTTTGATTTCAGTGGAAAAGATATTTGTGGTCGCATAGTCAGCCTCACCTCCTACCGCGGGCATGGCAACGCCCAAGTTGATGGAGCTCGTGTAATCTTCTGCGTATGTCTGCCCAAGCACACCGCTCACAGCATGATTGGAATTTGGAATTAACTATGGTCTATAGACTACAATAAATACATGATTGGACATCTACGCATATGTGTGAAATTATTTGTTGCGGGGTCAACTACCTCTCTTTGTGAATTGCTGGCAGATATTTCTAGATCCATGACTCAGAGTTAGTGGGGAAGTTTTTCTTGGACATTCAGGGGTTATTTTCAAGCAATGTACAAGAAAGCTCAAGATCATTCCAAAAAATTATGTCATTGCCTTCCATGTTCTGGAGTTTTGATGGCACAAGCATTTCTCCCTCTTCTTTCCATTTTGAATAATCTTCTCATAAATATCAAGCACATGAAGTGACTCTCAGTCACTATGGAACTCTAGATCTGCTTTCCCGTTGGTAGAATGATCTTCCTCCCATGTCTCTAGAATACCGAGGAGCTCTAAGAGAAAAAAAATCTTGTCATTAGTATCATGCTACTCTTGTGGAATATATCCTTTTTCTTTGTTGTGCAGATCTAATCTTTTATTCTCATAATGACACAGATCAAGGGATGGTGGATCCAATTAAGGACAGTCCAAACCTTGGAGCTAATCAGAACAACACAGCAAAATACTCATAGCACAACACAACCAATTGTTTAACTTTGATTTTCATTAACATGCCTGGTTGTAAGGCCTTCCAGGTTAGGGCCAATTACAATCAATAAACAATTCTACAAGATCTACAACAGATCCAATACAAGCTCTAGCTAGTCCAACTCTGAAGACAATCAGAAGCTAATGGAAACCCTAAGGTAGATCTAAACCTGAGCTCACAAACCTCCAAGCAATCTCCTTGTTCCCAAGTATGCAACCACTAGCTCTGCTATTACAAACTATTTGATAGGAATCAGATCTGCAAGTTCATGGAAACAACTTTTCCACAACTTCACAAACTCTAGCTTCAGTAGTGCATCTCTAAGCTTATGCCCCATCACTACCAAGCACTATCCTCCTGTCCTCCTAAAACATCTACCCAAGCTTCTCTTAAACACTAATCATCAGCGACAAGTCAGCAAGATGAAACCCTGAACCCTTCCTAACAAATATTAAATGCCATACAAGTCAGATTACAAAATGTATACAAACATTTAATACAACATGGCAGCCTCTAGATCCACTTAGGAGAATCCAACAAAGATACAAATAATAAATGCACCAAGTCAGCCCAACAAATCACACATAACTCCATTTGGCAAGTCAGATCTACCGAGTGATAGTGAAATAACTGACCCAGCCAAGCATTACCGAGCACCAATGTTGACTAAGCACCACAAGCATGACTGAGTAACCTATTCACCGAGTGCCAGAGACTACCAAGTTCCTTTAGCAATCGAGCTTCCTATAATGACCAAGGTCATCAGTCAAGGCTACAATCAAGTAAAAACTTGCCAAAACACACACTTATGTAGTATCACCGAGCACACAGAATGCCCCTGCTTCAACCTTGGATGCCCCTACATCAGACACCCCAGGTTCCAAAAGATGTTCATATGTGAGAAGAACATCTTCTAGGATTCAACACATGAACCCTGAACTGATTCTTCACATACAAGTCCTCCACCTTTTCTTCTTGCAACTTCTTCCACTTTTGTTTCCTCTGTCTTTTCAAGTCCTTTCTAGACAACGCATAGGTTGATTCTCCAAACTAATCATTCATTTTCTCTGGATCCACAACCTCAACTTGGCTACCAATACTCAGGCTTCTCCTACTGAATGTTGTATCCATCAAAGGCATTAGTGAAAACTTCATGTCATTCTTCTCAAAAGTAAAGACATTCTCCACACAATCATACATAGCTCTGCAATCATAATGCCAAGGTCTACCAAGCAATATATGGTATCTATCCATATCCACAATGTCACATAACACAAGATCCTTATACTGGCCAATCTGAACATCAATGATGCATTGCTCCCTTACTTTCAAAGCATGGACATCTTGCAACCAACCAATCCTATAAGGGCATGGATGTTTCATTCTACTCAAACCAAGTTTCCTAACCATGTCCTCAGCAACAAGGTTATCAGTACTACCACTATCAACAATAACATCACAGAGTTTACCTTTAGACTTGCATCGGGTCCTAAACAAGTTACTCCTCTGACAAGGTTCATCCTTTGTACTGAGCAATGTTCGCTAAAGGAGCAAGTTCTCTAATTTAGGTTTATTCTAAATGTTCTCATTTATCAAAGTAGTTTGTCAGTCAACCTTCTTTTGTGTACACTCAAAAGAACTGTGTCCTTCCTCTCCACAGTTACAACAAGTACCTTTAAAGATAACTCTACCTGTCTTCTTCTTAGGTTGCACAGGTTTCTGTTAATCTTCTGCATCAGTTGGTTTCGCCTTTGCTATGTGATCAACTTTCTCCTTCCTAGGGGAGTTATTAGGTTGTTTCCTTTTTAACTTCTCTTCCACCCTTAGAGCATACTGATAGGCATCTTCTACAAAATCAATCTTTAGCATACCAAGCTCATCCTAAATATTGAATCTCAGACCATTCACATACCGAGCCACCTTTTCCTTACCAATCTCTAGGTGTCCATACTGAATAGTAAGTTTGTGAAACTCCTCAGTATAATCTTCAACAGAAAAATCCTTCTGTTTCAGATTCTACAACTTTTTAAATAATTCAAGCTCATAGTCAATAGGTATGAACTTACCTTTCAATTTAGTCACCATCAACCTCCACCAATTTCAGATCTTCATTTCACCTTCATCCTCTCGGTCTCTTTCTAATTCTTCCCACCAAAGAGCAACATGACCTTTCAACTTTGTCTATGCTAACCTCACCTGAAGAGGATCTGAAATTTCTTCTAGCTCAAAGAAATATTTAAGTTCACTGATCCAGTCAATCAATTTCTTAGGTTTCAAAGTGCCAGAGAAAGTAGAGACTTCCATTCGGTAACTACTAAATCAAGTAGTAGATCTAGGCAACTAAGTAGTTTTATCTTCACCAGATCTATCCCTTTAGTCATCACCACTAGATCTAGCATGTTCAAATTCTTCAGCAGCTTCTTCATAGCCATTGTCGGTACCAACATTCCAAGGAATACCAGTAGCAGCTCTCATGATCTCGATGACCATGTCATTGTTCATCAATTCCATCTCAAATCTAAAATTTGATTTCACCTTCTCTATAATCCTGGATTTCATAGTATCATAGAGGTCTTGAATAACTCTAGGGTCCAGTCTTCTCAGGGGCATCCTTCAAGATAATAAAAACCCTCAACAACAATCACAATCTAGAATCTTGCAAAACAACTAGGGCATAATTTCACAAGTTCAGTGCCATGGATCTCCAATCAAGATCACAAGATCTTTCCTTCAACAAGATTAACTTCGCAAGATCATCCTTCCTAGGTCAAACTTCTACTTCACAAGATCAACATTCACTCCAACAGGAACAAAACTTGGCTCTAACACCACTTGACGTAGATCAAGGGATTGTGGATCCAATTAAGGATAGTCCAAACCTTGTAGCTAATCAGAACAACACAGCAGAATAATCATAACACAACACAACCAATTTTTTAACTCTAATTTCATTAACATGCCTGGGTGTAAGGCCTTCTGGGTTAGGGCCAATTACAATTAGTAAACAATTCTACAAGATCTACATCACATCCAATACAAGCTCTAGCTAGTCCAGCTCTAAAGACAATCAAAAGCTGATGCAAACCCTAAGGTAGATCTAAACTTGAGCTTGCAAGACTCCAAGGAATCTCCTTGTTCCTAAGTATGCAACCACTAACTCTGCTATTACAAACTATTTGATAGGAATCAGATCTTCAAGTTCATGGAAACAACTTTTCCACAACTTCACCAACTCCATCTTCAGTAGCGCATCTCTAAGCTTATGCCCCATCACTACCAAGCACTGTCCTTCTATCCTCCTAAAACATCTACCCAAGCTTCTCTTAAATACTAATCATCAGCCACAAGTCAACAATATGAAACCCCAAACCCTTCCTAACAAATATTAAATGCCATACAAGTTGGCTTCCAAAATGTATACAAACATTTAATACATGTCGGCCCCTAGATCCACTTAGGAGAATCCAACAAAAGATACAAATAATAAATGCACCAAGTCAGCGCAACAAATCACACATAACTCCATTTGGCAAATTAGATCTACCTACCGATAGTGAAATAATTGAACTAGCCAAGCATCGCCAAGCACCAATTTCAACCGAGCACCGTAGGCATAACGAAGTAACCTATTCACCGAGTGCCAGAGACTACTGAGTTCCTTTAGTGACCAAGCTTCCTACAATGACCAAGGTCATCAATCAAGGTTACAACTGAGTAAAAACCAGTCGAAACACAAACACTTATGCAGTTTCACTAAGCACACAGAATGCCCCTGCTTCAACCTTGGATGCCCCTGCATCACATAAGCATGTTTTCCTTGACTCATTGTTAGAATATATAAGTATTTCCCCTCTTTCCTCTCTAAACACCATACTATATGCCCATGCCCAAAAAATGAGATGGTGTGTGACACGAGATCTTGGAAAGAAAAGAAAATGAACCCCTTCGAATTAGAAATATCTTATTCCTAGAAAGGCTCCTCTAGGATGTACGGATGCATATTTTTTATGGGAGAAAAAAATCTTGAGGGCATGCTATAGGTTTATATTGAAGGAATAAGGGACCATGTGTCTTTTCTCTTCTTGTTCAATTATTTACATCTCATGTTGGAAGTATAGAAATATCTCTCAAAGATCAACAACTCTTTATAGGTGAAAAGGCTAAGAAGGGACCTAAACAAGAGAAACATGACATTTTCAATCCATGTCTCTAATCAGGTCAAACATTTAACTTACTATGGGTGCACTTTATAGCTCCATTTAGGCTAGGAAAATCAAAGAGTGCACTTTGGTGATGTTGTTCAGTTCATCCCAACAAGCATGCTAGAAAATACTATTGATCTCGATGAGGCTCATGCCAAAATCAGGGTAGACAAAATGGAGCCCTATGAAATGATATATGATCAATTGTAGAGGTTGACTCTTCCAATAAGGAAATAGAGAAAAGTTAAGAAGAACCTCTTAAAAAGCAACTAAGATAAGGGAGGTGATTTGACAAAATAAATATATTATGACATATTTAGGAATTTTTTTGATGTTATTCATAGTAATTTGATCCTTTCTAGTTAGAGACTCAAACAGGTTCAAGAACTTGACATGATGTAATACAAATTGTTTAGTGTTTACTAGGAGAACAAAACACATAAAGAATACTTGACATTGAATGTAATATTTAGATCTTAGCTATGTGAAGCCTCTACAACATGGTCCAAATTAAGGCACATGTCCCTTGAGATGAATGTATAACTTTCTACACTAAATAACACAATAAAAGAATGCTATCTCATAATTGAACCGAAAGAAGAGACATTTAAGAATGGATCTTTCTTCTAGACATAAATAATTCATATAAGGGTTAGATGAGAGGAAAATGATCCCTAAGGATAATCTTTATAAGAAGAAAGCTATAAATGATATAATTCATCTTCTATCTATCATGCATTTGAAAGTTAAATATAAAAAATCCTAGATCACAAATTTCTCAATGCAAATATAAAACTATTGCACCAACATAAGTAAACTAGATCAAATATAAAATAACTCAGCACAAAACACTCTAATTAACAAAAGAAGAAAGGAATGGGGAGGAGTGAAGAGGAGGAAGTGTTCAAAATGGTGGTATAAAAATGTAATGTTTCTATCCAATCCTTTTTTGGTGGATCTTTGATGGTGGAGCTGAATAATAATGAGAGGGGTGCTGTTAAGGACAACATGCTTGATGCTTGTCAGTCTTCTATGGACCTAGAAGATGAGGATGATAGAAAGACTAAAAAGAATCAAGAATTTTAGGTGGATCCATTAGGTAATTTAAATTTTACAAAGGCTATTGTGAGGGAAGATCTATCTTCTCAAAAAAATAAAACCACATGCCTAGTAGGGATAACTTTAAGAAACCCCCTCCTAAGAAAAAGTCTAAAATCCTAGTGAATCCTACATTAATTTAGGGGGAAATGTTTCATAATGAAGGTGATTTTTTTTTCAAATCCACCAATTTTCATAGTTTGTATTGGTGATTTTTTCCATGTCGAATGAAATTTCCATAAATTTCTGCCAAATTATACAGTCATGTGGGGGAAAATATATATCAATGAATGAGGTGAAGTTTTTTCTTTTTAAGTAAAACTATTATAATACATGAGGTGAATGATTTTCTTATGAAGGGAAAAAAATAATTGTATTGGTGAATTTTATGTACCATTTGAAAAGTTATATATTTTATTGGCTAATAGCTCATTAATTATGGGGAAAAATTTATTTTATTGGCAATTTTCAAAAGATGGGATATAAAATGGATAGTCACATCGACACATAAGCTAATATCCATTTTATAATGTTAAATGTATTATTTGAGATCATCTAATGATCCAAGATCAATGGCTGAAGTTTAATTTTCACCCCAATTTCTTGAAGGAAAAAGAGTTCTCTAGGAAGTCACCGGAATGTTGACACATACCAAATTATGGTTGTCAACTTGTTTGCAAACTCAACATGTTGGTATCAATAAGAAAAACTAGTCACATCGACACATAACCTAACATCCATTATTTTATAATGTTAAATGTATTGTTTGAGACCATCTGATGATCCAAGATCAATGGCTAAAGTCTGATTTTGGCCTCAATTTCTTGATGGAAATAGAGTTCTCTAGGAAGTCACTAGAATGTTAACATGTATCAAATTAGGGTTGACAACTTGTCTGCAGTCTCAACATATTGGTATCGATAAGCATGAATAGTCACATCAAAATGTAACCTAACATCCATCATTTTATAATGTTAAACATATTATTTGAGACCATTCAATGATCCTAGATCAATGGTTGAAGTGTGATTTTAGCCTGAATTTCTTGATGGAAACAAAGTTCTCCAAGAAGTCACTGGAATGATGATATGTATCAAACCTTAACCTGCACCATAATCATGATCGTCACACATGGATGATAGATAATGTTGCATAGTCCTATAGTGAAATTTGTAACTTGTAACTTAGTAAGAAATAAATGCCTTGTTAGTGCCGAGAGTCATTATTTAACTGCCATCCACTCAACATGTATCACTTCCAGATTTGTATAGATGATATTACCAATTTCATTTATGGGAAAGATTTACATGCTGATATGAAAGATTAAGGACAATGGATTTAAATTTCTCACACACATGCATTTATGGGAAAGGTTTACATAAAAGATTAAGGACAATGGATTTAAATTTCTCACACACATGCATTTATGGGAAAGGTTTACATGAAAGATTAAGGACAATGGATTTAAAGTTTTCACAAACATGCATTTATGGTAAAGATTTACATGAAATATTAAGTATAATGGATTTATTATGATTAAAGAAAGAATAATTAATTTCTAAATATTAATAAATGACTATTTATAGATGATCTAGCTTCTTTCTTCCTCAAATTTCAATTTGTCTCTGCTAGATAAATTTTTGTACTTGCCTCTAATTTAGGTCATTAGTCTATAAATAATTTGAATTTTAGGTTTTTGAAGATTTAGATGGATACTCCTATTAGGCTTAGATGCACATCAGAGGAGGCCGAGAAGGCCTTTTTGGGGCTCCTCAGACAAAACCTTGAAATCAATTTGTAGGTAGGGTGGGCCTTTCCTAAATGAGACTGCTAAAATTGTGTTGGACAAAGAGTTTCTACACAATGAAGATAGGCACCGAGTGAACACACACATTATGTCCTGATTTTTGGCATCTCTTCTTCACCTCAGAGGATAAAAGGTGGACATGTTGATGCTTTTGAGGAAGGCTTTCAAAGAAGAATACATTGGGGACAATGTTAATGTTGTCTTGTTTGCAAAAATACAAGTTGGGATCCATTGGGCAAGTGGAATACCCAAGCTTCTCCTCCCAGGCAAGAATGTGGCTATGCAACCTTTTCTATTGGGCTTGGATGTTGGGACGTATAAGTGCCATAGGAAATAGGTGTTGATTGCTAGAGATTTTCTCTATAAGTGGTGTTTTATTGATGAGGTGGAGGCTCAAGTAGGGAAATATGACTGGCACAATGAATTTTCAAAGTTAATCTGGTTTGGGGAATTTTAGTTAGATGGAAGGTTAGGGGAAAGTCACTAGTGTTACCCATGGGCCATCATCCCACTTTTTTTGTTTTTTTTACAATCATACCATATTTTTGGGTCTTTTTACACAATCATACCACTAGGCCACTGGCACTGCTCCACTATCGCTGATCTAGTAGGTTTTTGTTTTTACTCAATAATGTAATTACTAATTTTATGAAAATTTTGCAAGTGCATTTCAATTTGCATTTTATGGGTACAAAAAAAATTCTTAGACTTCTTTGTAAGTGTGATTACAATATTTTAATTAGTTACTTTATCTATGTATTAGACATGTACATATATTTCAGTAGAAATAAGGAAGGGATGGTATTTTCATTTTTAAATCCAAAATTTTAAAATGTCACTACCTTCTCGATTACCATCAGAATTCCTAAATTAAGATAACCATTAATCGATGTTTTGTGAGATTTTTACCCAATTAATTATCGATATAAAATTGTAAATTATTTGGTGTTCACTATTTTAGAATTTAGTGTAAATGAAAAATAATTTAATTTAAATTTAACAAATTTACGACGTAGGGTGCATTTTGGGTGGAAGGGGAAATAAAACCTAATTTTTGCAAAACTCTTCTAGAATCATGACATGTGTCCACTCAGGTTGACATCATTCAATGATGACAGGTGACTAATGATAAGGTAAAAGTGAATTGGACTTGCAACACTTGAAAGTGACTACCGACGACCATTGGATGAACACAAATCAACAATGTACGATGTATTTTGGGCCGAAAAGGAAAAGAAGCCCCATTTTTGGAAACCTATTCTAGAATCTTGACACATATCCAATCACACAGTCAGTGTCATTCAATGATGATGTGTGAGGTCAGGTGACTAGGTCACTACTGACTGCTAACAAGCCAAAAGTGAATGGGACCCACAACACCTGATAGTGACTACCCAATGTCACTCAGAAACAAGGCATGTGTCATGATTTAACACTCAACTAAAAATAATTAACATCTAAATTGGAGTAAAACTAAAAATTTAATAAATATAATAACTTATAAGCTCAATTTTGGGTCTCTGAATAAATTCATCATATGAAATTATTAAGTGACACATGTCATAGTGACATCAGATATCTGTCTTTAGAAAGAAGCAATAGAATTTAACATGAGTCACAATTGTACAAATTTTTCCCTTTAGGTTTTCAATTTAAGATTTTCAGTTGTAACTAGTATTGGAGATTCATAAATGGGTTATGACTTCTATTTTGAGTAATGCAATAGAGTCTCTCATCTCTCTGCCCACTCATAGTCTTCTCAAATTGAAATTCTCGTTAAAATCTTGAACACCTACATTCTACCTTTATAATTTTTCAAATCTCATGGTTTACTCTTTAGATTGTAGAATTAGGTTTTAATTTTGAATCATGCCTATAAATTGTAGTTGAGTAGAATTATTTGGATTTTCCTTTGAGTAAATAGTATGATGGCCAAAATTATGAGTAAAAGGAAAAGATGGGAGAGAGAAATAATGGATTTCCACAATCTACTTAAAACACTAGGTTTCACTGATGAATTCCATGATATTTATGATCCTATTATTGATGGAAATTGTGTATTGTTGAAAGTACCTTCATAGGGTTATCTTGTCAATAAATGAACAAATAAACTAAATTAACCATAATTAGTGATCTATTCAATTGCAAATAATGACAATGATCACTCTATGGCTCTCTATTTAGATATGCTAAAGGTAATCTCTCAACAAACCTCCATTAATGAAATCTCTAAAATGAGAAATGATAAAGATATTAAAATAATTAAGTCTATTTCAAAGAAACTACGCTCAATTTATTCTTAAAAATGTCTTTCTAGCTAAAATTATCAATAAATTTGATGCAATTCTCAAATATGTGGATTTTTTCTCCAAATTTTGGTATTCTATTTATAGATTCTAGCAAGCATAAGGGGTGGAGTTGAGTTAATCATGATTAGGTTTCAGTTAAGTCCATGGTTCCACCTTTAGGGACAATTTAAATGGTTTTTCCTCAAAGCTTGAGACAAAGAGAAAAAATGAGTTGTCAAGATGCTCTCACCTTATGTGTGATTGAGATTTGATTTTCTTTTGATGCATGTGAGCCCAATCCTTAATTCCTATTGGTTGAGGTATTTTCCTCTGATGTGGTGGGTGAAGACAATTAGGAATTAAATAATTGAATTAAAATAATTTGTTTCTAGCCATGTCCACCCCGTAAATGGGTTGATTTGATTTTATTGAACTATACAATTAATTAGATTAATTGCATAATTAATTGATTTATCTTGATTTATTTAGTTTAAATTTATTTATTTGCTTTCGATTTTCAATTATTATTTGATTTTGGCTTGATTGTAAATAATTATTTAATTTTTCCTTAAATGCTCATTTGAATTTATTTTGACCATTTTTAGGTGATTACAAATGCCCCTCTTTAAATTGATGTGTGAAGTGCATTGGTTCAAAGAATGTCTAATGTCTTGATGCAAAGTCTTGATTAACTAATGTCTGATCTCAATGTTGATGATAGATGCAAATACTAATGATAGATTTGATGAAATCTTAATTTATTAAAGTTCTTGATGCTCATTTTGATGGTGGATCACTAATATGATGCTTGATTTGATGTTTTGATGCCCCATTTTGATTATAGGTGAAAATTTTTATAATAAAATATTAAGCCTCTGATTTGATAAAGTTGATGATATCTCTGATATGTTTTGAGTGTATGCCCCCTTGGAAATGAACTGAATTTTTTTTTAAAAGAATGTTACGATTTCACTCATTTTTGTTGAATATTTTCAATTAAGTGTTAATTTTGATTTTATTTTCCATATTGTGTTAGTGATACTCTGATGACGAATGCCCCTGATTTTGATGATTGGGTGTTCAAATTGGGTCTTGGGTCATTTTATGGTAAAAAGTGCCCCTTTTTAGGTCAAAAGGGCTATATATAGGGGTAAGAGTTCATTTTCAATATTCATTTTCACTCTTCATTTTGAATTTTTCCCTCTGACCTCTTTGAGACCTTTATGATGGTTTTCCCCTACTATGAGCACCGATTCAAGTGAGGACAATGTTATCAGTTCCCGACTGACTATGGACTTCTGGTGTGTACCCCTACAAACTTTCTTTGTCAAATTTAAGCATTTAATTTTTAAAAAAACTTAAATTTTTTATTGAAAAACTCTTGATTTTTCTTCTTTTTTGTTAATTTAATTTTTGTTGTGCATCCAAGCATTTTAAAAACACATGTAATATTGTTTTTGCACATCCATATTTTTCTATAGCACACACAATACTTCTTAATGGGCATTCAAACATGTGCCCTAGGTTAAGATTTCACTTATAGGGTTTCCTGCAACGCGTATAAGGTCAAATGCACTTTTAATCATTTTAGTAGTGCATACAAGTGATTCTTGTAGTGCATACAAGATCATGCTATGCTTTCAGATTATTTCAGCACATACAATATTTCTAGCAATTTGTTTAAACTTTTAAAAAGTGCATATCAGTCTCAGCATATACAATTAGTTAAATAGTGTGTACAACCCTTTTTAAATTTTTTTTAAATCTTTTAGTCAGATTTCCTACTTGTCTTCTTACGTCGATTGGTCGATTGGCTTGGGTATTGAGTCCTATATAAAATAAGTCATTTGATGTTAGTTCTAATCATGTAATGTTGAATTTTGATTGTCAATCCTGATTGGTTGGTCGAGTGTGATGATAAATTTTTTGTCCTCTCTGAATAGAATTAAGAAAATTCATAGTGGTTTGATTTGATTTTAGATTGTGAATTAACTTGTGATGATTCAATATTTTATGATTTTAATTTATGATATATTTTAACTTTCTTTCACATGCTCACCTCTAGAACTTAGACGTCTGAGGGTTGTTCCCAGTACCCTTCAAGATGATCGATGAAATGAGCAGGCAGGAGTGTTGATTGATTGGTCATTGCGATTTATCTTTCTTTCTCTCCCTACCTTGATTCCAAGTGAATCAAGGTCTCTTAATATTTATGGCCAAGATGTGGTACTCTGACCATAATACCTTCCACTTTCTCATGGGGGAGATGACTATCACCCCAAATGATGTATATAGACTGATGAGGACACTCACTCACCATGAGACAATATACTATGATCAGGTGTATGATGGCACCATTTGTAAGAAGCTCTTTGGTGACCCTACTATTGGTGATGATAGTATCCTATGGGTGTAGTTCCCTTCATTTCCCATGCTTTCAACAATACTTTGAGTACTGGTTAGAGAATTTATAGTTCCTAATCATTTTGGCCATGGCTTCACAGTCGAATGGTGTTGTATTCTAGAAGACATGATCGGACATTATTAGAGATCTAATTGGGGTTCCGATATTCTTGCACAACTCTATCATGAGTTTCATGATTTTGTTTAAAGGCATGAGGCTACTCTCTCCATAGGAGTAGTCCTATTATAGTTATGGACTTGGGAGCATCTTCTCATTACTCATCCCTCGTTACTCATCACATTGTAGTGTGATGACATGACACTAGTTGGTTGTTCTCTTTTATTTATGTGGATATGGTTTTATAGGCTCACCTAGGAAAGGTAGACTACTTGAGACATATTGTAGATGATATAGATCAGTTTATTTTGAGACCACATCTGGGATGGGAGTGATGGGTTGAGTATGCTTTAGAGTTTCTTTTTATGTGTATTCTGAGATGGAGGATAGGGAAGATGCCCTTGATTATTGAGATTTTTTTTCTTATGGGTTCTTCATTAATTTGGCCAAGCATAGGGTTTGCCACATGGTTTGGCATTATATGCTTGTCTTCCATTAGAGTGATCCCTTTTAGGTCCCCAGATTGATTATCAGACTTGTCGTAATGAGCTACTAGCTCTTCCTCATCTATCTTGGGGTGGTCCCACAATAGTGTGTCCCACTTTTGTAGACATGCTATTTTTTCCTAAAATAACACATTTTTAATAAAATATGATGATCTAAGACTTAAGAGGTCCTATTTAAAGGAATTAATTACAAATTTTTATTTCAAAGCCTCTTAGATTAAAAAAAACACTGATATAACATCTATGCTCCTTATTCATACCTACAATGGGGTCTTCTTTGCACCTATTAAAATGCTGACAAAAAATCACTTTGAATTTATGTTTTGGTAGATCAAATGAATCCATTTGAAAAACCTATCTATGAAGTATGATGTTATTCAAAACAAGCCTTCTAATGTGTTGGTTGTGGATTATTCCCTTTGATCTTCAACTTGTAGATTTACACTTTGATGGATAATGAATATGAAACTCTGACTCTATCACCACTCCAAAGTCCACAAGGAAGAGGGGCAACTGAAAAGGATCAAAGGATCCTTCTACTCTTTGAGCTTCAATGCTCAGGCTGGTGTACCCTTGACTCACTTCTCTAAAGGAGTCTCAAAATGATGCACACAATGCTCAACACTAGTCGATAAAATGTTTATCAAATTAATGTTTATGTTTGTAGTTGTTAACCATGCATGCCTCAAGAGGAAGGACCAATGCCTTGTCCTAGGGCTTAGAGTCACCTAACTATATATCTCAACTAAATACCTCAAATCAAACACAATGGAAACCAGAGTAAGTTCTTTTCCTATTACCCCTTTCCCTCAAGCACAAGGACATCAAATTCTATACCTAGTTGCAAACTCACTGAATTCACCTAAAAGACTTTAATCCTAACTTTGTTAGAAACTCAAAGATGAATTCAAAATACTCTTTGTTTACCATACATTAGAACACTTTGTGAAACTAACATATATGAGCTCAGAGACAAGCAAGAAGACATACACAAGATGCAAGATTGGGATTCAAGAATGTTTTCATTAACACAATTAGGATCAACATACAATCAGAATGATACCAAGATAAGAAAAGTCACAAAACCAGAATTCTATCATTATATTATAGTCAAAAACCAGTGACCAAAAGCAACAAGATTTTGGAACCCCTTCAAAAATAAAAAACTACCACTTATACCCCCTAGCTACCTTGGGATCCTCAAGATCAGATGCAACAAGCTTCAAAGAGCTAGGGTTAGGGTTTCAACTACCCCACCTGCTGGAAATGGTCTAAAAGTTATTACAGGGGAGGGAAACACATCAAAAATAGGCAAGAAGAAACTAGAACTAATCCACAATGATGAAAATCTTCTCTGCAAGTACAAGGGATCACAAAACCAGGCCTAGAAGGACATCCTGCAACATGCCTTGAGCACACAACCACCATGGTACAAGCTCTACAAATGATCCAACAGCACCCTGGACCACACCGCAAATAGAAAACTGGTCACTTCTCACCAAATAGGATCACTTCTGCATTGAAAACTAGTCCTTTCTAGTCGCTGGAAACATCTCAGAAAATTTGAATTCAAATCCCAGCGGTTACTTCTTTGGCACCAACAAAGAACAACAGCTCAGGTTCAAACCCTTTATCAACTTTAAAACACAGCCATCTAATCAAACCTCCTTCGCGGCTTTAAGATCTTAACATTTCAACCTTAGTCACGCAACCGCGCAGTCAACAACCTTATCAACCATAGGAAACCTTGTTTGCCAAGTTGCTAAACAAACTAGCGAATCGCCCAACCTTCACGCGAATGCATGATAGGACTACATCTTATCAGCACTACCACCTTTTTATTCAGACCACCAAACACTAGACTCCAATCGGGCTTGCCATATGCCATGTGTCACTAAACCATTCATTGATCCATGCCCAGTCACTGGCACAGGACCCACCTGCAAACTACGAAGAATTCATCAACTACGTGACTAACAGTTCACCAAGTCGTGAGATGTTAGCCACATACCGCTAGGAATGAAGAGAATACGTGACTAAAGAGAAAAGACTGCCTGCCAGGTCACTGAATGTTAAGGGATTAACCACCAGAAACCAGCGAACAAGAGATAACCACAAGTCACTAGAAGGAAAACTAACCGCTAGGCAGGTGAAAACCATGAAGAACTGGGACCACATGGACAAGTGGCAGGTAGTCACATGATCACATGTCAGAAGAGTCTGACATGCGGCCATGCGACAGCCAATCAGGAAGAGCCTACGAAGGCTTGAGCCCACCTATCATCGCACATGCACACTTAAGGAAAGTCGACAGAAAGGGAACTGGGAGGTCGAAAACACACAAAGTTTCTAACACAGCGGAAGATCAAAAACATACAGAGTTTTCAACGCCAAAGGATAAGCGCACAAAAGCAGGAAGCACATGGTCAAAAAAAATGAAGGCCAACAACACACAGAATGAAAACATCATGGATTTTTGAAAACACTGTGGGTTTTTGACACTATGGCAAACTTTGAAAATGCTTCTCGCAGACCTTAGAACTTGAAAATCTTTTTGGGTTTTGCACACTAAGAGACGTGACTTGGGCAGAAGCAAAGTGACACACAAAAGAGCATGGGTTAGGACATTTGACAAATGCATTGTAGGGAATAGGCCAATTTCACAAGATTTTGTGATGATAGAAAATTAGCCTAACAGTGGCTCTTTTTGGGGATGTATGCCTCCTACAGACATAGCAAGGACCTGGAATCACAGGTTAAAGCAGACCATCCCACAGGACAAAAAGTAGAGAGCAAGGAGCAAGTAGGGCAAGACCAAGAAACAAGACCAAAAACTGACAGATTAGGGTGAAACAAGGTGGGGGAAAGCAACTTATGTATAGATATTTACAAGATGTACAACCCTAACTACTGTTCATGGAAAACAAAGTACTTCAAACAAAGTACTACTTCAAGAATTGGCCATGAACTCGCAACTCTTGAGTATCACCATTAAAATCCTTGATGATGTAAGAATCCTAGCCCCATTTCTCATGAATCAGATATGGCCCTAACCAGATGGGATCAAACATACCATGTTTCCCCTTATCCTCCAATCTGGCATTCCAAACTAACACCAAATCACCAGGCTCAAACTTTTTGTCAACAGTCTTTTTATCATATAGGTTTTTGACCTACAATTGCAATTTGGCATTCCTTGCAACTGATTCTCTTCTAGTTTCATCCAACCTAATGAGGTCCTCCATTCTCAACTGCATCTCATCATCAATGTCATCATCAGACAACTGCACAAACTTGTACATCTCCAACAAATTATTCTGAGGCATTCTAGCATGAATTCCATACACCAGGTCAAATGGGGCACAACCAATTGCCTTCTTCATAGTTACCCTATCAGCCCATAAAGCTAATGGTAGATTTTAATTCCGTGCCCTCTTATTCTTCTCTAGAATTCTCTTCAAGATTTTAATCAAGCTCTTATTAGTAGATTCTACCTGACCATTTCCCTGCGGATGATAAGGTGAGGAACTAGAAATCTAAATTCCCAAGCCTTTCCAAAAGTCCCTATATTCAGCAGACCTAAAGTACATAGCATTGTCACTCACTATCCTCTCAGGGCACCCAAACCTTGTAACAATATTATTCATCAAAAAGTCAATTACCACCCTGCTAGTTGCATTCCTTGTAGGTACAGCTTCTACCCACTTTGTGAAGTAATCAATGGAAACTAAGATCCATGAATGTCCTCCACTTGAATTGTTTGGTATCTCCCCTATGAAATCAATTCCCCACTGCTAGAAAGGAGCCTTAACTTCTACTAGTTTTAATGGCACATTACCTAAAAACTTAAGCTTACCAGAGAACCTTTGACAAGCATCACATCTCCTTACCAACTATTCTGCATCCTTGAAGATTGTGGGCCACCAAAATCTTTCTCTCAAGATCTTATGAGCAGTTTTTTTACCCATGTAATGTCCACCACAAACTCCCTCATGCATCTCCTTCAACAACACATTAGCCTGATCCTGATCTACACATTTCAATAGTATGCAATCCAAATTTTTTCTATACAGTTTACATTTCACAATTGCATACTTGATATCCTGTAACTTCAATGTCCTCTTTTGATTATCATTCATACTATCTGGACACCTCATGTTTCTCCAATAGTAAATAATATCCTGATACCAAATACAATCATCCATATCACATGTATAATCAATTTCAGAATGATTTACCTAGTTTGCATCTAGATTGGATTGAGCCATCAACTTTGCCAATCCCTGTCCTCTAACCAATTTAGTGATCTAGATCTCAACATTGAATTCCTTGATCCTATTGATCCATCTGCATCTTCTTCCAGACACCTCTTGCTGTGAGAAAATATCCTTCACAGCTGCACTTGGCACAAAAGCAATCACAACTGCTCCCATCAAGTAACACCTAAAAGCCTTGATTGCCTTCACAAGTGCATAAGCTTGCTTCTCATTTATGTCATACTTTAATTCTGTAGCCTGCAAAGATTTACTAAAAAATGCAATAGGCTGCTCAAAACCATCCTTATTCTTTTGTAACAAAACTGCAGCAATAGTGTGAAAGGATGCAAAAGAAAAGACATGCATTGGGACACTATAATCAAGTACCTTTAGCACTGGTGCATCTTTGATAGCCTGCTTGATATTCTTGAAAGCCTCATCAGGCTCACCCTCCCAATTGATTACAGATCCCTTCTTCAACATCTTGGAAATAGGTCTAGTAACCTCTGCAAAGTTTGTCACAAACCTTCTTAGAAAATTGACCTGACCAAAGAAGGAATGGCTCCCTTTAACATTCTTTGGCCTCTGAATTTATTCAATTGTTGCTACCCTCTCTGGGTCAATTCTCACTCCTTGCTTCCCAACTAAGTGGCCAAGCAACCTACCCTTTGTGACACCAAAAGTACATTTCCTTGGGTTTAATGAAATGCCAAATTCCAAGGCCCTCATAAATATTTTCTCTAGATGAGCATAATGGTCCTCTTCCTTCTTGGAATAGGCAGCCAAATCATCCTGATACACAACAAGGAAATCATTAATGAAATCCGAAAAGGCAACATCCATTGCCCTCTAAAAAGTAGCATCAACATTTGTGAGACCAAAAGGCATTCTCACATAAACATATGTTCCCCAAGGTGTTGTAAAGGCTGTCTTGAATTGCTCTAATTCTTTGACAATGACCTAATTGTAGCCAGAGAAACCATCCATCATTGACATCAATTCTGACCCGGTTACTCTCTACAACATAGCCTCCATATTGGGCAAACAATAATTATCTTTCAATGAGCTGATGTTCAAATTTATGAAGTCCACACAAAGCCTGATGTCACCATTCTTTTTTCTTATAGGAACAAGATTTGACACCCAAGAAGAATACCTTATAGGCTTGATAATGCTAGCATCTCTCAACTTCATTAATTCTTCTTGCATCTTGGGTGCCAAAGTAGGATTAATATGCCTTTGCTTTTGCCGTAAAGGTTTAGCATCTTCTCTTAATGGAATAACATGCTGAAATAAATCCTCTCTATAAACCTTTAGGTCATCATATGACCATGCAAAAACATGCCTGAATTTCCTCAATAATTCAATCAAAGGTCGCCTCACCTTTTGAGATATATCTCTACCAATGTATACTTTCTTAGGTGCCTCATGTGATCCAAGATTTATCTCCTCAAGATCAGCATGATCTTCTCCTTTGATATTCTTTTGAACTCTATCTTGGTTGTCAAAGACGGTCTCCAAAACAACAAGCCCCTTGGGCACCTTGTTAGTTCTAAGTTGAATGACCTCATTGCCTAAGACAACCTCCCTTCCTTCTATTGACTTAGCCAAGGCTGAACAATCAAGTTCCTGACCATGATACTAATCCTTGCAATCCATAAACTTCAAAATATCATTATGATCATCAAAAACTTGCCAATTCTCAATATTGTCTGGTATACTAGGCCTAGCCTGAAGTTCAATTTTAGAAATACCAGAGAATGTAACATCATTAGGATTGATTGCAATATTGGCCAACAAGTCAGCCATCTTGTTGTTACTCCTATCCTTCCACTCAATATTGAAGGCATCAAAATGTTCAATCAAATCCCACACTACATTCCTATATTGTTTCAATCTTCTATTCTTGGAAGCATACACTGACCTGACTTGGGACACCACCAACTCAGAATCACTAATAACACTTATGCACTTTATACCATGCTTTTGTGCCAACCTCAGTCCTAACAACAAGGCCTCATATTCTACTATATTGTTGGTACAAAAGAAATTCAATGTGAAAGAGAACTTTTAGGTGTTTTCATCATGAGAAATAAGTAAAATACCTGCTCTTGCACCATCTTTGCAATTTGCACCATCAAAGTACATGACCCACAAATCACCCTTCATAGTGTCAGCACCTACCTCAGTAGAAATAGGTGACAAGACAAGCTCATTTTCAAATACAGGGATCTCTTCCCTAAAAGCATTTACATCAGTATCCACAAAACATGTAGTTTCATTATCTATGTTTCTCTCAATCATGTGGTATACTCTTGGCTCTCATTCAATCTTGACAAACTGATCATCAATCTTGAAAGTTGCATAGGACAAATCACACTATAAACTTCCACCCATGGTAGCACTCCATCTTCTAGATAGAAACATCCCATAATGAGGAGGGATATCCACCACCAAAACACTCATTGTTAGCTCTTTCTATGGATATGCTGCCAACCTATATGGCATTGCATTGATAGTCCCAATGACTGGTACCTCCCTTTGATCCATTGTACAACACCTACCCTGCACTGTATCAATTTTAAGGCCCAATCTCTCCATGATTTTGAAAGGCATAATAGTATTAGAGGCACCACTATCAATCATACAATTTCTTAATTTCATCCCATTCACAAGAACACTTAAGAAGAATGGGTCAATATTTTCAAGGCTGGCATTAACAGAACTATCCAAATATATTAGAGGAATTTGAGACACAATTCCTTGAGCAACAATATCATTCAAAGCTTTATCCTGAGATCCATTGCATGAAGTATCATTTTTGTGAATATTTCCAACCCATGCAATAGCCTTATCTTTATGTTCAGGGATCCTCAACAATTCTGACAATGGAACCTTAACTGTAATTTGTGACAATATAGATAACATGTCAACAGGGGTAGAAGCAAGAATCTCAATCTGCACTGCCTTAACATCTTTTTGCTTGTCTGACATATTAGGTGTATTGACCACCTTCATTTCTTCAACCTTAGCCATTATGTTAACTGGCTTCTCAATCTCATTAGAGACCCTTTCAATTCCAACTCCCTTAGGCTCACAATGCTTACCTTTTACATTCTTTAATTTCACCATGTAATCAACCTTTGATTTGTTCTCATTAGGTTATCCAGAGTTGGAACTCTTTATAAAGATTCCTGCAGCCTTCTCATTTGTATTCCTTGCCACCATGCCTCTAGTTTGCACCTGGGCAATCATTTCTACAATAATCCTCTCCATCTCTTCTCTGGAAGGTCTTCTCAAATTTACTAGCTTGGGAGAAGAGTTCATGTTACATATTTTCTGATCAATGCACTCACCATCAGAAAAAACCTCTTGATGAAAAAGGGCCTAATTATGTCTCTTCATATTCACATCTACCTCTTCATCAAAATCAGAATCATCTTCATATCCTAGACATGAAGAAACCATGTTGCAACCAACATCATCTTTTTCTTCTTCTTGTTCTATCTCTTCATTGCTACAATCCTAATTTGCGGCCATAGATTGTGCAACCACACAATGCTCTGCAGAATGAGGGGAATGGCATGTAACACAACAAGGTACATTCTCCATGACATTTATTGAAACTTTATGTAGAGGATCAGGGACACCTCTATCATTATTTCCTCTTGTAGTAGGGACAATAGGCTTGCCATCCTTCCATTGGGTGTTGTAGGGATAATTCTGCAGTCTGCTCTGCTTACTGAAATTGTTGTTGAACCGAGGCCTTTCATTGGTAGGAGCACTAATGTTCCTATTTATAGGTGCCTTTAAATCCTTCAATGCATTAAGCACCTTATCCAACTTATCTTCTTCCTGCCTCCTAGATCCAACATTCTTATCATTTTCTTTTTTGTATTTCCTATCCCCAAACAACTTTGGGTCATCTCTCTTTCCACCCAACTTTCTTGATATTTTCATGTTGTTCTCAATATTGATAGCAATCCTAAAAGCGTCCCTAAGAGTTCTTGGTTCTTTATCTCTCAATAAATATCCCATCTTTCGATCAAATGCATTGAAGTATGTAGTCAAAAAGACATTGTCATCCAACTACATGACTTGGAACAACTTGTGCATACCTTTCTAAAATCTCATGTTGAATTCAGCTACAAACTCATTCTAATTCTTCCTTATGGTATTGAATTAATTCAACATGAAGCTAGCATTAGGCCTATCACCATACTATTCTTTGAAACACTTCTCAAAAGAGTCCCAAGTATCAATACACTTATCAGTAAGCCTCTTAAACGAATCTCTAGCATCCTCCATTAGAGATTGAACAAAAAATTTCATGACAACATCCTCATGCTCTACCTCATAATCATTAAGCATATCAACAAATAACCTAAGATGCTCTTCACAACTAATAGCATTATTACCAGTAAACTTAGGTACCTTATCTCTAATATCATTTGGAAAAGCATTTGGATAGCCAGGAATTCCATCAAAACTTATTTTCCTATAGCCTTCTAATTGCATAGGTCTTCTTTGAAAGCTTGAAGTAGTGTTAACCCTAGGATCAACATTAGCATCTAAATTTATCTGTGCATTTGACTACTGCCTAGGATCTGTACTTATCCTAGCAGATGAAAAAGGAATAAAACTAGTAGCATTACTAAGTAGAATAGTAGTAGTCATAGATGGCATACCTAGTTCAGTAGTAGATGGGCCAAGAGAATTAGCTGAAGAAGCCCACAAAAATTGGATCTTCCTTCTCTTTTCTGCAATGGCAGCGTCAACCTTAGCTCTCTCTAGTTCTCTTGCAAGGTCCTCATCTTCTTTTCTCCTTCTCTCCATTTCAATGTCCTTATTTGAATCAGGTGGTGGGATCCCTGGTATTGTCACTGGTTTGCTTGCTTGGTCACCCACCATCTTCTGCTTTCCTTTCTCATTAATAATAACAGCAGGTCTAGTGATCCTGTGCCCATCCTTATCTTTAGGTAAAGGGACATAGCTTTGCACTTGTCTAACCACTGGGCCCTCATTTTCAAATTCATGATCTTGTAGTAAGCATTCTTACTCACTCCTCAAGGCATCAAGATCACCAAACACATCATGCTGCAACATTTTAGGAGCAGAAGCAAGAATCTTGTTTCTCTCCTTCATTTCATTTATTTTTCTCAGAAGAGACTCCCTCTCTATCAAAGCATTTACCTTTTTAGCCTCTCTCTCCTCCTGTAATCTTTTATGTATGGCATCCTACTCTACCAACTACAACCTTAGTGCATCCAAATCATCAAGATCTACCATAATGTCATCAGAACCAGATGACACATCCATATCAGGGAGATTTTGATATGGGAAGTGAACTTGCCTATGTCTCATGGGTTCTCCTCTGAATTGATCTTCTTCAAGATCCAAATCAACTTCCAAACCCACATCTCTATTTTGTTCATCCTGACCTGTATGGAAAGGACTTTTGTCCTAAAATGCAACCTCAGAGGTATCATAAAATCTTTCTTTAGAGTGACCACCTTCTGATCTAGCAACTCTATTTTGTGAACCATCCTCACTTGAGGATACATGTGGTCTTCTGGCTCTAGCATTTCTCTGTTCTTTCATGGGAGCACTAGTAGATTCACCATTCCTTTTAATCCAACTCTTGTTTCCCTCTCTAGGTAATTGCTCCAAAGTGACCTCTAGATTCTTTCTAACATATGAGCTAGTATTTCTTCCTTTTTCCATGCTTCTTCAATATGTTTCACTAGTTCAAAGCTCTAAGTCACCACCCACTTAGATGGGAAATCCTTGAAACACACAGGAAAACAAGAACACACTTATGTCTTTCTCTCTAGATTCTCCCCAACAGAGTCACCATTTTGTTGGTTGTGGATTATTCCCTTTGATCTTCAACTTGCATATTTACACTTTGATGGATAATGAATATGAAACTCTGACTCTATCACCACTCCAAAGTCCACAAGGAAGAGGGCCAACTGACAAGGATCAAAGGATCCTTCTACTCTTTGAGCTTCAATGCTCAGGTGGGTGTACCCTTGACTCACTTCTCTAAAGGAGTCTCAAAATGATGCACAAAATGCTCAACACTAGTCGATAAAAGGTTTATCAAATGAATGTTTATGTTTGTAGTTGTTAACCATGCATACCTCAAGAGGAAGGACTAGTGCCTTGTCTTAGGGCTAAGAGTCACCTAACTGTATATCTCAACTGAATACCTCAAATCAAACACAATAGAAACTAGAGTAACTGGTTTGCCTATTACCCCTTTCTCTCAAGCACAAGGGCATCAAATTCTATACTTGGCTGCAAACTCATTGAATTCACCTAAAAGACTCTAATCCTAACTTTGTTAGAAACTCAGAGATGAATTCAAAATACTCTTTGTTTACCATACATTAGCACACTTTGTGAAACTAACATATATGAGCTCAGAGACAAGCAATAAGACATACACAAGATGCAAGATTGGGATTCAAGAATGTTTTCATTAACACAATCAAGATCAACATACAATCAGAATGATAATAAGATAAGAAAAGTCACAAAACTAGAATTCTATCAGTATATTATAGTAAAAAACCAGGGACCAAAAGCAACAAGATTTTGGAACCCCTTCAAAAATAAAAAAATTTCCACTTATACCCCCTCGCTACCTTGGGATCCTCAAGATCAAATGCAACAAGCTTCAAAGAGCTAGGGTTAGGGTTTCAACTACCCAACCTACTAGAAACGGTCTAAAAGTTATTATAGGGGTGGGAAACACATAAAAAATAGGCAAGAAGAAACCAGAATTGATCCACAATGATGAAAATCTTCTCTGCAAGTACAAGGGATCACAAAATTAGGCCTAGAAGGACATCCTGCAACATGCCTTGAGCACACAACCACCATGGTACAAGCTTTGCAAATGATCCAACAGCACCCTGGACCACACCGCAAATAGCAAACTGGTCACTTCTCACCAAACAGGGTCACTTTTGCATTGAAAACCAGTCCTTTCTGGTCACTGGAAACATCTCAGCAAATTTGAATTCAAATTCCAAGGGTTACTTCTTTGGCGCTAGCAGAGAACAATGGCTCATGTTCAAACCCTTTATCAACTTTAAAACATAGCCATCCGATCAAACCTCCTTTGCGGCTTTAAGATCTTAACCTTTCAACTTTAGTCGCGCAACCGCTCGGTCAACAACCTTATCCACCACAGGAAACCTTGTTCGCCAAGTCACTAAACAAACTAGCGAATTGCCCAACCTTCACGTGAATGCACAACAAGACTACATCTTATCGGCACCACCACCTTTTTATCCAGACCGCCAAACACTAGACTCCAACCGGGCGTGCCATACGCCATGTGTCACTAAACCATTCACTAATCAACACCCAGTCACTAGCATAGGACCCACTTGCAAACTACCAAGAATTTAGCGACTACGTGAGTAACTATTCATCAAGTCGTGAGATGTTAGCCATAAACCACTAGGAATGAAGAGAATACACAACTGAAGAGAAAAGCCTACCCGCCAAGTTGCTGAATGTTAAGGGATTAACCGCTAGAAACCAGTGAACAAGAGATAACCACAAGTTGCCAGAAGGAAAACTAATCGCTAGGCAGTCGAAAACCATGAAGAACCAAGACCACGTAGATAGGTGGCAAGTGGTCGCGTGATCACATGTTAGAAAAGTCTGACATGGGGCCATGCAACAGCCAATTAGGAAGAGCCTGTGAAGGCCTGGGCCCACCTATCATCGCACATGTGCACTTAAGGAAAGTCGGCAGACAGGGAACTGGGAGGTTGAAAACACACAAAGTTTTTGACACAGCGGAAGACCAAAAACATACAAAGTTTTTGACGCCAAAGGATAAGCGTACAAAAGCAAGAAGCACATGGTCGAAAACAACGAAGGCCGAAAACACACAGACCGAAAACAACATGGATTTTTGAAAACACTGTGGGTTTTCGACATTGGAAAACTTTGAAAATGCTTCTTGCGGACCTTAGAACTTGAAAATCTTTCTAGATTTTGGACACTAAGAGACACGGCTTGGGAAAAAGCAAGGTGACATACAAAAGAGCACGGGGCAGGACATTTGACAAACGCATTGTAGGGAATAGGCCAATTTCACAAGATTTTTCTATGATAGAAAATTGGCCTAACATAATGAATATAATTTTAATACATATTCAGTTCATTATCACTTCTAAATATTACTTTAACTAAACATAGCTTGTTTGGTCATTCAACAACCTGTCTCTTCAAGACTTCAGGAAAAATAGTAAATTATAAAAAAAAAATATGAAAAATATGTAGGAAAAGAGTATTTGTGTTACCTTTCTATAAAAAAAAAGAAGAAAAAATGAATTTCGATATACATGAATCAAGTTAGAGTGAACAAAGTGATATTATGTCTAAATTATAGTTACTATCACTTTAGAACTTAATAGACTATGAAATATTGCCCCAAAATGAATGAAACCAATTGAATCCTTTAGATATTGAAGTTACAAATATAATCTTGAAATAATTACATCATTATCATATTTTAAAAAAGAGTTATGTTGATCCAAGTGATAGTAACTCCTTAAAAACACAATTTTTCACACAAACCACTTTTCGAAGGAGAAGAAAAAATGAATTTAAAAACTAATATTTAGAAACTAAAAAGAAAACTCTAAAAGACACTAGTTTACATCATCTTCAAATTCCTAATAATTTTGTGGCAACAAGTGTTTGAATGTGAACTTTTTTTCTCAAAATGTTGATATTGTAGATGCAGGCATGACTGACATGAGGGAGAATATTATAGATGAAGACATGACTGACAATTATGCATAGTGATTCTTATAGAAGCCATTTAAAAGATTTATAGATCCTACTAAGCCAATACTTGGAATAGATGAGGGCTGAGATGATGATGGCAGTGGTGGTGGTAGATGAGGTCATCAAGGTCGAACAACATGGAGAGAAATATGAGGCTACAAAGTTGTTATACCTATGGTTATTGACCCCTCTATTGTTAGAGGTGATGTATGTATGAGAGGTGGTCCCTTTGGGCCTATTCATCATGTTCGATAGGACAGACTGGCGAGGTGGGGTCAGTCTAGACTTTGAGTTTTCAGGCCATTTGCAACATAGGTGGTTGTTGATATTGATGCATAGGTTGCACAGATTTTGCTCAATCAGCCAACATAGGAACCTCTGACACCTCCTCCTCAAGATCCTCCTTCTTCACAACTTCCATCATCTTATTCACTCGCATCTTCCTCTTAGGCTCCTCCTCCATAAGAACCTCATCCACAAGCACCATGTCAAGCCTCTAATGTTTATCTGTACAGACTAAAGTATCATAGATCAGATATCAACTTTCTTAGTTGAGAACCACGATGCACACATTTATGGCTTCCATGAGTCAACATGGGTTACAGATATGCATGAGTTGTGGTCTTGATATAGGTCCAGGCATTGATGGTGCTGGGGGTAGTGCTAGCAGTTGATTCATACATGTTGAGCCATTTTTTGATGTATATTATGATTTGCATTATCAAGAAATTGTACATTATTATTCTTTTATAAAATGATGTTCATTATGATTGATACTATTCATGTTTGTGGACTTTGATTGATAGACTTTAACGATACCATAGATGTTTATTTTCTTTGATAGATTTACTATATGTGATGTCCTCATGTGTTGGATTTCCTTTTCAAGTGCCTTATGATATGCAATTCTATATGATCTATCTCTATATGTTGTTTTTATGTTTTTCAAATGGAGTTTATGATATGAATACACATGTTATGCTTAGTTGTGCAAGTGGATGTCTTATTTATGACATAGATTAAATGGATGCATTTATTACATAATTTAATTCTTAATGATCTCTAATGATTTATTCAATGATATGTTATGATGTGGATGGATGCATTTTAATATTTTTATGGATGATGTAATGCAATTTAATGAAGCAGACGATGAATGAAATGTAAATGCAATGAATTTTAATGCACTTATATTATTCAATGAATTTAATGATTTTAATGATTAATGTATGCACTTAATAATAGATGGATGTAATTAGATTATTGGATGTAAATTTATTTAATGATTAATGATATCACCTAATTATATGATGATTAATGATAAATGATGGACTTAATGCAATTTGATGATCTATTCAATACACTGATATGTTTGAATATATTTCAAACTTTAAACGTAATGAACCCTAAATTAATATAATTTTATGCATAATGTAATGACCTAAGTGAATGCAAAAATGAAATTAATGCAATGCGATGCAATCTAATGCAATGATAATTTTATGATGATCGATGATAAATTTAAAATCAATGCAAACTAATATCGTGGAAACCAAAATGAATGTACTTATAAGAATTGACCTAAAATGATTGTAACTAAAATGATGAATGCAACTAAAATGCATGTGGTTTAATAATGTAATTAATCTAATGCAATGCACCTTAATCTAAGTTTGATTTCATTTTACAACACATTCTATCACATAAGGTATTGATGGTATTTTCAATTTTAGTTTACTCCACCCCCTCTTTTTTCTTTCCAAATTAGTTTCCAATCTCAGAAATCAACCAGCTTAAATGCATTTAATCTAATATGGATGTAGCTAGCTATCACTATTCACAATTTAGGAGCTTATTTTCATCAATGAGAATTTTGAGACTTGAAATTGGTATAATCATCCCTAGTTCAACCATGATGATATGAACACCTTTTCCCTTTCCATGTTGCATTGCTATTCTTGGTACAGTTGTCACTAATTAGATTTAATCATGCAAGTATAAATACCGCTTTTGTCATAGTTAATGTTGCAAGTGGATTTTGGTATTACGATATTGAACATCAAGATATCCAAGGTATCCTTTTGCGTAAACAAATAAAGATGTCAGTTTTTCCTTATGTACATGTCCTCAATGATTCTTTGATGATCATGTCATTAGATGAAGGATACATATTTGAAAACCTTGATCTTATGAAACTCATTCAAAAACCAATAAAATATCATGCTTTTATCATTTCTTATCTGGTTCAACACTTCATCGATTTGCTAGAAAGACATGATTTCATCAATCAAGTAATCACTTCGAATAATTTTTCCATGTTTTTCAAATCTATATTTCATGTATAGTTCCCTCTATTTCATATTTGATTGTTCATTTTAATCCTGATAAAGGTAAGGTCTTTGTGAGATCACGGATCAAAAGTGTACATTTTTTTAATTTGATGTTTGGATTAGGATTTAATTGTCTAAGTGTTTGGCTCATGATATGATGAATTGATTGGTGTCAATTGATATTTGTTTGATGAATCCTTCTTTCCTTTTAGGATAGATTCGCTTCCAGTTTGATATCATTGTATTGTTCGACTTGGACACTTTTCAGACCTAGGATGAAAGCTTTAGGTATTTGCAAATGCAATTCTAGGGTTTTATTATGTAATATGTACAAATGCTGGCGAATTCAATATCTACAACGATGACAATTAGGCATGAGATTTAACTCTACTTTCAATGGCACTTGTCTACTAGGTTTTCTCTAATTGAATTTAATTGCTATTTTTTCCTTCTTTTCAAGCTATTCCCTTTTTTGCTACCAAGGCTCCTATTTTCTAGGTTTTCACCAATACACATTTTTTTTTGGTATTTTTCTCTTTTTCAATATTTTTTTTTTGTATTTATCATAAAGGTGCCTATTTGCTTGGTTTTCACCAAGATAACATCTTTTTGACGATCATTGCTATTTTTTTTTGGATTTCTTCATGCTCAATTTTCCACTTTTTTTTTGATCTTTTTTGCTTTTCTATTTTTATTTTATTTTTTGAAGTTTTTAAAATTTTCAAGATCACTTTTGACTATGTACAATAAATAGGTGCATCCTCATATGTTTATTCTCATACTCTTTTTCTTATACCCTTTCGTCTGCATCATGTGTAAAATATCTTCAGGTGTATACTATTGATGGGTTCTTGCAACTCTTCTGCATCACAATCAACTAGTTTGTATGTGCCCGTTACAAAAGAAGAAGTAATCACAAAAGGTATTAGATATTTTTCTTCCCATTTCCCTTTCTTATCTCTTTCCACTTGATTTTTAGGGTTTTCTCTTAATATTAGATCACCTATTTGGAATGTCCTTGGTTTGATGTACTTGTTATAATTCTTTTCAATTCGATTCTGATACACTTTAAGATGTTTAAAGGATTTTTGTTGTCTTTAATCTAGAAAATACAATTCTTGCAATCTAGAAACCCTAGAGTCTTCTTCACTTAGCAATCCATGTAGTAAAACTCTCAAAGATGGGATTTCTACCTCCAAAGGAAAAACTACTTCAACTCCATAATCCAATGAGAATTGTGTAGCTCCAGTTAGCATTCTGACACTTGTCCTATATGCCCATAGAGTAGGGTTTATTTGAATATGCCAATCTCTACATGAATTGTCAACTGTGTTCTTCAATATTTTCAAGATGTTTTTATTTGTGGCCTCCACTTGGAAATTACCTTGCGGGTGATATATTGAAGATGAATGGCATATCATATGGAGTTTTTCACATAATTATTTCAAGTCCTTTTTCTTGAAATATTTATCATTATCTATTATGATGGCTTGATGAACATCATACCTAAAAATTATGTGGTTTAATATGAACATAGAAATTTTATTTCCCATGGCAGTGGATAATGACACAACTTCTACCCATTTTGTAAAGTATTCAATTGTAGTAATATTGAACTTATGACAATTTGATGACAATGGGTAAATTAAATCAAAGCCCATTGATAAAAGGGCCAAGGTGTAGTCATTAGATGCATTACTTGTGCTGGCACATGAATCAAGTTCCCATGGTATTGACATTTCTGATAAGTCTTCATAAAGTGGCATGCTTCTTTCTCCATAGAGGGCCAATAATATCCTATCCTAAGAAGTTTCTTCGCTAAGGTTAACCCATTTGAATGTGACCCACAAATTCCTTCTTCAATTTCTTATAAGGCTAAAATTGATTCCTCCTTCTCTAAACACCTTACAAGAATTATGTCTATGCTTTTTTGATACAATGTGTCAGATAAAAGGGTGTAACAAGAGGCTTGTCTTATGAAGTTTCTCTTTTGGTTTCAGGTTTGGTCCATGGGTAAATTTTGGTCTTTTAATTATGTATAAATGGATCCATACTAGGGTGATTCATCTACCACTAATAAGAAAATGGTGTGAGGATGGGAAGGTTCAAATGCAGATTTTCCCACTTCTTACACCAAGAATTGATATCTTGCGCTTTGGTCTAACATTTGGAGAAGTGAAGCTAATATATCCATATCATCTGCTACATTCTTCTTGTCCCTTGGAACTTGTTCAAATGTGATCAATGTGAAGTATTTCTTGAGATATTCTATTATGTTTTTGTAAGGTATCAATGTACCATCCTTGGTTTTATACTCATCACTTATCTAATTAATGACCGATTGAGGATCTCCATATATGTGCAATTTTCTCACCTTCCATTCCAAGGCCAATTTGTTGCCAATGACTAGTACCTCATAGCCAGGTATATTATTTGTACATGGAAATAGTATCTTGTATGATTTAGGGATCATTGATCCTTGAGGAGTAATTAACAATATTCCTTCTCTTGATCCAAGTTGGGTATAAGAGCCATCAAAATATAACTTCCATGCTTTTTCTTCAAGATTGATTATCTCTGAATCTAGAAATTCTACCTGAATATGATGTTCATCTTCTAATGGTGCCTCCACTAGTTGGTCTTCTATCACTTGGCCTTTTATTTCCTTTCTATCCACATATTCTATATCAAACTCACTCAGCACCATCACCCATTTGGCCAATCTTCCCGTCAAAGTTATTTTTCTTAAGAGGTACTTTAATGGATCAATTTTTTCTATGAGTCTGATCTTCTGAGATAACATATAATGTCATAGTTTTTGGGAAGGAAAAACTACCACCAAGAATGTTCTTTCTATAAAGGTATAATTGAGCTCATATTTTACCAAAGTTTTGGTTATGTAATATATGAAATTTTCTTTTTCATTTTTGTCTTCTTTAGTCAAAAGTGCCCCTAAGGCATGTTCTATCACTAAAATATACAAAATTGAGGTTTTCCCTCTTATTGGTGGCATCAAAGTAGGTGGATTCATCAGGTACTTTTCTAGTAATGTGAATTCTTGTTCACACTTATCATCTCATCTAAATACTATGTCCTTATGCAGGAGTTGAGTAAAAGAATGGCATTTCTCCTCTAGTTGTGATACAAACCTCCTGATTGACTGAATTCTCCCTTGGAGTGATCTCATTTTTCTTATATTTATAGATGCCCCCATTCCCATTATTATTTTTACTTTTTTAGGGCCTACCTCTATTTCTTTAGCTGAAAGTATGTTGCATAGAAATTTTCCCGATTGTACCCCAAATAAACATTTCTTGGGATTGAGACTTACCTTGAAACACTCTGACCTTGTGAAGATCTTCCCTATAATAGGTAGATGTTCTTTCCTTGAATTGGATTTTGCAAGTATGTCATCCACATAATCCTCTAGGAATTTATGCATCTTCTCATGAAATATGGTAGTCATAGCTTGTTGATAGGTCACTTCAGTATTTTTAAGACCAAACGGCATGACATTCCAACAAAATGTTGGCAACGCATATGTGAAATTTATTTTATCTTGATCTTCAAAATGTAATTTAATCTGATTACATAACTACTAAATCCATCTATGAGAGAGAAAATTGAGTGACCCATTGTTAAATCCACTATAACATCTATGTTTGGTAATGTAAAATAATCTTTCGGACATGCGAGGTTGAGACTTTTGAAGTCTGTGAAAATTATAATGGACTTGTCTACTTTTGAAATATGCACAATGTTTGGTATCCACCTCATAATCGATGGCTCTTATGAATGCCACTTTTAGTAATTTTTCCAATTCCACTTTGACAAGAAGTGCTATGTGTGGGTGCATTTTTCTCAAATTTTGTTTAACTCATCTGACTCCTTCTTTAATGTTTAAAGAATGCATTATCAATTTTGGATCTAGTCATGACATATCATCATATGACAATGAAAAATTTACTTGTCTTTCCTTGAAGAATTTTATGAACTCCTCTTTTTCTTCAGTTGATAAGGATGTTGCTAGATGTATTACCCTTGGTTCTGATTCTAATCTAATATTGACTTTCTCCATTGGTTCTATCAAAATAGGTCACCTTTCCTTGTAGTATTTGGAAAAATCATCGAACCTCTCTTTCTTATGTGCCTCTATTGGGTTTTCACCTTCAGGAACATTCTTTATTTGTTTCTCTTTTTGATCTAATCCTACCACATTGTGGTTTCCAAAATTAGATTATTTCAAATTTTTTTAATTTATTTTTTCTTATTTCATTTATATATGAACTAATAAATTGGATACTTACCTTCATCACTTCTTTATATTCATTGGTAGAAGAAGGTTCAATTGCATTTAGGTATTGGGACACCGATTTATCATTCAAGAATGTGGGAATGATAGTGGATACGATTTAATTCCATTCAATGCATTCTAGATAGACAAGGGATAAGGTATCAATGTTTTGGTTTGGCTTGATAGGATTTAAAGACATGACCTTATTGGAAGGTTCAAACATTGTATTGATTAAATCTATGACATGCACTTCTTCTAAGAGTTCTAGAGAACTTCGGTCAAAATATTCCTCACTTGAATCATCTCAGGTTTCTGATGGGTAAAAATATCTTGGATTAAATCCATTACTAGATTCCCCTATAGTAGGTATCCATGATGACACATAGGGTTTTCCTACCCATTGAGAATATTCCTCTTCTTGATTTGGAACATTTTCTAAAAACTCTTGATTAGAACTTGATGCTTGATTATAACTTGATCCTGAAGCTATTTCATGTTCTTTTCCTTTGTTGGGAGCATAATCATGAGATACATCCACCTCTTTATCTTTGAAAGATTCACATGACAATGAATCCCACTTTGAATTGTTTGAATATTTATCAGTTTGTGAACCTAGTTATAGAACTTGGTCATAAATCATCAGGTGTCTCTTTTGAGTATATCCTTGTTCAAGATATCCCAACCCTAATTTCTCCTTGCTATCCCTCCAAGAAATTTTGATGGGTTCAATTAACCCTTCATTTCTTGTATTTAAAGGTCCTTGTCCTTTATAACCCATTTTTTACATTATTTGAAAACCTTTTCCATATTAATGAGTAGGAATAGTAATATTTTTAATTTGTTTCTTAGGGGAACTTGACTCCAATCATCTTTATATAGCTATTTTAGAATTTCATTATCCTCTTCATTCATAGATGAAGAATTAATAGCCCTTGCAAAGTGGTCATTGTATTTATGGGGTGTATGTAAGCTAGGGGGTTTTCCATGGGACTTTGAAGATAAGGATAGATCCAACATAGATAAAGAGTATTCACCCACATGCTTTTATTTGATTTTATATTTGTTTTCTAAGATCTTCATCATGCTATCCATTTTTTAGTAATGAGCTTCCTTGGTGTGTAATTGAATGGATTTTTCTTGATCTTTTTTTTCTTCATGAATACTTTCCTCACTAACTTTCTCCTTTCCCTTAGTTGATGTAGCTAGTTTAGTGGGAATTTGATGATGTTTAACAACAATATATTCTTTCTCTAACTTTTGTTTTCCTTTTAAGGATGGAAGATCCTTTGAGCTTTTCCCTTCTTCTATCCTTATCAATATAGATCCTTTTTTACTATGGGGGACCAATGAGTCATTTATGGGTTTAATGTTATTACAATATTAGAATGGATTCAAATCTCCACTCACCATAACTTTTCTTTGATATAAGAAAATTTTAAGTGTTGATGGTATGTCGAGGGTATCGCTTGCATTTTGTGTATCTATGGCCTTCCTAATAGGATATTATAGGTTAATTTCAGATCTAGGACTTGACAAATGGTTTCTTTTTGCATTGGACCAACTCAAATAGGGAGTACTATTATCCCTTCAGAAGCCCTTTCTTCATCCTTGTAAGATTTAATAGTTATTTTTATCTTGGGGTCTATAGCTTCCTCATAATATATTAAGGCTTTGACAAGGTTTAATGTGAAAATGTTTAGGCCAGATCCCCCATCAATGAGGACTTTCTTAACTTGATGCTTATGGATTAACACCTCAATATATAATGGAAATTTTTGTTGATGATTTAAGGCCATATCTTCTTTCTCATAAAAGGATAAATAATGGGCTGTAACAAGGTGTCCTACTATATTTTGAAACTCATCCACATCCGAATTTGAAGGTACATTGGTTTCAATAAGGGCCTTTTCCAAAATCTCTTTGTGAGTAGGTAAATGTTTTAGTAATTACAAAATATAAATTTGCATAGGGGTTTGTTGAAGTTGATCTACCAAATTGTATTGTTTCAAACAAGGGGATATTTGATTAGGTAGGATGATTCTAGGGGCACCTCTTGATAGATTAATTTTTTATGTTGGCCCCTAGTCACAATATTAGATATTGCTTCACTTTTTTTTTCCTTCACCACAATCACTTTGATTGTATTTTCAAAACACTTAAGGAGTTTATGGTGTTGTCATAAGTATGGGAAAAATTTACCTTTTCATTACCCCTCTTGTTATTGTGGTTTGCATTTGATGTTTCCCGCTTTTCATGATTTAAGAAAGGGTTCTTAAAAACTATGTGATACTCATTATTTTTAGGTCCTTCTACCTTTATGGTAGCATCATCAATTAAGTCTTGGATCAAATGTTTAAGCTTCATGCATTCAGTAGTTTTATGTCCCTTGTTACAATGATATTTACAATGATGCATGTCAGTCCATCATGTGGGTTTGACTTGAGGTTCATATTTCCTTGATTTAGGTAAAATAGTGATTTTTTTAGCCACAAGAGTTATCGAATCATTTTCCAAGGGTTCCCATAGGAATGTGAATTTCCTTCTTTGGAATGCGGAAAATAAAGGTTTAGGATTATTAGCATTCAAATTTTTGAAAGGATTATTGTTGGTGTTGTTATTGAAAGGAGCTTTGGTCATTTCATTAACATTATATGCTTGTTTTGATCCACTTGATAAATTAAAAGGAGTAGCCTTTAAGTTGTGTGGCTCCATAAATCCATCATTTACAAGATTCTTATTGATGTTTTTCAACCATAATCATTGTTTTTCATTGTTATTATTGGCTCCCTTTTTATTATTATAATTATTTAAGTTATGGTTGTTGTTAGTGTTGGTATAGCCTTTTGTGTCTTTGAATAATTTGATTTCACCTCTTTTTACCGACAGTTATTCAATTTTTATTCAATTCTCAACAATTTTTTTAAATGCAAGGGGGTTTGTGTATGGTCATGGTGTGCCAAAAAGTGGAGATGTGAAAAAGAAGTCCTATTTGATAGACTCTTTGAAAAGAAACTATAACTTTTAAACAATATAACATTTTTGAAATCTAAAATATACATTATATTCCATGCTTCCTCTAATAGAACAACAACAACAATAATAATAATAATAATAAATTTCAATTTGATGAAGTTTAGACTAGGTTAAGGTGGTCAGACATGAGAGTTTTATATTTGGGAAAATTTATAGCAGAAAAATCATAATTAATTATTTACTTGGAAAAAAAATACAAAAAAATATACATCACATCAGGACATGAGTCTACTACTTTTATCTAGAATATTATAAAAAAATATTATTATTTGATTTTGTTTAATGTGGTTAGACATACACTTAGTAGTTATCTTTCTAGTCCTCATTGATAGACTTATTGAAAAATAGCTATAAATTTCAAACTGTATAACATTTTTGAAATAAAAAATATGTGTCACATTATATGTCTTTCCTACTCAAAGAAAAATAATTTTTTTTTTCAATTTGATTTAAAGTTTAGACTAAGTTAACATGGTTAGACACAAGAGTTTTTGTATTCTTGAAAAGTTGTAGAAGAAAAATCATAATTAATTATTTACTTAGCAAAAAATTACAAAAATATATGTGTCACATCTAGAAATGAGTCTACTACTTAAATATAGAATCTTGTAAAAAAAATCTATCATTTGATTAGGTTTAAGCTAGTTAGAGATACAACTACTTATATTTTTCCTTAAATTTTCATACTACTACATTGAAATTAAAAAATTTCAACATATAGAATAATTGTTTTTCAAAAAAGGCCTAGTATCTTAGAAACTAAATTCAATTTTGTATATATTCTCTTCTTACATATTTTTGATATAATATTTATAACTTGTTCAAATCTTTATGTCAACTTGTCAAAACTTGATTTTCTGGATTTTCGTTGCCACTTAAGGGCCAAATTTGGCATGCCATAATCCTGCACATACCCAAGGGGACATTGAAGTTGGAATCTACAGTTCATCTCCATGTTTAGGTTATTCATGAAGATCTCCATCTTTTCTTTTCCAGGTATGCTTTGTGGGTATCGTGCAAAAACCATTCTCCATCTTTGGAGAAACCCTAGAAAAGACTCACCATCTCTTTGTTTTGTATCACATAGATTAAGCATGGTGATTTTGTGATCTATGTTATATGAATAATAAGTAAAAAATTTGGAGGCTAGTTCTTCAAAAATTTTGATTACTTTTGGAGATTTGGAAAACCACTCCATGGCTTGGCCTCCTAAGCTTCTTGGAAATAACCTCATTAAATAGCTAGGATCATCCATGAATTATATGCTCAAAGCACAAAATTCCCTTAAATGGTCTTTGGGGGCTCATTTACCCATGTATTTATCATATTCAGGAAAGACCACATTAGGTGGAAAATGTTCCATAGCCAAACTTTTATCAAATGGAAATGGGCATAAAGCCTCAATAGAAAAGGGCTTTGGTTCAAACACTTTCTTCATAGAATCAATTTGTGATTGGAACATGTTGAGTTGTTTAATCATAGCACCTAAGGGTTATCCTCTTCCTCATATTTCTCTAATGTTTAAATATCATAATCATGACGAAGTTTGGCCCCTAATTGGGCTAAGTTAAGGAAGTATCTTTCCTTTTTTCTCTCTATTTTTTTTTCCATAATCTCAAGGAATTTGGGATCTTGGGATTCACTATTGGATCTTTATTTAGTTTTCTACTTTGGCCCTTGGTTCTCTTGGTTTGTGGTTCCTTGTCTTGTTTCTTCTTGCTCTTTATTGTTTCCCCCATGAAGATAATCATAAAATGTACTGTTTCTATCTATTGGATTGACTCTTTCTTCAAATAGGTTCGGGAGACTATCCTCTTGTTCTATAGTTTCAATAAAAAGAGTTTGAAATACAAATTTTTGGACCTCTTGTGTTGTGAAAGTGCCATCTTCTTGTAAAGATAATTTCAATTTATGTGATCATGTTAAAACTGACATCAACAAAGATTTGATTTGAAATGATTTTGCCAAATTTGGTGATTGTTCTTTTTGAGAAGATATTTAAAAATATAATATGATTTTTCAAATGGATGTTTCTCACTTGTTATATGTATCTTCAAACAAAGAAACCAAAAGTACACTTTTCTTTTTAACTTTCTAAACACAAAGTGTTTGAAATGTATTGAATGTTATCATGGGTTTTTAACAATAAGTAACTCCAAGAAATCTACCTATTTGTCAAATTGGCTTGTAAGCGTGGCTTTATAAGGTAGGATTTTCTATATTAAAAAGGAAATATTAATTATTATGTTCAAAAGAGATATCAAGTTTCATCCCCCAAAAATAAGGGGCTTCCCACCATCGGTATATCAAAGTTTTGCACAATCTCGAAGGACTACTCGAGGAAGTTCGATACTTAATATCCTTTTTCCTTACTCCCCATTAAGGATGAATGAATTTGGTTTTATAGTGGGTTAGATTATTTTGGCAAAGTCAATTGTATCCCAGTTTGGCCTCTCCCTCTCACTGGGCTTGTTAAAGTAAAGTTTTGGGAGGTGAGCCCACTATAGTTTTAGCATGTTCATGTAAAGTGAATAAATGAAATGAAGAGATAGTTTTGGGAGTTTGATTCAACAAAATGTGAAGAGAATATCCATACTATTCCTTTACTCCGAAGAAAAATTAACAATGTTCAATTAACCAACCCATCTAACTAATGAGAATTAAGTATTTCTACTTTTCTCCACAAACAAGGGGTTTCTAATTTTAGTGCTTGTTTATTCCATAGACTTTATTTTAATCAAGAAACTTGGTAGGTTTGGCCTTTTGACTCACTTGAAAATTTAAGAGCATATGCATTTTACCAATTTTCCCAAACAATAATAGGTTTTCTTATTACTAGATTCAAAATGAAAATACCATAATTCAAGCTAAAATTCACTAAAATTTCAAAGATTACCTCATTTCAAAGCTAGCTAAGGCTAGGGGCATTTTTAATTAATATATTCATGATTTTAACTCACTTAATGGTGATTGTTCACACTCCTTTGCATCTTCATAGAAATAGTTAGTAAACACAACTAAAAAAAATGAAGAAAAACAAGCAAAATGAATTCTAAGCCTTTAGTTTTCAATTATAACCAAAATGATCAAGGCATAAAAATCCAATTTAAGGATACAAACTTTGATCTATAAGCATTAAAAAATTGTAAATAATGTTTGTATGCCTTACCTTACTGCTTGGAATCCTCCAAAACATGATTTGTGTGGGCTATGTTCTCCTTATTGATCCTTCTTGCTATAGCTTTATCCTCAATGTTATTTATACTCTCTAGATTTTTCAGCTTTTTATGCATTGCCATTAAAAAAACATAGGAAATACATTTTCGACTGTCACATTTATCAATTTGTTAAAATAGTCAAAAGTGTTGCATAAATGATTGAATGCGCTATTTAAAACCTTGAATGTATTGCTTAAAATTTTAATTTTGAAACAATAGAAATTAAATGTGTTGTTTAATTCGGCAAATGTGTATAAAGAAAAATTGAAATGTGTTGTAGGATTGATTGGATGCAATTTGTAGTCATGGTGAATGCACTGAAAGAATGAAATACATAATATAGAAGTTATTGGATGCGCTATTTCTCTATGTAAAGGCACAAAATTCTCTTAAACACGTTGTTTCATACCTTCCATATGCTGTATGAATGCTTGGATGCACTAGAGAAATACTTGCATGTGTTGCATGAATGCTTGGATGCACTACAAAAATTATAAAATAAAGTTAAAAATAAGAAAATCCTAGAAAACTAGAAAATTCTCCAAAATTTAAATGATTGAGGCCTAATGCCCCATAGTGGGTGTCATTTTATGTATTGTTGAAAGTACCTTCATAGGATTGGCTTGTAAATAAATGAACAAATAAACTAAATTAGCCACAATTAGTGAGCTATTCAATTGCAAATAATGACAATGAGCACTCTATGGTTCTCTATTTACATATGCTAATGGAAAGCACTCAGCAAGCCTCCATTAGTGATAACTCTAGAATGAGAAATGATAAATATATTAAGCTAATTAAGTCTATTTCAAAGAAAATATGGTCAATTTATTCTTTAAAATGTGTTTCTAGCTAAAATTCTCAAGAAGCGTGATGCAATTCTTAGATATGTGGATTCGTTTCTCTTGATTTTGGTATTCTATTTATAGATTTTAGCAAGCATAGGAGGTGGATTTGAGTTAATCATGATTATGTTTGAGTTAAGTCCATGGTTTCACCTTTACGGAAAATTTAAATTGTTTTTCCTCAAAGCTTGTGACAAAGAGACAAAATGAGTGGTCGAGATGTTCTCACCTTATGTGTGACTGAGATTTGAGTTTCTTTTGATCCATGTGATCCCAAACCTTAATTCCTATTGCTTGAGGTATTTTCCACCAATGTGGTGGGTGAGGGAAATTAGTAATTAAATAATTGAATTTAAATGATTTGTTTAGCCATGTGTACTCCTTAAATCGGTTGATTTGATTTAAATTGAACTATAAAATTAATTAGATCAATTGCATAATTAATTGATTTATCTTGATTTAAATTGACTTAATATCTTTTGATTTTCAATTATTATTATATTTTCCCTTGATTTCAAATAATGCATTGATTTTACCTTAGTTTCTCACTTGAGTTGAGCTTGTCCATTTTTAGGTGATTACAAAAACAAGCAAATAACAAAAATTAGATTTGCACTTGAAAATAAGTGGAACGATCCAAAGAATGGTTCAAAATTTTATGCATTTAACATCATGGTAAAGGAAACAACAAATAAAATTACACCATGGGTTGCTAGGTCGGCATGCATGGCATTACCTCAAGTATTCACTTTCCCATAAATTGTCATGGTTTGTGCTAAAAATTATGATAAAAATATAAAAGAAATTGTGAATAAAAAAACTTAGGAGGAAATTTTGTCCATAACTGAAAGTGAATTTTCTAGTCTATTGGACCTAGGGTTTGAAGAAAAAAACTCAAATGTGCACATTGACATGGAAAGGCTGGCAAAGGATTATGATGAAATAGATGCAACAAAGAGAGATTCATATATTAGAGGGATAACCAATGGTTCTAGTCTGAATCTGGATCATAAGCCTCCTTGTGATTATGATATTTTTGTGCAATGGATTCAAGATAGTATTTCCTTGCTGGCATTTTGTTTGGGATTGGATAGTAACAAAGAAGTGGGTGTGAGCATTCCTAAAATGCTTTTTCATATTCATTGTGAAAATAACCCAATAAAATATAGTTTTATTGAGCACACTATTTATTAAAAGAAAGAACAATTAGTAATGATTAAAAGAGGTTCACAAAAGACATTTAGATTCACAACCTACTTCTATCTTTTCTTAGCAAAGCATTGTGCAATATTTTAAACAAAGAACCTTTGCAGTTAGGTTCAAATCAAATATATGATTGGACACCTTAGATAAGGATGATTGATAATAGAAGGAACTACAACAATTTTGTAGACTTCATTTTGGTACCAATGTATCATAAAATTAAAGGAACTCCAATGCTTAGATTTCCTATTTTTTGTAGAGATTGCATTCAACTCGAAAGTCAAATACAATTGGTTGACTGGTACTTCATAGAAGAGTACATTGTGTTAAATTTTTATGATTCAATGGTAGAACCCTACAAAATTCTAATACATGTGACAAAGAAGGTATTTTCATTGGAATATGTATGATAAATGGAAAGAAGAGATGTACTTTTTAATGGTCAACAAAATAAAATGATATATCCTTCCCTTCCTTTCACATTTGGAGGGTTAACATTTGAGAGAAGAGGATTCAAAGTGGCATAAGCATTTTTTTAAATTTTTCAGTTTGATTTGTTCAGTCACTGGTAGTATGATCCACTCAACATAATTGGAATAAAGCTTAGAGAGAATGGTAACTCTACAAGAAAATGTCAGCATGAGAGTTTTTCATTGATTTAAAAATTTAAAGACATGGAGTCCTGGGATGAGGTCAATAAAGGGATGGAGAAACACACCACCAAAAATAATATTTCAATACAGGAATTATCATCACAAATTATGGAATTGCACAAACAGAAAGGAAAAGTGCATCCCATGACATCATATAATTTCTACTAGAAAACTACTCAACCATCTACAAAATCTATTCCAAAAGACCTAGTGGATGAAAGTACATATCGTAATTGGACTCTAACACAAGGAGGGGAAGAAAAAGCCAAGACCAAAGGCATACCTAACTATCAAGCCACCTTGCTGAGTAAACATAGTAGAACACACAACACAAAGAACAAGACCATGGAGAGAAGGTACACACTACACTTTTATTGATTCATCCAATTACAACATACATGCCCAGTTGTAAGGCCTTCCAAATTACAACCAACAAGATTTATGAAAATTCATACCTTTTTGATCTACTAGTTTCCCAAAATCAATCCTTCCCCCCCAAAAATACTTAGCTTAAACCTTGACATCCTTATTGAAACTTTCCAAAATTATTTAGAGAAGATTCTACGTCACTACATCAAAAAGTAAAACCAAAAAATGGTCAGGAACACATCCTAAGACAAAATCCAAACATTAATTTGTGACGTAAATTAAATACAAGAATCATCTCCTACTGGAAACCAAACATAGAAAAGCTCGGTCAAAGAAGAACTGAGCATGAGAAAATAATAGGTTCACTCTGAACATGAAAGAATTCTCAACCGACCAAGAACCTCTCAACATACACCAGAACTCAGGCAACACTAGGTAACTTGGCACACAGGAACGCTTTTTAAATACTACAGCTTGACAAAGATTGCAACTCGACACTTACTGGTAGAATGAAAAAAATGAGCAGGATAGCAAGGTAATCTAGGATGCTCCTACTTCAAATAACTGGGGTTGAAAGAAATGATTCTCCTAAATCATTAAGATGTCACAACCTAAGAGGAATTCAACTCAAATCAAGAAATCCATGTAGCATCTTCAATAGGTCTATTCTTCCACTTCACCAAATATTCATAATAATCCTTTCCTCTTGTACTTTTACCAATCCTCTAATCCAATATTTGTTCAACTTCATCAACATGCTTCTTAGGGTAACAATATGACATAAAGACTTCATCCTTTGACTCATGATACTTATGTAAATCAACAATATTAAATATAGGAGATATATCCTTGTCATGAGATAACTCAACTTCATAAGCATTACCACTATCAAACTTCCTTAAAATTGTACAAGGACCCAATTTCTTAAATTTCAACTTTCTATATGTTCTAACAGAAAATCTTCTCATCTTCAAATGAACCATCACCTCATCAACAACTAAAAAAATTATGATGTCTCCTAGACTTGTCAGTATTTTCCTTATTCTTTTGATTTATTTGTTCCAACTTAAAATTTACTTCCTCATGTAAAGAATTCATAAAATCAGCAAAAACTTCTCCTTTAGCACTTCTCTTTTCTTCACCAATAACATCCCTCAAATCTGATACTCCTTTAGATTGTATTCTAGTAACAATCTCAAAAAGTGTTTGTCCTAAAATCCTATTCACAGAATTGTTCTATGAAAACTCAGCTTGTGCCAATACCATATCCCAATTACTCATCTTATCTCCAATTAAACATCTCAAAAAATTACCAAAGCTTCTATTCACAACCTGTATTTGTCCATCTTTCTATGGGTGGAATGTAGAACTAAACCTCAAATCAGTATCCATCTTCTTCCACAAAGTCCTCCAAAAATAACCAACAAATTTTCTATTTGGGTCAGAGATAATAATTCTAGGTAATCTATGCAATATAACAATCTCTTTAAAAAATCTCAGCAACATGCACAACATCTAATGTCTTCTTACAAGGTATAAAATGTGCCATCTTAGACAATGTATCCACAACAACAAATATAGAGTCATACCCTCTTTTCTATCTTAGGTAATCCAAGAACAAAATGCATATTGATGTCACTCCAAGGTTTCTCAGCAACATAAATAGGTGTATAGAATCTAGTATTTTGACTTACTCCCTTTGCAACTTGACAAATTACACAACTCCTTATAAACTTCTGATCATCCTTATACATATGTGGCCAATAATGACTTTCCTTAAGAAAACTCAATGTCTTATCAATTCTAAAATGTCTAGCTAAACCACCGTATTTCTTTTCTTTAATCAAATTAACTCTCATGGAATATCTTGTTTTACACAATTGAATTCCCTTAAACAAAAAACCTTCTTGAATGAAATATTCTTTGAACTTTCTCAGCTATCTTGAAAAATGTGGTGCCCTACACTCTCTCCATGCCTCAGAAAAATCAAGGTTAGTATCATATACCTCCTTCACCTCATCAAAACCAAGAACTACAACTTTCATCTTGGTCAACAAGGAACATCTTCTTCTCAATGCATCTACAACTCGGTTAGTAACTCGACTCTTATTCTTGATCCCAAATGTGAAACTCTATAAATATTCAACCCACTTCATATGTCTCTAACTCAACCTATGTTGAATTCCCAAATATTTCAAAGATTTATGATCAATATACATCACAAACTCATTAAGTTTCAAATATTGTCTCCACTTTTTCAAAGCTTGAACAATAGGATAAAACTCTTAATCATAAACATAATACTTTCTTTTAGCATCATTCAACTTCTTACTAAAGAAATCAACATGTTTATCTTCTTGACTCAACACAACTCCTATTGTGCTACCACTTGCATCACACTCAACTTGAAATACCTTATTGAAATCAAACAAAGCTAACATAGGTAACTCAGCAACCTTTTTTTTCAATGTCTTAAAACTCTTATCAGCTCCATGAGTCGACTTAAAATCCTTTTTATCTCCCTCCATAATCTTAGTCACAACATTACAAATAGAACTAAAATTCTTAATAAACTTTCCACAAAAACTAACCAAAGCATGAAATCATCTTACCTCACCCACATTCTTAGTGTAGGTCACTCAAAAATTTCTTTAACCTTCTCAAGATCCATTTTGAAACCATCACTTGAAATCACAAATCCTAAATACACAATCTCTTCTTGCATAAATGAACACTTCTTTAAATTAATTAGTAGTTTCTCCTCTTTTAATCTCTGCAACACTTGTCTAACATGCTCAAGGTGTTCTTCCTTAGTTTTAATGAATATCATAATGTCATCCAAGTAAAAAATGACAAACTTTCCCAAAAATCTCTTGATAACTTCATTCATCAACCTTATGAAAGTATTAGGTGCATTAGTCAAACCAAAAGGCATAACCAACAACTCATACAAACCATCTTTTGTCTTAAAAGCAGTCTTCAATTCATAACCTTCTCTATTTCTAATCTGATGATAACCACTCTTCAAATCAATCTTCTTAAAATAATTTGCTCCACTCAAACAATCCATTATGTCATCCATCCTCAACATAGGAAACCTATACTTCACTGTTATCTTGTTAATAGCTCCGAAATCGGTATACATTCTCCATTCTTGATTCTTCTTAGGTACAAATATAGAAGGTACAACACATGGACTAAATATTTCTCTGATCAAACCCTTTTGCAAAAAATATTGTACTTGTCTATTAAGTTCTTCATTCTTGGTAGGTGTCAATCTATATGGTTCTTTATTCAAGAAACCAGCTCCAAGAATCAAATCCATACAATGACTTTTACTTCCTACTTGTGGTAAACTGTCAGGAATGTCCTCTATGACAATATCATTATATTAATTTAGAAATTTTTTAGTTTCTACTGGTACTCAGTCATTACTATCTTCTATTACTTGACCATTACTATGTCTCTTAAGAATTATAGAAAAACAAACTTGATTCTTCCACATATCTTTCTCAAATTGTTTTCCATTAACCATGCAAATTTTCATAGTATAGTTTATTTCATCCAGAACCTCAATCAAAGGAAACAATGTTTTATTTCTCCCATTTACCCAAAGAGTATATTGATTCAATCTACCATCATGCGCAATGTATATATCATACTACCAAGGCCTATCCAACAAAATATGACCACAATGCATAGGCATAATATTAGACAAGACTTCATCAAAATAACTTCCAATCTTGAATTTCAGAGCACATTTCTTACTTACAAATAATTTATGGTCATCCTTAATCCATGAAACATGATAGGGTTTATGGTTTCTCAACCTCTATAATTTCAACTTTTTAACCAGCTCCTTTGATGCTAAGTTCACTGAACTCCCATTGTCAACAATCACTTTGCAACATTTTCCTGCCATCTTACATTTGATCTTGAAAAGACTTCTTCTCAAGCTAGGTTCTTCATCAACTCTTGTATTACACAAAGTTCTCTTTACCATCATATTTTCTCCATCTTCAAGCCTACTTGATGAGCCCTCAAGGTCCTCTTATATCACAACATTCCTATGACCATTCCCATTAGATTGTCTACATTCAAAGGATCTATGACCTTTTGCGCATCTGACACAATTACGACTAAAATTACCTTGAGAATAAGAATGACCTCTTCCATGGTATGAACTAGTACCACCTTAGTAAGAGATACTACCTTTCCACTTGGTCTTTCTTTTATCTTTATTTTTCCACTCAGATTTGCCTTTATCTTCTATAGAATTATCAGATCTACCACTTTCACCATAGGATCTACCTCTACCTCTCTAGAATCTACCACCTCTACTTCTCACTCTCTCTTTGTTCATGCTTCTTTGTCAATATCTCATCATCTTTCAATGCATATTGATATGCTTGTCCCACACTATCCAATTTCAAAATGCTTATTTCATCTTGAATTGTAGATATCAATTGATTCAGGTATCTTGCAAATTCTCAACCTCATCATCCATATGTCTAGATCTGATATCCAATCTACAAAATTCCTCAATGCATTCCTTCATATACATATCCCTTTGTTAGAGGTTTTGCATCTTACTCAACAAACTAACTTGGTAATCAGTAGGGATGAACTTATTCTTCATCTTGTTCACCATTTTAAACCAAATTTTGATATTTTCCTTTCCTCTTCTTTTTCTATCATTTTAAAAAAGCTCCCACCAAAATGAGGCATGACCTTTCCATCTAGTGACTATAATTTTCACCATATTATTCTTAGGATTTCTTTCAAACTCAAAGAACTTCTCCATATCAGATATCCACTCCAACACAACATTAGTATCTAACTTTCCAACAAAAGGAATAACCTCAACAATAGGCTTTGAATGTGCCCTAGTCAACACTCTAAAGAATATTTCCTCATCTTGATCTTCCTCAGGTTCTAGATTATGGTTTGGTGCTTCTTCTTCATCATCACTCACATCATCAAGATGTGGTCCTCTGCTCTAGGCTATCTCCACAACATATAATCTGGCTACAATTTGTTTCAACATGAGCATTATGGAATTATCTATATTTCCTCTACCTCAAACCATCTTGACAAAATAGGTTCCTCCAAGATCGTAACCCTTTGCCATTTATAGGTCAAAGTTGTAGACCTTCCACCCTAGAACCAAATATAACTCAAGATTCTACTCAACCCAACTCCTCAAGGATGAACTTGAAGCTCTGATACCACCTAACATAAGGAGGCATAGGAAAATCTAGGGCCAAAGACACACCTAACTATCCAGTGACCTTTCTGAGTAAACACAATGCAACACACAACACGTAGAACAACACCAAGAAGAGAAGCTACACAATATACTTTTATTGATTCACCAATTTACAACATACGTGTCTGACTATAAGACCTTCTAGGTTATGACCAACAAGATTTATGAAAATCAAGACCTTTTTGATCTATTAGTTTTCCAAAATGAACTACTTAACCTAAACCTAGACATCCTTATTTAAACTTGCCAAAATGCCTTATAGAAGATTCTATATCACTACAACAAGAAAGATGACCACAAAATAGTTAGGTGCACATCCCAAGACAAGATCCAAACAATAAATTCATGACCTAAATTAAATACAAGAGCCATCTCCTAGTAGAAACCAAAAAAAAAGAAATGTGGTTAAAGAAGAACTGAGCATTAGCAAATAACAGGTTCACTCGACACAAAAAGGAATGCTTAACTAACACTGAATAACTCAGGATACACTAGAACTTGGCCAATACTAGACAGCTCTACACATAGGAATGCTTAACAAATATTGTAGCTTGATAAAGTCTGCAACTCAAAACTTAATGGAAGAATTAACAAAATGTGCAGGATAGCAAGGAAACCCAAGATACTCCGCTATCAGACTCGAACAAAAATATCTAATTTTGTGGGGATGAGGAAGAATCGCAGTGAGCCAAAGACCTCTGCAGATCTTTATGATGTGGAAGAGGATAAAATATTTAGCAAATTTTGGAATAAGGAGCATCCAGCTGAAGCATATTACAATGATGATAATCACCCAGATAATGAGTATGTGAAGGATTCTATGAATCCCATAACCACTAATGTATATTCAATTAGTAGTGGATTTAATGTGTCCACAAAATAAAAATATACCAAACAGGTAGATATTGTAAAAACAAATGGGCTACCCAGGTTGTGGTGATTTGGGTCCCAAAGGAGAAGGACCTTGGTGTCCACCTGACCCACCACTTCCTAAAAAATATGGTGAGAAACTAGGCCTTCGAGTTGAATAATTAGGTTCTTCAAAAAAAGTACTACTCACTCTCTCACCCTTGCAATTTCAAATCCAGTTCTGCCTGTTCTAAGAACTCAAATTCAATCTGAATCAAGTGCCACTACCACTTGTGTGGATATCATGGATAGTACTAGTGGTTTGAAAAGGACATTACATGTCGACCTAGGATTAGTAGATCCCAAAGATCAAGGAAATGTAAAGAACTAAAAGGTTATGACTAGTAGAACAATGGAAATGGTCATTGTGAGTCCAAATATTGCCACACCTTCAGGACAAAACCCTCATAATAATCCAAAAGCTCCACTTGTAATAGGTTAGGGTGTTTCTAATCCTCATGGTGGAATTAGGAGAACCACATGTAGCATAGGTGGAATCTCATACATCATGGCAAGGACTATTTCACCTTTCAAATATTTAATTATGTTAGAAAACCCTATTTTTTATTACAATTATTTGGTAAATAACTTTGAACAATCAAAAATTAGGAATAGAAAAAATACTAAGATATTCAAGAGGGATGCAGTTGTTTCACCTCGTCATCCAGAACCTACTTCGAATAGGTGGGTAAGTATACCAAGATGGTGAACAAAAATGGGGTATAAGTGGCCACTTTTTTCTGAAATTGGGGAAACCTGAACTTCACTGAGATATTTGAGGGTCATGCACTCAAAAATAGGAGTTGTGTAAAGAATAGGAATTGTAGTACTTTGAATCTAGCTTATAAAATACTAAGGTTTTTTAAAAATGGATAAGATTAAGAGGGTCAAACCTCAGACACAATAAATTGTTCCTGATTTTTTTAGAAAGACACAACATAGCTATTTTTGTGTGTTTCACAAAATATATAGTTAGATTTAGTATTTTCCAAAACCCTTAAGTAGGATGATAGGTACGAGTAAGATCTAGAATTTTTACATTATTTTGTAATTTTCTATTGAGTATTCTATTTTTTATGAGTTTTTGAAGTGACCGCATCCTAAAAATTTGGTACATGTTCATGTGTTGGGCATAACTTGCATCAAAATAATCCAAATTGCAATTCTTTTTTATTAAAGTGTGTAGAGTCTAGTGTAGAACAATAATATGTAAGTTTTTCTTAATTTCATCAATCAAATCAAAAGTTATTAAAAAAATGGTAGAAAATTGTTTGTGAGGACTGTGAAGACACTGGTAAAGAAAATTAAAGTTCACTATACTAATATTGTCCAAAAATAAAGAAATTTATACGGTGAGAAAGATTCAAAGACATGTCAGATGAGGACCTAGTAATTTTAGAGATACCTAGTAGATCATTTGTAAAGCTAATGATGAGGAAGTCAAGAAATCATGCTGAAAGAAGAAAATATGTGTAAATGGAAAAAAATTGGAGGGAAAATGGGCTTGCAAGCCTTAGGGTCGTATTCTAGACCTTTTACCAAGCTAGAACCTATAAGTAAAACCAATTCTAGCATGATTTTTAATTTTATAGAACCTATATGGGTTATGCAAAATTTCATTTTTTTTGACATGGCCACTAAACTATCCACCATCTTGGGCACTTATTGAGGTTATTTTCCACATATGACCCAAAGAAAGAAAAGATGGAGTTCATGATTTTTATGCCCCTAGATCGAGATAAAAACCCACCTGAGAGTCAGATAGATCCATTTGAAATTCAAGTTAGCACCCTCCAAGTGGATCTATCCAAAATTAAAAATGCGGACAAGATAAATGTGTCTAAAATGACTAACCACATGGTCTATAGTTCAGTGATGAAGTTGGAGAGAGAGAAAGGAAAGCTTTAGGGCACAATAGATAAGTTAAAGGAAGACATGGAAAAGGAAAAGGAAAAGGATAAAGTAGCAAATAACAGGTGCAAAGAATTAGAGAAAATGATAAAGAAATCATCCTCTAAAGAAGCAACTAGATAGCAAGAACATATGGACACATAACTAAAAATTATTTGTCAAAAATTGGAAGAAAGCAATAAAAAATGTGAGGATGAAAAAGTACCTTCATTAAGTTTATACAAAAGAATTGAGAATGTGTCACAAGAAAATGATAACTTAAATAAAGAATTGGAGAATGCAAGGGTAAAAGAAAAATAATGCAATGAGAAAGGAAAATAATGGGAAGTGAAAGCAGAGAAAATAGAAAAGCATAGTGAACAACAATTCTCATAAATGAGAGGAGAGCTAAAGAAGGAAAATAAAATAATTAAAACTTATGAAAATAGCTTGAATGATTGAGTAAATCATATAGTCAAGAAAATAAAAAAAAAAGACTTTGGGGGGAAAATAAAGGTGAGTGCTGATAGGTTGTGTGATTGGTTTGAACTAAATGAGAGTCATAGAGATGTTTTTGGGAAGCTTAAAGAGCACATTGAGAAGAATTTTTTTTTGTTAGAGATAGAATATCGAAAAGAAGATTTTGCAACAAATCAACACAACCACTGATAGGAATTTGGAAAGTAAGGGAATTCATGACCGCATTTGTGCATCAATAAAGATGAACTCTATCTTTCAAAAATGTTAGAAACAATTAGAAGGAGAGGAAACTGTGGCCTTATTCAGGACAAAGCTCACCAAGATGAATAAAAAAGAAACACAATTAAGTCTCCTTTAGGAAAGCTTCCTCAGAATACAACCCATTAAGGCATTGAAAAGTGCACCAAAACATTGAAAAATTTGAATGCAGTATTGGAAGGATCATTCTGTACAAGTCACTCTTCTAAGTATGGATGACTCATGAGGTTTCAAGTCATTTACTATAACATGAAAAATATTGACCTTCCAACTGATGTAGAATGGAGCATAGTAAACAAACTAACAGAATCATCTTGATCTCATCAATCTAGTATGTGATAGTACTTTCAGTTTCAATCATCTCTATATTGTTTTCTAATTTCTTGAATTGAGTTTATAGTAACAAGTTTGAACTTTGTTTTTTGAACAAGGTCAATGTAGCAGATGCTATTGCTAATTTACTAAACACATCTGTCAAATGGAGAAATGTACAATTATAGAGATGTGTATCTGACTTAATGAATTTTCTTCTGAGACTTTACATTAGGAAAATCAATCTAAAGTTGTTGTTGCTCCCATTTTTCTATAAAAGGGAATTCAAGGTCATTGGTGAAAGGGAATTCAATAATCTCTATATTGTTTTCTAATTTCTTGAATTGAGTTTATAGTAACAAGTTTGAACTTTTTTTTTGAACAAGGTCAATGTAGTAGCTACTATTGCTAATTTACTAAACTCGCCTGTCAAATGGAGAAATTTATAATTATAGAGATGTTGTATTTGACTTAATGATTTTTTATTTGAGACTTTACATTAGGAAAATCAATCTAAAGTTGTTGTTGGTCCCATTTTTCTATAAAAGGGAATTCAGGGTCATTGGCTAATGGTAATGGAATTGAAATTTGGTATTGAGTCATTGACTTTTGTAAACAAAATCACAGATTTGAGTTCTTACTAATATTAATGAATGAATTTTTTTTGATTAAGTAAAATACGTTTTACAGGGTTCTTGAAACCTAAAAAATCTTAAAAAATAGCAATTAAGAGATCAAGTCTTGAGGAAGACAAAATAAATGATGAATTAGGCCATAGGTAGGCCAAGAGACAAACAACCACAAAGTTAGAACATTCAAAACATAACAAAAAAGAGACAGGGAAAAGGAAACTTGGCGGAAAGGTCAAGAGAGGTTCCTAAGCATCACTATAGCATTGGTTTCAAGAAGCTCTATCTTCTCTACCACCTCGTTGATCTTCTGAATGTCATTGGAGTCTTCTTTGTCTATATTTTTCTTTGACCTTGACCTAGTTCTCTTTCCAGGACCTTTATTGGGATTCTCCTTTGTTTCCTCTTTGATATTCTGCACATCCTTGCCTTCCATCTTTTCTTCCATTTTATCTATGAGTAGTTTGATGTGCTCATTTGAGGCGTTAAGGATGTTGAAGCTTTTCTCAACAATACCTTTGAGGGTCTCCTCAAGGCTTTTCATCTTATCTTCCATTTGGTTAATCCTTGATTCTAGGTGATGAAGATCCTTAGTGTCTTTGTGATATGTGTTGTTTTTGATGCCCTATATTTTTCCTTGAGGTCTCCTAGCTCATGAAAGAGCTATTTAAATGACCCAAGTTGGTCCAACATACTATTCTTTGCATTGTTAAGAAGATTCAGCTTCATTTCTCTAGCCTTGTCACTAAGGATGACTGGGGTAGGATAAATCAGGTCCTCCTTCTAGATTTTGCCATCAATATCCTTAAGGATTTTGGGATTCACAACTTCCTTGATAATTACCATTTGAATATTTTTCATGTTGAAATTATGCCACACTTCTTTACCCTTACTAGATTCATCACTGTGATATTCCCCTCTAGACTAGTTCTTATCATCCCAAAAGACATCTGGGTCTGGGGACTGCGTTGAGGGATCTTCCTGGTCATCATTAGGCACCTCAGTATTAGGGTCTCAAGTCTTAGAATAGGCTCCAAAAGGGGGAGGGGGAGTGTAATCTTTGCTAATGTCCAGATCAATAGAAATATGACTCGAGCAATCCCCCTTTGAATTGTTTTTCTTCCCCGTAGTTGTTTCTTTATTAATCATCGCCTCACCTCTAGAATTATCTAGCTCAACATCATTATTCATATTATCCACATTATCATTATATCCCTCTTCTGAGGAGATCTCCATTCTACCCTAATTCTTGGGGGGTTTTTATTTTTGGGCCAAGCTAGCAACTCTCTTCTTAGACGAGGAGCCCTATTTCATCTTTTTGACCTATTCATCCTCATGATCCTTTGAGTGCATTTGCACATTGTCTTTAGGGTTTGAGGGGACATAATTTAACCCAAAGACATCTTCTCTTTCTTTTTTGACGGTAATCTCCTTCCTAGGGTTTAGGCTTTGAAAAATTCATAAATTAATAGTAACATAGCCTCATGTAAAGTAGTATTAGCTATATTCTTCTCCCTAAAGCTATTAATATTATTATTTATTAAATAATACAATTAGAACAAGATGGAAACCTTCATACCGTGCCTAAGATGATTTACCAATACAAAGTGGTAGGTCCTGATCCTATCAAACCTAGTGTCCAACGTGACATAAGAGTGAGGGCTTTGAGAAAAAACTTCTAGAACATTTTGATACCTTTAGGCTAGTACTAATTACCCATTGTAAAAATATCTTTCTTCTCATCCTCATCTCTCACAAAATCATTGACAATAGTGTCAGAGATTTTGTAGTCCCTATAGAATTTTTTTCCTATAATGGGGATACTGGTGAATCTTAAGATGACCTCCTCAGTGACTATGAAATTCTTTCCCTCTATCTCCACACTCTCTTCATTACAACTTCTCACAAAAATATTAGTGACCACCTGGTTTCTACCATGTAACCTTTCAATGAAGGTCATGATTTCCCATTTTTATAGAGAATTCCAAATCTTAGTGTGTCTCTTCTATTTCATACCATCATTTGTGGTCTCCCTTCTATATATTTCCCCTCCCATCACCCCAAGATAGATTTTGGAAATTCTCTGGTAAGAGAGATAACTGTTGTTCATATTTTTTATAGAAACGGTCATCCTAAGCTTTCTCTCTTTTGCTTTTGGAAATAGATGTGAATCTTGGGAATGAATACCCAGAAAGTGTGCAAAAGGGACACGTAGTTATTAGCCTTTTTGTCCATCTAGTAATTGCATTTTATTGAAAAGCACATCAAATAAACCTCATTACAACTCATTATTGGGTAGGTACAGGATCATGGTATGCCAAACTAGGCCCTTAAGTGGCAATGAAAATTTAGAAAATCAGGTTTAGGCAAGTTGACATAAAAATTTGAACAAATAATAAATATTATATCAAAAATATGTAAGAAGATAGTCTATAGAAAATTGAATTTATTTCCTAAGATACTAGGCCTTTTTTGAAAAAGAATTATCCAATATGTTAAAAATTTCAAATTTCAATGTAGTAACATGAAAATTTCTGGAAAAAAATAACAAGTAGATGTATGTCTGACCACATTAAACATAGTCAAATGATAATTTTTTTCACAAGATTATAGATATAAGTAGTAGATTCATGTCTGGATGGGATAGATATTTTATTGTAATTTTTTTCTAAGTAAATATTTAATTATGATTTTTCTTCTACAACTTTTCTAGAATACAAAAATATTGTGTTTGACAATGTTAACTTAGTCTAAACTTTATCAAATTGAATTTTTTTTTTATTTGTCTTGTAGTAGGAAAATCATAGAATGTGACAAATGTTTTGTATTTCAAAAATGTTATACAGTTTGAAAGTTATAGCTATTTTTCAATAAGTCTATCAGTTAGGACTAGAAAGATAACAAGTAGCTGTATGTCTTACCATATTAAACAAAATAAAATGATAATATTTTTTTATAAGATTCTAGATAAAAGTAGTAGAATCATGTTTGGATGAGATGTATATTTTTTATATTTGTTTTCCAAGTAAATAATTAATTATGATTTTTTTGCTAAAATTTTTCCTAAATATAAAAACTCTCATATCTGACCACCTTAATTTAATCTAAACTTCATTAAATTGAAAGAACTGTTTAATATTATTGTCTTAGGTGAAGCATAGAATTTGATGTATATTTCACATTTCAAAAATGTTACATTGTTTGAAAGTTATAGTTGTTTTTCAAAGAGTCTATCAATCAGGACTTCTTTTTCAGATCACCACTTTTTGGCATACCATGATCTTTTAAATATCCTATTATCATTAGTGATTCCCTCCTTTACTTGGTATCTGTTCCTCTCAACTAAATCCTTCACTGCATGAGAGAAATCTCCATTGTGATGCCACCTCAACATTGCTTTCTTTCTTAACTGTCAAGTTGGCAAACCAGTCAACTCCATGGTTGGCTTCCCTATACACATTAGATATGTGAACCTCTTAAAAAGAATTTGAAAGGGCCCACATTTCTTCTATCATAATGGAATAGTCCATGAATGGGAATAATTGAGTTTTAAATAGTTTATGATGTTCTTGGAGTCTCCATCGAGCCAGACCTTTTTGACCCATATGTCATGGGAAAGTTTGGTGACTTGGCAAGTAGAACTCACTTCAACAAAGTGGTTAGTTTGTGAGTCGAGAGGTAAGATTACAGAATCAAACCCAAAACCATAGCAATTCCTGATCACACCTCCACTAGTCGTGATGCCAGGATTCCCTTTGGCTGCACCATCAAAGTTGGGTTTGGACCAACCTTCTGATGGACAGCTCCAGGTGAAATTATGTCTTTTCTCCATGTTTCCCTAAGGGACAACATCCTGCACCTTTCCTAAAAAAGGATTAGAGGCACCACAGAAATAAAAGTTTTCTTTCAAAGAAAAATGGATCTTTTCAAAGATAATTTTGGGTGGAGTAGAACTATCTTAGAAGATGCAATTATTTCATTCTTTCTAGACTCCTTAGCATAAGTTTGGAAGAATCTAGGAGAAAAATAAGAGGAATTCAAAATTATGAGAGGTAAAATCCCATTGTGTAAAAAGGTCTTAAAAGTTAGGGGAAAGCACTATGATAAATCTAGAGTAGAAATGAGAAATTTCCAGATTTTACTTACAAAAGAGCAGGGCATAAATATGTTGTCAATTGATTCAGCTTGGCATCTACAAAGCACACACCTATTGGGGATCTAGAAGCCTCTCTTTATAATATTATCAACTGTAAGAATGTAGTTCTGAAGAAAAAAGCCAGAAGAAGATGTTGATTTTGGGGGTAAGGATAGGGAGCTAGACATTAGGCCAAAGAGGATTGGCTTCCTAAATATGAAACAACTGAGAGGAGTAGGAAGAGGTCACTATGAAGGTACCATCCAAAGAACCTTCCCATATATAAGCTCATCCTTAGTAGAGGATAGGGAAACCACATTAAGGGAAATCATAAGAGGAATCAGGTCCTGAAAAATCTAGGAGAGGTCAACCCAAGCATTTTTCAATTCTATAGTTACTAACTTGGGAGCCATAGATGTGGATGCATTCCTCCATCTAGATTTTGAAATTCTCTCAATCTCTCAAGGGACCCAACTGAAGCTAGTTATCATTCTATAAGTTTATGGATTGTCCATTACCAATCTTCCATTTTGCCTTTGACTTGGAAACATCCTTAGCATTGAGGAAACCATTCCATATAATAGAGCCTTTCTACAAATCATTATCCTCAAAGAAAAGTCTAATTGAATTATTAGTGAGATATTTATCTTCAAAAGTATCATGCCATTCCCCAGTGCCATTGAAGATGTGCTATAATTTTTTAGCTTGGAGAGATTTGTTGTAAGATTGGATCCTCCTTATCCCTAGGCATCGAGTACACTTAGGGAGAGAAACTTTGTCTAGGGTATAAGAGGGAGTCTCTTATGATCTTCAATCCTAGATGAGAGAAATATTCTCTGAATTATTTCCATGGCTTCTGCAACTTTAAATGGAATGGAAAAGGGGCTTAATGCATAGGTTGGGAGGATTTTCAAAGTTGATTTGACAAATTTGATTTTTTCTTCTTGACTTAGGGAAACCCCTTTCCATCCAGCCATCTTATTATTGAAACTATCTATTAATTTGTTCCAGAATGCTTCCAATGGTTTAACACTTAAAGGAATGCCCAGATAATTTGTTGGAAGAGAGTTGATAATACAACCCATGATGTTTCATATTCTTCTATTTCTCACCTCAAGAGTATTAATAAAGTAAATTAAGCTTTTATACTAGTTTATGGATTGGTTGATCTCTTTGGTATAGGAATTGAGGAGATTCTTCACCACTTTAGCTTCACCCACCGAAGCCTCAACTCCTAAGATGGTGTCATCAACAAACTACTGGTGAGTGATGACATAGGTCCCAGAAGATGGTTTTAAAGATTTTAGAGCCCTAGAACTCCTAGAGTCAGATATGAGCCTTCTGAGGCATTCTGACAGAATGATAAAAAGAATAGGGGATAGGGGATCCCCTTGTCTCAAACCCCTGGTGGGTTTGATAAAGGCCAATGCGGAACCATTGACCAAAATAGCCAAAGAGGGATTAGAGATGATTTTATGGATGATCTTGGAGGAGTGAGAATTGAAGCCAAAGGCACCTAAAAACTAGAGTAGGAAGTTCCAGTCAACCTAGGCATTACCCTTGGAAAGGTCAAGCTTGAGAAGGAATCCTTCCCTTTTACCTGCTTCTAACAAATGAATCACTTCGTGCACCACCATGATGGAATCCAAAATCTATTGACCCGGCACAAAACTAGACTATTGTAGAGCAATTAATGGGGGAGAACTATAAGGGTTCTTGATGTAATAACTTTAGAGATGATCTTGAAGATGGATTTGCATAGACTTATGGGTCTGAAGAGATCCATCGAATCCACCCCCATGGTCTTTTGAATTGAAAAAGTGACATTAAGTTCTTTAAGGAGATTCTTCAAGACAAAGAATTCCTACACTGCTTTGACCACATCATATTTCAGCACATCCCAAAAAAGATGGAAGAAGAACATTGGGAAGCGATTCAAACCAAGGGTTTTATGACCTAGAAGAAATTATAGGGCTTTCATGACTTCTACCATGTTTGGGATAGAACATAAGGCTTTGTTTTGGCCTTCAAAGATAATTTTGGGAATGTTGTTTAGAAGCCTATCTTGACTCTCCATCAACATATGTAGATCTTTAGACATGGGAGAAGAGAAGAAGGAAATAACTTCCTCATTGATGTCCTTTTTCTCATACAAAATAGGGTCTACCTTCTTAATTATGCTTATTATGTTGGCTACTCTATGTCTCTTAGTTGAAAGATAGAAGAATCGAGTGTTTTGGTTTCCTTCCCTTAACAAAATGGACCTAGATCTCTACTTCTAGAAGGTTTCCTTCTTCCCTATAATGTAATAATACTCTTATAGGATAGAATTCTCCTCAGTCAATTTGATCTCATCCTAGCCCTCTCTTTGGATTTCTTCTTGAATGAGATTTAGGTCTGAGATCGTCTTGTCTTTAGCTAAGAAGATATTCCCAAATTTGTCCTCGTTCCACTATTTGATACTAAATTTAATGTTCCTATGATTTTTGGCCACCCTGAACATGGCTATTCTCTTTAATTCAATATGCCACCAATCTATTATTTTGTATTTTAGGTTAGGATGAAAAACCCACATTTTTTCAAATTTGAAAGGAAATCTCCTTTTGTTGGCAATCTAGTCAAGAGATAGGGAGATGGGAGAGTGATCAAATCCAATTCTAACCAAGGTGGAAAGGTTAAAATTATAGTGATTCATCTAGTCATTAGTGATCAAGGCACAATCCATCTTGAGTTGAATGCACTCCTTTCCTATTCTCTTGTTGGACCAGGTGATATCAGCACCCTAGAGATCTAGATCTAAGAGGGCTTAGTCATTAATGAAGTCCTTTAAGTCTTTTTGACTTTCTAGGTCTAGGGAGATCCCACCTTGTTTTCCCCCTTCTTTGATGGGAGTGTTGAAATCCCCCATGATAATCCCATTAGAGAGATTTGAGGTAGCCAAAATATATTTGATTTTCTCCTAATAGGACCTTCTTCCTTTTTTGGATTTAGGAGCATAAATATTCAAAATAAACCAACTATCATTATATTTTATTATAGTAAAGTTTATAAGGAGGAGGTTACCTTCTTTGTGAACTACTTCAGCCTTGAGGTCAAAAGAGCTCCACATAGTCATCAGGCCTCCAGAGGCTCATTCAGAACTAGTAGCTTTTATTTCCATAGCTCTAAAAAATTTGATTCCTTCAAGCTTGTCTTTCTTAATCTTGGTCTATTGGATTAACAAAATTTCAAGTCTATGATCCCTTATCATATTTATGATAACATCCTTCTTATGTGATCTATTGAGCCCACAAATATTCCAAGATATGACTTCGATTTCTTATTGGAGGTGTAGACTTCTTTGATGTTCTTCCATTTTTATGAGCTGTCTTGGGGAGGGTGAATACATAAATTATTCCATTTTTAAGACTTACCTAGAGGCCATTTTCTTGGGACAAGGATTGGATTCTTGTGAAGGGATGTCTCTTTGGAGGTTCTACTTCAGACTAGAGAACCCTTCATCCAAAGGAGTTTCAAGGGAGTTTGGGATGAAGGAGATGTGGCCCATCCCATAGAAAGAATATCCTCCTTCTACCATTTTATTATCCTTAATAATGATCTCATCTAAGATCTCTTACTAGATGTTGACTTCAAAGATTTTTCCAATGCCATCAAAAGGAAGAAACTCTCCCATGTTCTCTAGATTTTCTTTCTAAGGGCATAAAATCTCCTCTTCATCTAATTTTTATTTCCTGGCTTGTCTTCCTAGATTTTAGGGAGTACCATTGCCAAATCATTTTTCTTCTACACTACTTGGGTGTTGGCCTTAGTGCCCTCCTAGGTTTTATTAATTTTTTCCCTTGTTGGGTCTTCCAATTCCCTGTCTGTGGTTTTTCCAGCTATTTTTTGGACATTCCTAGCTTTCCTTTCTTTCTCCAAGCTCTTGAACATATGGCATGATTTGACATAGTGTCCTACTTTCTTACAATGAAAATAGGAGAAATGGACACTTTCAAAGTCTAGCTTTTACACACATCTACCTAGTTTAGAATGAATCTTTATGGTTTTTGGCATGTCTTGTCCTTCTTCCACCCCTATATAGATCCTTGCATAGGTGAGTTGTCTCCTTGCCACCATGACTAGATTGATCAAGAGAAGGGTTCCAAAGGATTTGGCTATTCCATTGAAAACATCTTCATACCAGAATTCCAGGGGGAGTTCTAGTAGTCTTACCCACACTAGGGCTTGGAGAAAGAAAGAGTCATTAAGGTCAAGCTTGGGAGACCATTTTTGCAGTGCCAAAGTGGCTTTCCCAATGGCCCAAGTTCCCACACATAAGATTTTGTCTAGGTCCTCTTTGCAAGAGAATCAAATGACATAAAGCCCTTTGCCATAGTTGTGATTTGGACTTGACCCTTCAAATCCCACTTTTTTTTGCAAAGACCCTAATTATATCTATATTAGGTCTCGGCCCTACAAATTTACCAACTAGAGTATGAGCCATGGTTGTAATAGTCTGATCAACCGTCTCTTTAGGAATCTCTATGGCATATTTTCCTTTGTCTTTATCTAATAAATCCTTAATAGTAAGGAAATAGGACTTGCCTATGGGTTTAACCCCAAAAAGAGTTGAGCAATGATGATTGAGTACATTCCCATCCTAATCATGTGGCTGGGTCCTCGTGACTGAGGTTTCTCTTGGACGAATGCTATGAATTTCTTCCCCCACCCACCACCCTTTCCAAGATCTTTTTTCTTGTCACATGGGGCCCCATCCTTTTTTTTATGGATCTATAGAGTCATTTTCTACAAAGGATCCATCAATGCAGGCATCACGTGAGGTTCCCATAGCCTGTAGGCTAGGATTCTCGCCTATCTTCAAATCCAAAAAACCTCCTGCTCTCGCTCCCTCTCCTATGCTCAACATTAATGGATGAATTGTTACATTATATCATATATGTAAATAAATTAATGAGAATCAATATTTCCAAGAATTATATCATATGAATTTCTATTTTGTTAATAAAAAATAATGGAAATCTATAAGAACTATACCATACAAGCTGAATAATGCAAATGAAACCCATTGTTAATTATAGAATTGAATCTTGATGACATTATTAGCCACATTCATGTTTTGGCTATTGAAATATGCTATTATACATGATTGATAATGAGATACATAAACTAATAGTAGAATATAGAAAAAAGTTTAATAAATACCTAGGACTGACTACTTTTACAATGGTTCAAGCTGCTACATCATATCATTTTTGGGATCCTAGGATTCATCACCATCAACTTCATAGCTTCCATAGATCTTCTATATGTTTTCTTCACTTTGCACACCTCTTCTTATTTGATGTTCATTGCTGGTAGTACGAGTACTAGTACATGAGTCAATCCCATCATTGTCTCTAACACTCCCACTTTGGTTTGAAATATTTCCCAACCCTCTTTTCTAACATTTCTTCCTCCACAATTTTAGTGGCCTTTTTATGTAAAATTATTGACTTCATACTCGGATGTATAGAGCCTCAAGAAATTTTGCAAATTCTTGTCTAGTTTTTTTCTTAGCTTTGAATTTAGGAATCCCAAAGCACTGAAAACTCTCTCATGCTCCATTGACCCAAAAATCATGGTAAAAAATAAATAAGAAAGCTCAAAAAATTATGATATTTAATCAATTAACATTTTTCTCTCAGCTAGATTTTTCCAAAGCCTTGTTATTGATCCATCATCATGGGGGTTCTGCATAATATTATATTCATCCCTCATTGTCTATGAAAAATGACCTGATTTCTCTCTCAAATGAGATTCATCTAAAATTCCATTTAGCTTTACTCCATTCAACTCTTTGGTTTTGAAAAAAAGATCGATCAAAGTTAGTAGCCTAGTTCAAAAATATTTCAAATTGTTCATAATCCAATATTAAGGAAAAACAATAGCCATGGATTCAAGTAGTTTGACTGGAGTGAATCTTCCTCTAATCTATGAGGAAAGATAACAGGCAATGTGCTTCACAGATGCTATTATAGACTCAATGATCTTGGTAAAGTCTTCCCTTTTAACACTTGATAATCACTTCCTAAGGTTCTTTCTTGGTTCGTCAAACTCAAACCTAGAAAAGTAGTGCATTGGTATCTCAACTTTGTGAACCTCTGCACAGAACTCCCTATTTTTACTAATCTTTAAAAATTTATTATTATTGTCCAAATCTATGATTTTTAGCTAGCTAGCAAATTTTACATTATCAGATAATAAATAGAGATTATCGAGTATCATGCATGTCAATTTATGCAATACATAATATTTTTCAATATACATATCTCTTTGCTAGGCCTTTTTCATTATATTTCTCATTTTCTCAAGCATGGGGAGAAGACTTGCTAATGTTAAAGATTTTCTCTACATTATTTAACATTCAGAGCATTGCAATAAATTTCAATATCCCTACTTCTTCATGAATTTACTTAATTAAACCAAGCAATGATTGGTATTATGAAAAAATTCAATGCCTTGGTCCATTTAAAGAGATCCATCTAGTATCATTATCCTTAAGAGTCTTATTCATATCGGTTAGTCCTTTGGGAAAGTGTTTAAATTATCTCAATCATTTCATACTTTGATAGAAGTATTGGTAGAGATCTTTGATTAGAACTTCAGTTTCTTGTACTGGAGCATGCTTTTTGATAACTCCAAAAGCTAGATTCATTATGTGGGCCATGTAATAAATGGGAGTAACATAGGGTGCACAAGAAGATTTTATCTTTGTGTAAAGACCACCATTGTGTCCTTTCATTTCTAAAGTTCCATTCACTCCAACACACACCAACTTTCTAGCAACTATCACGTCATTTATACCTACATATTCAATTACAGAACTCTTTACTAGTTCAAATAAATTTTCCACTATCGCATTATCCTTCATTTTAGCAATAGTTAGTAGAAAAAATTGTGTAGATTATAAACATGCATGCATAATGAGGAAGTATTAACTACTCCTATATCCTTGTCTAAAGAAAATGCAATAAAATTTGACTCTTTAATTTTTTCCTTTAGATCCTCTTTTTCAACCTTGGCAAGACATGAAATGCCCATTCCCATCCACTATTTACTAACTAGTGAGTATTCTGATAGTTACAAAATTTCAGAAAGTGTAATAAATAGTTCAATGATGGGTAGTCTATCATAGGATGCTGTCTACTTGAAATATTAAAGAAAAAAATTAACTCAACAAATATTCCCATTAGTTCTACTTCAAATCCTTTTCCAAAACAAGCCTCATTAGAGCCTTTAACTTCACCAGACTTCAGCTTCATATTATGCTAAAATTCAAATAATTTTGAATTCCTAACATGTTGAGATTCCTCCTTTATTTCACATCTTATCATTAATTTTTAAATTCCATCTATGGTTTTCTTTCATAAAGTTTACCCATATACTTCTCTATGGTGTCAATTTTTAGCTACAACCTCTTTTCCTTCCTATTTATCTTGATGCAAATGAATGGATGATTTGGCACCCATTCTACTTGAAAGTTTCTCAACAGATCCAACATGAAATTTTTTTTGATCCTGTATAATTCTTTGAAATGTATTTTCTTTCCTTCTTCCCCACACCACCATCTTCTCTAACATTCATAGTCTCATCCAAGTCGATTTATATCACTATGGATACTTTTGGTATTTAACTAAAAATATTCTTTAAATTCAATTTGATCTAAGAGATCAGGTTTGATGAGTTCTTCATTATGATGTGTAGGTTCAGGTTGTGAATCTTGAAAATATTCTTGTGATGAAGTAGTTTACTGATTTTGGTTAGAAACATTTCCAACACCATGACCAAGGTATGATGTTAAGGGTTTGTGTTTTTCTAGCCTCTCTTGGCTTTTCCCATATGCAGGATCCTTACCCTTATTCTTGTTCAACATCTTGTTTCTTCAACAAAATAAAGGCTACCAGCCTACCAGTGTAAAAAAAAAATTGTTTACTTATTGATGAACTGACAATAGAATTATAATTTATATAAATATGATTTATTGACTCTTAAAACATGTTTGAGGTCTCCCTAGTCATTATTGTTCACTAGCTCATCCCTACAAAATGAGAATGAACTCAAAATTATATAGTAGAAGAATAATAATCACAACTTGCCAATGTAGTCAATACTCAATAGTCTGAACTTCCCTATCTATCAAATTGAACTGAACTAAATTATGTATAATAACACTGATCTATGAATGTATTTATACTAATCATTTTTTGGTGAATTCAGTGCGAGGTATTAGATCTATAAATATTTGGAAAATCTTGCTTAGTTATAACATGTCTTGTTTTATTTCTGAGGTGATTATGGGTCATCCAATTCATTGGTATGATTAATAAAGTTGGTGAAAATACGTCAGTTTGAGACACATGTCTACAAAATGACAAGTGAATTTGGGTCAGCCTATAAATATATGTATAAAACTATTAGCGAATATAGGATATCCATTTGGTGTCACTTTGAAATTATAGGCTAAAGTTTAAAATTTGACATAGCCAAAAATTATATTCCATTGGTGATAATGTGAAAGAAATGGAGAAAATTAAATAAACCGATGGGCGATGGGCCTGGGCATTAGACCCAATATTTATAAATTCTAGGTGATAGGGTCAATCCAATATGTTCAATATATTTGCCAAATCCTAGGTTACAGACATGTGAAATTTTCCAAATGGTGAATAATCACCACTAATGTTTTCGTCGATGCTTAGTTGAGAATAATAATATATTTAAACATGGAGGGTTACAGCTAGATCCTAGGGCCCAAAATATTGTGGCTAAATCTAAGGTCAGTGGGACTAAGTAGATTAAAATGATGGGTATAGGTGAGTGAATAAATTAAGTTAAAAGGATATAAATAGAGTTAAAAAACTTGAGGCATTACTTTTTGGGATTAAAGATAACATAAAAATATTCCCTAGGCCATGTTAACAACATTTTAAATCCCAAGAGTGGTATGTTTTCCATTTCAATTGTTGATACTATGATAGATTATTATATTTATTTAACGGATCTATCATTAGTGGGAGATTTTAATAGTCCAAGACCCAATATAGAGGTTGTTAGGGTTTTTTACATGAGAATATAGAGGCTTATAAGCTAGGTTGAAGTTTTGGCTTTGTCGATAGGTTTCTTCTCCTTTTATTTATCTAATAAAGAGACACCTTTTTTATCCTATGTGAGGAGATTTAGGTTATTAATAAATCCACCTTGGCTCTTTAAAAATGGATGTCTAATCTAGATTTATTTGATACAAATTTTGAGGTAGTTCCTGTTTGGGTGTAGCTACCTACCCTAGTTATAGAGCATTGGAATAAAGATATTTTATGAGATATTGCAACTACATTTGCAGATCTAATACCATTAACCCAATGATGGTGGCAATGAAGAGGTTGTCTTTTTTAATTATCTTTGTTGTTATTATTCAATATACTAATGTGCCTACTTTTATTGATATAGTTTATCAATTAGGGTCACAAGTTCAAATCATTGATTTCAATTCCTTACCATTTGTTTGTTTTGTCTATAAAAAATATTGCATTAGTCAAGAAAATTCCCCTTCAAATAATATAAATATCTTGGGAAGACAATTATGATTAGGAGATTAAAACGCAAAGATGTGGATAGTGGTTCTTAAGAGCCTCTAGATAGGAATCCTCATGAGTAATAGATGGATGCTAATAATGAAAAAGGTTATGGATGTACCGAGGAAATACCGGTCACCTAGGAATGGTAAAGAATGAATGGAAACCTCTTGCGATAGTAAGAGTTATGCTAGTCTTGAAGGAGAGAAATGATTTTCTTTTTAATTTATGGGAGAATTGGGCTAGACTAGGGTGAAGGTTTAAGTATGAATCCTTCAATCACCTTTAACTATAATAGAAAATAGATGGTTATGTGTACTTTTCAACATGTGGTTCTAGAAGAAAGGAGAGTATATCGAAACATTTTTTCTATTCTTAATCATAATGATTTTAGAATATCTTTGCACTAAAGAACTTTTAGGAGTATCATTGTGGAAAGGGAAATATATTCTAGGAATGATAATACGGGTTAAGAAGAAATAGATATGGATGATAAGATTCCTTTTTCTAATGTGGAAAGGAAAAAGAGAAGAAAAGATATTCCCTCAGTGGTAGTGTCTACCAAAAATAAATCCAAGGATTATTGTATGGTCACAAAGAGATCTAGAAGAAAATTGAAAAAATTGCATAGGAAACAAGAATGTCTCCAAAGTATTTTTCACGTGGTTTAAAGAACCATTCCAAATATATTTTTTAGTAGTACCCCTATTAAAAACTAAAATTTATTTCCTTGAATATTATAGGGATAAATATCTCTCATAAGAAATATTTTGTGAAATTTTAGTAGCAACCACAAACCAAATATTAGTCTTATTCAAGAAGCTAAACTATCTAAGGAAAGACTAGAAATGGTAAAATTTTCAAAGAATAATTAAAATTATATTTTAAGTGTTGGTAATTTGGAGGATTCTAATCATGATGCTACAAAATTTAAACATATCATAGATGACTTCTATTGGATCATTTTTAACTTTTATGCTCCAAATAAAATGAAAGCTAGAAGAAAAAATTTAGAAAAAATATAGTCTCCATTTGAGAAAACTTTCCTTAAGATAACTAGATTCTTCAACGGGATTTTAGCATACCTTTATAAGAAAATGATAAATTTTGGGGATCTCAAATCCATATGGATAATAAACTAAACCTAATGGACTTTATAAATTGATAATGAATTTGACTTAGATTTCAAGAGAGACTCTTTTACTTGGACTAATAAGATAATTTGAAAGGATCTTACTCAAGTGAGACTAGACATGTATCTAACCTATAATGAATGGTTTAATCATTAATTTTTCTTCCTTGACTATCTAATACAAAATTGCATTTGATCATTATCCGATTAGTTTTAAGGTGGATTCAATCCATAGAAGGAGAAGTTTTCCATTTATATTTGAGAGAATGTGGACCTCCCACCCCCTTTTTTATAGGCTTAAAGAATAGTGGAGGATTTCGGTCAAAGATACACCTATATTTTGTGTGGCTAACAAGTTGAGAGAAGTTAAGAATTACATAAGAAGATGAAATAGAAAAATCATTAGGAATATATTTTCCTCAAAATATACCCTCAAATTAGATTTTATGGACATCTAGGATAAGAATCAGAGATAATGATATGTAGATGATTATCTAATGAATTAAAATGAGATCCTGGCTAAGTATCATTATATTATCTCAAGAAGGAAGAAGAATTCTAGTGAAAAATATCTAGATCAACCTATACCTATCTTCTAGGAAGATATATACTAAATTATTCCATTTTACTTCCCTCAAACTAGGATGTCGAATCAAATATATCAATTTATAACGAATGATACTAGACTGGAGAGGGAGGAAGATACAAGAATAGAAGTTGCCTATTTTTTGTTTGATTTTATCTCTATTGAGGATGGTTTATATTTAATTGGATAGTAATAGCTTCTTGATGCCCTTCCTAATGTTATGATTGAGGAGAAAAATATAAGGTTGACTACAACAGTTATGCTAGATGAATTGAGATAAAATATTCTATCTTTTCATGGAAACAATGCACTTGAGCTTAATGGTTGCACTATGTCCTTTATTAAAATTATTTGGTAGATTGTTGTGGATGATGTTGGAAACATAGTGACATATTTTATTGGGTCAAGAAATAATATAAAGGAATAAAATTACACTTTCATTTTTCTCATCATGAGATCAAACATGAAAGTTCAAACTATAGAGCTCAAATATGAAAGTACAAGAGCTACAAAAAGAATTTTATCCTAGAGATCCTAATACATATGTTTTGAATCCTCTCTCTCTTTTATTATCTCCCAAAAAATTCATGTTCTTCAATGGACAACCTCCATTTTTTATTGTGACATCCTCTTTTTTGTAGTGTCTCAAATTGAAAATTTGTTGCCATAACCAAGTGACTGTAATGTAGAAATTTTTGGCCACACATGTATTTAATATATTGAACACCATTTTTATCAATCTTTATTTGTTGATAATAGGTTCCTTCAATAACAACTGAACCAGTTGCATATGTCTGTTCATAATCATCTACACTTTCTTCTACCAGCTTGTATTTTTCTTTCGTGCATCTTAGTAGATAATAATCTACACTTCCTACATTGTCAACATCTAAAACTACAACAAAAATATCACCTATACAAATGGATTCTATTAAAATTAAAGATCATTTGCACACTAAATTAAAATTAAATAAAATTACATGTATGTGTACACACCTATAACAACTAAATCACACACATATCATAATCAATTGAATATATAGGACCATGAATGTTTATATCAATGCCATCATCTTCAAAGGAGACATTCTTATTAAATCCATATCCAATCATTGAACATATCCATTTGCAATATTCTCACATTGACTTATTGGATTGTCCTCAACGCAGTAAGAACAAAAATATGATTTTTCTCTTACTTGAATCAAAAGAGGATCATGTTGTCCTGTAGTGATCAATTGATGTAAACTTCTAATACCAAGAATTCTTTAACAATTTTAAGGATTAGTTTGGTCTATATATGTTATAAATATGAAATAAAAGTTGTAGATTTTTAGATTAACAATTATGATAAGATAGATGAACACAAAATAAAATTTTAATTTAAAATTTTACAACAAAATATAAATTACCTTTAACTTCCCAAAAATAATGTTTATTGTATTTGGTATCCCAAGGATGAAAATGAGTTTGACACCATTCAACAATTTTCTTTGAATTCTCTATCATGTTCCTGTATATTTCTGAATTACTCATTTAAAGAAAATGGATCTAAGTTAAAAATATATTATCTATTGAACACAATTTGTACCTACAAGTTCATGTTGGTGAAGTGCATGCTTCACACACACTCCTACTCCATCATGCTCTCCTTTTTCACATCCACTTTCAAAGAGGTTCCACAGAAACCTAACATTTTGTCTAGCATGTTGCATGGCTAGCTAGTTAAAGGCTTTTGTAGATTTGAATTGTCCTATAGAATTAATTTGTAAATGCATACATACATGTAATCCTTTAATAATTTAACAAGTAACTAAATGATAATAAAAATGAATTGAAGTAGATATAGTTACCTGGACAACCATCAGACCAAATCTAGTATTGTGAAGCCTTTATCCCATGATTCACAATATCTTCAAAATACATTGCAAAATAAAGACCCACATAGCTCCTATCATAAACCTTATCATTGTTGATATAGAAATGGGCCTCCTTAATGATAATGCATTCATTTGGATCGGTAATTTCTACCTCATCAAAATCAAATTGTGCATGTCTATAGGTCACTTGCACAAATATTGCAACCTGCTATGAATGATAATATTGAGCTTGAAGCTCTGTTTGAGAGGAAAATGTATAATTTTAAGTGAAATCTATAATTGAAAGAATACAACCAAGTGGAAAATAATCTTTGGAATCATGAAACTGTTTATCTTGCCATCATGCACCATGATAATGCTAGATATGTGGATAAATTAGAGTAAGAAATCTGGTCATAAAATCAAGGTAGGGAAATTCACTCTCCTTTAATATTATTATTTTGGATTCATCTCAGATCTTTGTTTGATATGTTGAATATTCAAATCTTTTTCACAAAACTAGTGTTGAATCACTAATATTCTCAAATTGTAATGGAAATTTATGAAAATCTCTACAATCATTGCATGTATTCATTATACACTGTACTTTGTGTTGGAGATTTGCCAGCAAGCTAGTGCTCACTGTATGTTTGTCATTGATGACAACATATGGTAAGTAGCATGCGTGGAAGACTTATGTAGTAATCTTTTAGTATATGTTGCATGGAAATGTTATCAACATGATATCATGGATGCAAAGGTTAATTGTTAGTATAGACAGTTATATAGTAGCTTGTGTCAGCAGTGTTCCTGATAGAGCTACAAACAATGTTCTGTGAGTAATTGTCCATACAGTTATCATGGAGCCTTGCATGTTTAGATATGTGATGGAGACATGTTAGTGATGATACATTCATGGACGTAGAGTCTGATGATTACTAGAAGTGAATTTATGCAGTTTCTATTCACAAGTTATGTTTCCTATATTTATTCAAAAGAGCCAACAGAGATTTTATTAGTACAGGACTTGCACCTATCATTTCATTATGCACCCTTGGATTAGTGATCAAAGAAGAGTTAAGAATGTTTGGATAAGAGCACATGATGTAATTCATATTAAGGTGAAAGTTTTAGTTAATTTGGTAGAGCTAACAGTGTGTACGGTGTGCCTACACTTATTGATTTGGACAGGTCTTGATTTGTGTTGCATAGTAGAGCCAACTGAGATGTTGTAGAAGATTGTTGTTGTTTCTCTATTATGATTTCAAGGTGGTTCTAACATGCCAAATTGATTATTTCATTTCAAGGAAAGATATTTATAGGCAATGATTTTTGATTGCTAAGGTATGGTTCAAAGTTGAATGTGAAGAGAAGAACAGAGTGTGCAAAGTGTTGAGCCATTAGAGGGAGGTCTATGTGACCAAGTAAAGAGTTTGTGATATACATTGTAACTAATCTAGACAAAAATTCAAAGCATAGTTCACTAAGATCTAGATATAGTGTGTATTTGTTAAACAGAAGGTTGTAGCCTTCACCCCTTTCAGCAGTGTGCTCTCGAATAGTGCATCCTCACCCCAAACAGGGTTAATTGTAAAAGACTCCTAACAGGGTCTGATCCTTGACCAGGTTGTTGTACTAAATATAATGTAAATACAACTCCTAATAGGGTTAAGGATCTTCTAACAAGGATCATAATACACTAGTGTAGATTATTAGTGGGTGTCAATTCCCACTGGGGTTTTTACCTATTTGGGTTTCCCCATAATAAAAATATTCATGTTGTGTTCAAGTGTTCTTTCATTTTGTTTATGCTTTATGTTTTAAGTATACCTAATTGGATAAATAATTAAAACTTTTAGATAACTAATTCATCACCCCCCCCCCCCCCCCTCTTAGTTATCTCTTGAGACTACTCCTAACAATTGGTATCTGAGCCAAGTGCCTTGAAGAGAAAGCCTAACATCTTGAGGTTGATCAAATAGCATTCTTCAGAAAAGAAAGTCCTAAGTTTGATGGAGAGAATTATCTTGATTGGAAGAACAATATGGTGACACATTTGCAATGCATTTCTTTTGAAGTTTTTGAATTGACTATCAAAGAAGTCAAGATCCCTACCTTGGCAGACCTTTCAAAGGATGATGCTACTGAAAATCATAAGGAATTATTATATTAGAATGTAATAGCCAAAGAGGCCCTTATAAGCACTCTATCTAATAGTACATTTTTAGAGATAAAGAAAGTAGATAGAACCCACAAGATATGGAAGCTCCTAGAAGACATGTTTGAAGGAGATAAAAAAAGAAAAGGATGCACATAGAAAAACATGGAAGAAAAGATACAATGCATTGGAGATGCTACCTAAAGAAAACATCAGAGCTTACAACCAAAGGATTAATGAAGCAGTTGTAGGAATCAGTAAAAATGGTGGAGAGATCTTGGAAGAAGACATTATGGATAAGTTAATGACTACTCTCACAATAGAGTATGAAAACAAGATCAACATCCTTAAGGAAACCATGCAACTTACATCAAATTTCAAAAGAGAAACCTTGATAAGAAAAATTTTAGCTTTTGAGATTTCAAGATTGAAGACAAAACCTAAAAGTGAGATACCCTTCAAAGCATCAATCCATGGTAAGAAATCTACAAACACCTTTGGTAATTTTGATGATGATGATGAATAGAAAGCACTAGATGATTTCATTTCTATGATTGCTAGAAGAGAAAAGGAATGAAAGGTAAATATGAAGGTTAATTTCCATTTCAATGCTTTTCATGTGATAAGATTGGTCACTTTTCCTCTAAGTGTCCCACAAGAGCTAAAAAGTTCAAAAATGACTGCAAGCCTAAGTATTCAAATGAATGTTACTATGCTAGAGATAGTGTATCAGATGATGATTCTACTGAAGATGAAATTGGATTCATTGCTATTATAGAGAAAATGAATGGTGAGATGAATCATGAGAATGAGAAAAGGGAAGAAAATTTAGCATTGATTTCCAAAGCAAACATAAGGACAAATTGAATCATAGATAGTGGTTGTTCACATCACATGACAGGTGATAAAGATAGGTTTGTTCATCTAGAAAAATACAATGGTGGCATGGTTATATTTGGAGATAAAACTCCTAAACCTATCATTGGTAGAGGAGCTATCACATTAGATAGAAAGAACTGCACTGATAATGATCTCTATGTGGTCTGAAGCATAACCTTCTTAGTTTTGGGCAGTTACTTGAAAAAGGTTATCGGTTGGAGTTCAAAGACAATAAATGCATCCTTAACACCAAGGATAGTGTTATGATTGCATTAGGATCAAAGACTAAAGGTAATGTTTTTCAACTCAATTTAGAAGCAAGTTTTTTTATTGATAAAGTTGATGATAGTTGGCTATGGCATGAAAGACTATGTCATCTCAATTTTGATAACAGAGTAAAGATAAATAATGTGAAGGAAGTTAGAGAACTACCAAGCATAGAAAAACTAGTTGATACTATTTGAAGGGAATATGTGATGGGAAATAATGTGAGGAATTCATTTATAAGTAAGCACAATTCAGTAGAGAATAAGTTGGATCTGATTTATATAGACCTATGTAGACCAACTCAAACAAGGTCTTACTATGGTGAAAGGTATTTAATTTTATTTGTTGATGAATATACTAGACTGATGTGGGTTGCATTCTTAAAAGATAAGTCAGAAGCTTGTGAGAAGCTCAAAATATTCAAAGCTAAGGTTGAGAATGAATCTGGACTAAAGATAAAATGTCTTAGATCAGATAGAGGAGGAGAATTCACCTTTGATAGATTCTATGAGTACTGCAAAGAACATGGCATAAAAAGGTAGTTGAGTGCACCTAGAACCCCTCAGCAAAATGGGATTGCTGAGACAAGAAATAGGATCATCCTTAATACAATGCACACCATCATGATTGAAGGAAAAGTTTCACACACCTATTGGAGAGATGCAATCAATACAATAGTCTATACCATCAATAGAATTCAATTGAGGCCTAGCATAGACAAGACACCTTATGAGCTATGGTTTGGTAATGTTCTGATAGTAAAATACTTCAGAATCTTTGGAAGCAAGTGCTACATTAAGAGGGATAAAACAGTAGGAAAGTTTCGAGCAAGAAGCGATGAAGGTATTTTCCTTGGTTACTCTACTAAAAGAAAAGCTTATAGATGTTTCAATTTAAGATTCAAGAATATCATTGAAAGTGCTCATGTTAAGATTGATAAAATGTTTATGGCTCAAGAAATATATCATGATTATTCACCTATGATTGAAGAAGAACCCAAACCTTCCACTAGTGAGATAGTTGTTGAAGAGATGTTTGACAATATTGATGTATTGTTCAATGACCTTGAGACAAGTGAAGAAGAAACTCATAAGGAAGATGAGACAGTATCACCTAAAGTTCAAATTTTACTTCTAGATATCATTCTAAGGAAGACATTATTGGAGATCAGAGCGGAAAAGTCACAACAAGATCAAAAGAAAATAATTTAGGAAACAATGAGACTGTATGTTTACCATCTCAGATTGAACCCTCAAGTATTGAAGAGGCATGTAATGATTTTGATTGGCATGATGCTATGAAAGAAGAACTTGATCAAATTATTAAGAATGATACTTGGGAACTTGCCCCCAAAACCCAATGATAAGAATGTGACTAGAACAAAATGGATATTTAGATATAAGATGAATGAAGATGGCATAATAGTAAGGAATAAAGAAAGGTTAGTATGTAATGGATATGCAGAAAGAGAAGGTATTTATTATTCAAACAATTTTGCACCAGTGAGTATATTAGAAGCCATTAAGTTGTTTTTAGCTTATGCAAGAGTCAAAAACTTCAAAGTTTATTAGATGGATGTTAAGTTAGCATTCTTGAATGGAGAACTAAAGGAGGATGTTTACATTGAGTAGTCGGAAAGATAAACCTTATCAGAGATGCCTAATATGGTATGCAGACTAAAGAAAGCCCTCTATAGACTTAAGCAAGCCCTTAGAGCTTGGTCTGAGAGACTTGATGGTACTTGACAAAGATTGGATTCAAGAAAGGAGCAGTGGATTGCAATCCATTCATAAGAGAGAAATATGAAGGTTTTTTACTAGTAGCTATATGTTTTGATGATATTATCTTGGAGGTAATGACAAGCTTAGTGAAGAATTTGCTAAGGAGATGAAGAGTGAGTTTGAGATGAGCATGATTAGACATATCAAATAATTTTTTGGATTAAATGTGAAGCAAACAAACAGAGGTATATTCATAAATCAGACCAAATATATGAAAGAAATATTGAAGACATTCAAGATGGATGATTGCAAGCTAGTAGGTACACTTATGATAACAAGATGCAAGCTTATAAAAGAAGATGACTCACCAGCAGTAGATATAACATTGTATAAATCTATGATTGGTAAACTCATTTATCTTACTCAAACGAGACTTGACATTTCCAATGCAATTGGTATTGTTGGAAGATTTGTAGTTGAGCCTAAATAAAGTCACCTCATGGCAGTGAAAAGAATATTTAGATACTTGTAGGTCACTATAGATTATGGTCTATGGTATCCTAACTCAGAGATTGTTGATCTTCATGTTTATACAGATGCAGGTTGGGTAGGATGCATTGATGATAGAAAGAGTACATTAGGTGGAGTAGTGTTTCTTGGTGACATACTTGTCACTTGAACAAGAAATAAGAAAAATTATATCTCTTAGTCAAAAATAAAAGTAGAGTATGTTGCAAAAGCCCTGAATTGTTCTCCAATTGTTTGGATCAAACAAATGATAAAGGATTTTGGAATTCAAATTAATTATCCTATTGTTATTCTATTGTGATAACACTAGCACTATCAACATGTCAAAGAACCTTGTGATGCATGCAAAGACAAAGCACATAGAGATTAAGTATCACTTCTTAAGAGAGAAAGTGACAAAGAAAGAAGTCAAGTTGGATTATGTGAGTACTAAAAATTAGTTGTAGACATATTCACAAAGCCTTTTCCAAAGGATACTTTTTAGTATCTCAGGGAGAAGCTAGCAGTATTTCCCTTCCCTAATTCTTCTTAGAAGAAAGATGAAAGAGCGTCAGTCCTCAGGGACTGATGGATGGTTGACTACTCTACTTTAGGAGTAGTACTGATGCTTAAAATGATTGGCACCCTTTTCCATTTATTTCAAAGGGGGAGTAATATATAGTCATGAGAAACAAAAGTATGGAAGGAGTTAATATACTAAGGGGGAGTAATATTCAGTCATGAAAGTAGCTCAGTTGAGGAAATGGAGAATATTAAAAAATATTGCATCAAATGGAAGATTCATCCTTGGGGGAGTTTTGATGAGGAAATGGAGAATGTTATAAAAGAATTATTCACTTGATTGGTGGTGTTTTTCATTCCATATGTTTCCATCAATGCCAAAGGGGGAGATTGTTGGATATTTGCCAACAAGCTAAGTTTGATTGTATGTTTGTCATTGATGACAACATATGGTAAGTAGCATGTGTCAGAAATGTTAATACATACAGTTATATAGTAGCTTGTGTCAGTAGTGTTCCTAACAGAGCTACAAGGAGTGTTATGTGAGTGATTGTCTGTACAGTTATCATGGAGCCTTGCACATTTGGATATGTGATGGAGACATGTAAGTGATGTTACATTCATGGACGTAGAGTTTGATGATTAGTAGAAGTGAAGTTATGCAGTCACTATTCACTAGTTAAAGTTTCCTGTGTTTATTCAGAGGAGTCGATAGACAATTTTATTATTACAAGATTTTCACCTATCATTTTGGTATGTGTCCTTGGATTAGTGATAAAGAAGAGTTAAGAATGTTTGGTTAAGAGCACATGATGCAATTCATCTTGAGGAGAAAGTATTAGTTAATTTGGTAGAGCTGACAATGTGTAGCATGTGCCTACACTTATTGATTTGGACAGGTCCCAATTTGTGTCGTGTAATAGAGCCAACTGAGATGTTGTAGAAGATTGTTGTTGTTTCTCTATTATGATTTCAAGGTGGTTCTAACTAGCTGATTTGACTATTTCATTTAGAGTAAAGATATTTATAGGTAGTCATTTGTGATTGCTAAGGTATTGTTTAAAGTTTAAAGTGAAGAGTAGAACAGAGTGTGTGAAGTGTTGAGCCATCAGAGGAAGGTCTATGTGACCAAGTAAAGAGTTTGTGTAATACATTGGAACTGATCTAGATAGGAGGTCAAAGCGCAGTTCACTAAGATCTAGATATATTGTGTATCTATTAAACAAAAGGTTGTAGCCTTCACCCCTTTGAGCAGTGTGCTCTCAAACAATGCGTCCTCACCCCTAACGGGGTTAATTGTAAAAGACTCCTAACAGAGTCAGACCCATGACTAGGTCACTGTACTAAATACATTGTAAAAATAACTCCTAATAGGGTTAAGCATCTTCTAACAAGGATCATAATACACTAGTGCAGATTATTAGTGGGTGTGAATTCCCGCCAGGGTTTTTACCTATTTGGGTTTCCCCGTAACCAAAATATTGGTGTTATGTTCAAATGTTCTTTCATTATGTTTATGTTTTATTGTTAAAAGGGAAAATAAATTTGAGCTAGGAACAAATTAATCCAATTGAGTAAGGAAAAAGGAAGATTATCATGAATCAAGCTAATCTTTAGAGCATACACCAAAATGAAACAACAAAGGAGACAAGAAGTTTTTGAAGGGGGAAAAGCATTAAAAAAACCCCTGTGAATTATCAATGGAAAAATAGCCACAGAGAGAGAGAGAGAGAGAGAGAGAGAGAGAGAGAGAGAGAGAGAGAGAGAGGAGAGAGAGAGAGGAGAGAGAGAGAGAGAGAGAGAGAGAGAGCTTTAGCTCATACAATATTGAAGAATGAAAGAGAGAATAGAGAAGAAGTGTTGTATGAGAAGAGAGGAGAAATATCTCTATATGTAAGATAAGAGAAGGAGTTCAAAATGTAACTCCCATGAGAATGAATGCCAACATTCATAAGTGTGTGAGGCCAAGTGTATTCCTCATAAGGAGGAATAAACTAATTTACAAATTACAATAAATATTTGTCCTCACATATTCTACTAGAGGACAAAATAGAATGTAGTGGAAAGAAGACAAAAAGAAATATATTAGGATACCTTGGCTTATATCCTATTATATTAGAACAAGAAAAGAAGAAAAAGGTCTAACCTTGGTTTATAAATACAACAAGGAAAGATTACAACTTCTAACACCCCCCTTTAATCTTTACTTGGGGTAATTACATCAATAGGTATTAAACCCAAATGTTTACAATGAATCTGAGATGTTTCTTTGGAAAGAATCTTCATTAGGATGTCTTTGGCTTGATCATCTTGCATGTCTTCAACTTGTGCTTTGGAGCTTGAATGGTACATAGGAGTTTGAATAGCATGTTGAAGAGAGCCCAAATTTTTAAGAGACCATTGAGATGCTACAAATGCATTTATGCAGTTTGTATATTCAATTCTATTTAAAACTAGAGGTGGAGCATAATCAGAACTTGAGCCTGCAAAAAGGTGAGAAACACTAGTAGAGTGCCCATCATTGGGATCACCTAGTGCTGAATCAGTAACATTTTGGAAAAAATCATATTGAGAATCATAAGCATAAACCAAATTTGTAACATTTTATGAGTTATAGATTTAGAAATACATTTATTAGTTGTATAAGATAAATTTGTAGTGTATTCATCACAATATGAAGCATTAATAGGAGAGTTAATATAAGCATCATTATCATCAATCACAGAACTACCATAAAAAATTTCATCTTGAGTAATAGACATGTCTTGCAAAGTATTATTAAGAAATGTAGATATAATTTCATCTTCTTGGTCAAACATATCATCAACAAGAGAGTAAAATAGATTATTATCATCACAACTAGGAGAAACCAGATTATTAGGAGTATCATTACTATGTTCATCATTATCATTAGGAAGAGAAGGAATAGAAATATGGTTAGGAGCAGAAAACACATCATGTAATTTATCATTTTGAACAGAAACAATATCAGTTCCTTCAACTTGACAATAATTATTAGCTAAAGGGATATGCATAGAATCAGGTTGGAAAGAATCAAAGACTTCCTTGTGGTATTGGACATGTTGAGATGCATTACGATCAATAACCCATTTAGGTGGTCTAGAAGAATTAAAAACAGACAGTAAAAGAAGAACGAGATTGATTTCCATTAGAGTAATTTTGAGAATTTCATTAATCTTCTTTCTGTTTCTTAAAACAATTATGAATTAAATGTCCATTTTTACCACAGTAAGTGCAATAAGGCCTATTTGAAGGGTTATTATTATTATTATTATTATTATTATTATTATTATTATTATTATTATTATTATTATTATTATTATTATTATTATTATTATTATTATTATTATTATTAGGTCTTTGATGATTTTGATTATAGTTGGAATTGTTTGATCTCTAATTATTTTGATTGTTATTTAAATTATTACTAGCTCTATTATTATGAGATTGAGAAACATAAGCATGTTCATGAGATTTCAATATACCAAATTGAATTAGTTTAGCCTCCTCTTGACACAACATATTTTCAAAAATAGCATAAGTTAATTGAGTTGCTAAAGAAGGAATAGCTAACTGAGAATAGATATTTGTAATAAATTGTTGAAATTGCCTAGGTAAACATTTACAAATTATAATATGAATTATCCTTAAATTAGAAAGAGGAACTTGTAATCCAGTGAGTAAATTTTTAATTGAATCAAACTTGAGTAAGAAATCATCAACAGAATTAAAATTTGTATGCCTGAGATCTTCAAGGTGGTCTTGAAGTTGGATTTTATGGGTCTCATTTGCACTGTCATAGGTGTTTTTCAGGATGTCCCAAGCCTGATGGGCTTTTGTACAGGATGAGATAAGGACATATAATTTGGGGCTTAAGGATATGCCAATTAAACCAAGTGCTTCATCATTCTTAGTTTGCCAAGCATCTTGGTCAGCTTGAGAAGCAGTGGTAGCAGGTTTAGATCTAGCATTAGTGGCAATGTCTAACAGATGGTGGAATCTGAAAATCCAAGTCATGTGGGTTTTCCAGGCATGATAGTTGGTGCTAGTTAGTTTGATCTCAGGCATTAGGGTAGACATGATTACAAAAAAAAGAAAAAATTTAATACAATTGAATATGAATTTTTTTTTTAAAATTGAACACAATTGAGTATGAATTTTCAAAGAAATAATAATCAATTTTTAAAATAAATTTAAATTGAAGTTATGAAATTAATACTAATTGAAAGAAATTAAAAAGAAAGTTAAATAAAACAAGATTATTTTAGATCTTTAATAAAGATTTAAAATGAAATTTAAATAAAAGTATAAAAAATATATATATATTAAGATTTTATTGGTATTAAATTTAGAACTAAATTAAAACTTAATTAAATAGATAACCTTGAGACACAAAAGTTTAATAGAAAACTACAAACAAAATATTGAGATCTCTTACCTTATGTAAGCTTAACAAAACTTAAGAGAGCTTTTAAAAAAAAACTTAGTTAAAAAATGAAAATTTATGAAACTCTTATGCTTTTCAAGTAGTAATGATGAAAAACGTTATTAAAAATTGTTAGTGTATGCAATTATGAAAAATGTTATTCCCTTCCTAATTAATATAACATGTATATGCAATGAATATAAAAATGTTAGTAAAGATCAGAGTAGAGACTAATTATAATGAATACTAAGTTAAACTGCTAAATTAATACGAATTACAATGAACATGGAAACAGTGAATGAAAACGTTACTAAAACCGTTATTGATCGAAACGATACTAAAAATTTACAAAAATATTATAATTTTATATTTTCCAAACATTAAAACAGAAATATATGAAACCTTAATAAATTAGATTACCAAAAGAATAGACTTTAGAAAATATTATGAACCTTATGAGGAATAACGTTTGTTAGTTCATAAAAAAAAATTAGGTAATGCAAAAATAATGTTATTCCACGTTATTTCCTACACAAAACATGTTAATAGTAAGCAAAATGTTAACACTAAAAAAATGTTATTTTACGTTATTTCCTGCACAAAAAAAATGTTAGCACTAAGAAAAATGGAATGTGGTGAGTATAGACAAAAGCCATGGAAAACTAAAGAATTCCTCAAGCATTTCAAACCTGGTACTGCAGAGCTAATGAAACATGCAAGGTTAATGAAGTAACCTACCTGCATAGTTGAAGGAAGACAAATGAACTGAGATTGAAAATGAACCATGATAATATGGGTATGCCAAATGCTAATAACTGCAAAAGTTGCAGAGCGCATGCAAAGCAGATCAACAAAACTATATATATATATATATATATATATATATATATATATATATATATATATATATATATATATATATATATATATATATATATATATATATATATATATATATATATATATATATATATATATATATATATATATATATATATATATATATATATATATATATATATATATATATATATATATATATATATATATATATATATATATAGTCCAAACTTGCACAAAAAAAAACTAGACGAATGCTCAGAAAATGCAGTCATAGCAGGAAAGAAACATTAGCTAACAACCTTATAGAAAACCAGAGCCAAAAATCTAAAGAGCCTAGATTGAAGATAAACCCATAAAAAAGAGCAAAAAGCTAAAATGAAGAGCAAAATAAACACATGCAATAATGAGAATGCAGAGACGAAATGTGTAATACCCCTCGCATCTTATTACTATTGAGACTATGTTTAGTTTGATACTGTTTTATCTTAGTTGATTAGATCAGACATATATCATATGTTATATTTATATTGTGGTGTGTTATTTGACGATTATGCTTTGGAGGTTAATTATCATGTTTGAACTAGAACAAAACATTATGTGATGGTTAAATTTAGTAATGATGGATTTTATATGATGTTTCAAATGCATGAATTAATTGATGTAATTTAGATGATTATTATATTTGGTACTTACCCCATACCCGCATTTGTATGGTATCATGTTTGTTATCATATATGTTTTCTTTCTGTTGACGTGCCTGTGTGGTGGAGGAGGAGGCGTAGTTACCACATTGAGTCCGGTCCACATGTCCCAGCCATCCCTACCATTGTCTGTTATTATATTTATATATGCACATGTACATGCAATGGTTTTTACGCAGGTTGTAGGTACCGGGCATCGACTTCCTTGGCTTGACAGGATGAGCGTGCCCTTATTATGTCTCAATGGTGGAGAAGGGGAGTTAGCACTTAGGCCAATTCCCTAGCCCAACCTAATCGTCCTATAGGAATGGACGGACTCTCACTTGATTTACCTGATTCGAATCAGTTCTAGCTGAATGAATTCGATACACTTTCCCTGTTGAGCATGATATTAATCCTTGGATTATTCCTTGCTTGTGTCGTATCAGGTTTCTGTGATTGATGTCTATTTTTTGTTAGCAATATTTACTATGTTATGATACGTATTAGTAAGTGTATTGTTATTAGTATGATAAAATATAATTAGATATATATATCATTTATTTGTATATAGATACCATTTATTGTATAATTTAAAAACATTGAGATTAGAGGCATTCATCATCCTATTTCCCTTCGTATGATTTCCACCATGCAGCTGAAGCGAAGCATGAGAAAGGGATGCCAAGTGTTTGCAGTGTCTTTGAGTGAGATTGAGGATGGAGATGGTGAGAAGAAGTCCTTAGATCACCCTGTGCTACAGGAATTCATTGATGTCTTTCCAGATGAGATCCCGGGTATGCCACCAAAGCGGGATATTGATTTTTGTATTGATCTTATTCCAGGAGTAGAGCCTATATCTAGAGTTGAGTGAGTTGAAGCTACAATTGGAAGAATTATTGGCTAAGGGATGTATCAGGCCTAGTGTTTCACCTTGGGGAGCACTAGTTCTCTTTGTCAAAAGAAGGACAGTTCATTACGAATGTGCATTGACTACAAATAGTTGAACAAAGTAATAGTCAAGAATAGGTATCCTTTGCCACGGATTGATGATCTCTTCGATCAGGTGAAAGGTGCAAGGGTGTTCTCTAAAATAGATCTCAAGTCAGGTTATCATCAGTTGCACATTAGAGAGGAGGACATCCATAAGACAGCTTTTAGTGTTAATCTCTTGGGTCCCCTAGCGGGGTGTTACAAAATGTAAGAATGTCAGAGAAAAAAACATTATGAAATGATAGCGATATGCAAAGTAAAGAATAAATAGAAACTTTTAAATGTCACTAAAAAAGAAAATGCATGAAAGGAATCTTTAAACCTAATGCACTAAAGTTAGAAACTATAATTTCAAATGAATAATGCAATAACACAAATTTATAATAATATTTTTAAAACTTCTTTTTAAGCATCAAACTATAATAAAATGTTTATATTATAAGGTTTTGAAAAAAGAAATTTTAGAGACCAAAAAAAAAAAGTCTAAAATTTAATCTAAATTAATATAAGGAAAAAAATAAATTTTGAATAAGAATTTTTATTTTAATACAAATTAAACTCTAGGAATAAGACATAAGAAAATTTTTTAAAAAGTTATCAATTTTATAAGCTAAAGCTAAATGAATTTTTATTAACTCTTTAGCGGCATGCCTTCCAAAGAGGGTAATAAAGATGAACTAAAAAACTCTCTCAAGTTAAAAAAGATGAGTCTCCGAATTGGAGTGCTCTGAGATATGATAATTGCTTAAACCTATGAACTCAAAAATGGATTAAACCTGCTCTGATACCATGTTAAAATGGAAAATAAATTCAAGCTAGGAACAAATTAATCCAATTGAGTAAGAAAAAATGAAGATTATCATGAATCAAGCTAATCCTTAGAGCATACACCAAAATGAAACAACAAAGGAGACAAGAAGTTTTTGAAGGGGGAAAAGCATAGAAAAAACCCCCGTGAATTATGAATGGGCAAAATAGAGAGAGAGAGAGAGAGAGAGAGAGAGAGAGAGAGAGAGAGAGAGAGAGAGAGAGAGAGAGAGAGAGAGAGAGAGAGAGAGAGAGATCATACAATATTGAAGAATGAAAAGAGAGAATAGAGAAGAAGTGTTGTATGAGAAGAGAGAAGAAATATCTCTATATGTAGAGATAAGAGGAGTTCAAAATGTAACTCCCATGAGAATGAATGCCACCATTCATAAGTGTGTGAGGCCAAGTGTGAGATTCCTCATAAGGAGGAATAAACTAATTTACAAATTACAATAAATATTTGTCCTCACATATTCTACTACAGGACAAAATAGAATGTAGTGGAAAGAAGACAAAAAGAAATATATTAGGATACGTTGGCTTATATCCTAGTATATTAGAACAAGAAAAGAAGAAAAAGGTCTAACCTTGGTTTATAGATACACCAAGGAAAGATTACAACTTCTAAAATTTATGTTTAAGTATACTTAATTGGATAAAGAACTGGAACTTGTAGATAACTAATTCACCCCCCCCACCATCTCAGTTATCTCTTTAGACTATTCCTAATACTTTGAACTCATTTGAATCTTGTAATTTATCACATAAAATAGACTTAACAAATTGTGTTTTACTTCTAGGGATGACTATATTTGAGTCAAGAACTACCATAATGCTTTTATATGATTGCAAGTATAGATGAAACTCAACATCATTTTGATAACAAAAAAATTCACAAACCTTATTTATGCATACAAAGTAAGAGCACAACCTCTCAAATATTCTTTGACATATTTTTACATCTAAAAATTCTTTCTGGAATGCTTCAAATAATTCACTTTATGTTGTATCTATAAAATGTTTTGGATGTGAAGTTTTCATACTAGTTTCTTCATCTTTCATTTGTATTGTATCCCTTCTATTAGAAGAAATATGAGAGTGAGTGGTCCAATATTCAATTACATGTTTTTTGCTTCTTTAGAAATTTTGTCTTTTCGAGGAAGATGATAAATATTTACCCCATTCTTTTCAATATTTTCATCTAACATATTTCTCTTCCTGATATATCTTTGAACAGCTCTTCTAGATACATTTAGTAAATTAGAAATCATACATACTCATTTTCTCTATGTCAACCTCCTACTATATAAATTAGTCATCAATGCTCTACGTGCAACACTTAAATCGCCTCCTCGAATTGATTCGTTAATGTCATTCAATGTATCTTGTAAATTTTCAACTATTAGTTGATTTACACTATCTCTTGAGTTTTTCTTTTTATCAACACACAACAACTCCAAAACATGAGTCATTTCTTTTTTCCTTAATAACCTAGCAAATAATTGAGATCTTCCAACCATACTTTTTTATAAAAAAAATTCATCCCAAAGTTTTTTGCAGTGCATTTTAATTGTACTTTCAAATAACATTTTTTCAAATAAAATTTGACTGAAAAGTGAATCCTCATTTATCTCCATCAAATTGCTTATGCCAAAAGATATATTTCCACCTTTAGAACTACCAATTTGTTCCCTTGCTTGAAATGCATCTTCTTGAATATCATTAGGTTCTTCCTAAACTTCAACAGGTTGATCTTGATTACATTTTGTATGACCTTTCATTCTTTCATCCCTTATTTAATCATATTTTTTTGTTCTATTACTTTTATTCCCCATTGTAAAAATTATTCAGATTGAGAGCTTTAATTCACCCACAAACACAAAATCACATAATTGAAGTACTACTTTATCTTCAATTCAAGTACAAATTGAACAATGCTTTAATTAAAAATAGAAAAAAACTAAAGTAATGAATAAATTTGAAAAAAAACAATAAAAACTCAATATAAAATGCTTTTATTAAAAAAATCATTTATTCTTGATAGATTTTATCAATTTGTCAATTTTTTTAATTCAAAAAATAATTATTCCCCAAAAAAATAAAAAATAATATTAATAAGTTCATAATTCAAACTTAATAATTGAACAATGTTTTAATTAAAAAAACTAAAATAATTAATAAATTTGAAAAAAACTACTAAAACTCCATAAAAATCAATTTTATTTAAAAAATTATTTATTCATGGCCGGATTTTATAAATTTTGCAATTATTTTAATTCAAAAAATAATTTTAGAAAATACAAAATTTGAGGGCCATGGTCATCCACAAGACCATGTTTGGTCGTCCTTAGGTCCAACCGAACTGGTTCTGGTCGAAGCTATCTAAGTGGCATCCCATGTGGGAGCCAATTAAACAAAAAATAGTGACTCTCAGAAGTTCTCACTTCTAGATTTGAATTCTATTTCAAAATTTAACTTTCTGTAAAATCTAAAAATACTATTTTGTAGATCTCAAAGTCATGATTATGGTCATGTAATTTTTATTATGTTTTGATTCAATATAATATATTATAAGTTGAAAATACTTCAAGTAGGTATTTTAACATTTAAGAACAAGCTCGTTCGAAAAAAACAAAAAAAAGAACAAATCATGTTAGAAAAATTTAAACCTTATATTTAACAAGTTAGAGGAGAGAGTCCTCTCCAAGAATATATAATTTTTTTGAATGGTGTAGATTTGATAAGGAAAATTTGGTGGGAACATAAAATTGTTTATTTTGGATAACACCAACTTTAGATAGTTATAACATACAAAATATATACAAAACTCCAATGTTTTTTTTATGCACTATCTATACATGTCATCTAAAACATATTATGAAATTAGAGGAAAAAAAGAATATTTGTAGATAGTTTTTTGGTGGGAACTAGACCCTAGATTTTCAACATATTTCAGGAATTAAAAAAATGGACTTAAAAAATTCAAAAACTATATCAATTTTTGTTGAAATTTTTTTAAAAAAATTATATGCATAAACTTCATCAAATTTTACACATTTTAATAGTTTACATTATCTTCAAATTCTAGACAGAAATGTCACTTTTATGTCGTTAAAGTTGAAAAAATTACATTCTGTCAACCTTTTCCTTTATAAAAGTGTGACAAAGGTTTGTACTTTCACACACACACACACACACACATACATATACGTGTGTGTGTGTGCGTTTCACACACACACATGCACACAAACATATACATATAGTTGAGGTTGTGCCAAATACTTACTAACCAAATCATTTAAGCTCAGACTTTTGATGTTACTTTAGCACATAGAAGAGGTTTTTCTTTAAAGGAGAATGAACAATTTTAAAGAGGGGTACATTTTTTTGTTTTTTCTATATTCAAGGTATAGAAATAAAAATTGGTGCTATGTGTCACTCTTTTATTAGTATTCTCTAGATCTGCCTTAAGATGGGTCACAATTTGTTCTAGCTAGGAATTTTGGAATTTAAATATGAGAACCAGCCCAAAACTTGTGTAACCCATATCCACAGTAGTATTCTTGTTCATGAACTCTACCTCCATGGTAGTAGGGTTGGTGTAGTCTTTCACCACTGGGGGAATCTAGGTATCTACTACTTCATCGTGGTTGTCAAAGTTGCCAGTCCTATAATAGAAATTTATTATCATTATTTCTTTTGATATATATACTATTATTTTAAGATAGTTGAAGATATTGTTGTAATGGGAGTTGGTGGTAACTATTATTATAGAATTCATTAATATTTATAATGCATGTGTTTATTTTTTATGTTGTCTTCAAATGAAATTTATGTTTTATTTAATGATTATTTATTTCATTCTTTCATTAACAAATGAAATGAGATTTTCATTCATTATCTCTAAAGATCATAGGTTGTAAGAAAATCATAGGCTACCAAAAGATAATAGAATTGAAATAATTCATCAAATGTATTGAATATTTTTTAATAAGTAAAATAGGTTTTACAAGGTTCCTAAAACCCACAACATCTTAAAATATAGAAAATAAGAGATCAAGTATTAAGGAAGAAAAAACAAACAATGAAACAGGCCACAGGTAGGCCGAGAGACAAACTACCATAGAGACAGAACAATAAAAACACATAAACAATGGGATAGGGAAAAAGCCACCAGGAGGAAAGGTCAGGAGAGGTTCTTGAGCATCACACCAACATTGGTTTCGAGAAGCTCCATCTTCTCTTCTACCTCCTTGATCTTCTGACTATTGTTGGAGTCTTCTTCTTTCATATTTTTCTTTGACCTGGCCCCGGTTCTCTTTCCTAGAACTTCATTGGGCTTCTCCATTTTTCGCTCTTTGATAATTTGCACATCCTTGCCATCCATATTTTCTTCCATTTTATCTATGATAAATTTGATGTGCACGTTCAAGGCTTTAAGGATGGTGAATTTTTTCTCTACAATACCTTTGAGGGTATCATCAAGGATTTTCATCTTATCTTTCATTTGGTTAGTCCTTGATTCCAAGTGACAAAGATCCTCAATGTCTTTGTGATCCTTGTTATTTTTGATGCCCTGGATTTTCTCCTTGAGATCTTCAAGTTCATGAAAGAACCATTTAAATGACCTGAACTAGTCCAACGTAATGTTTTTTATGGTATTAAGAATATTTAGCTCCATTTACCTAGCCTTGTCACTAAGGATGATGAGGGCAGGGTCAATCAGGTCCTCCTTCTGTATTTTTCCATCTATATCCTCAAATATTTTGGGGTTCACATCTTCCCTAATTATCCCCATCTGCATAGTGTTCATGTTGAAATTACGCCACACTTTTTTCACCTTTCCAGAGTTGTCACTATGATACTCCCCTCTGGATTGGTTCTTATCATCTAAAGAGTCATGTGGGTTAAGGGACTAGGTTGAGGTATCTTCCTGGTCATCATTAGGCACCTCAGTATTGGGGTCTTGAGCCTTTTTGTTTTCTCCAAAAGGGTGAGGGGGAGTATAATCTTTTCTAATGGCCAGTTCTATAGAAGGATGGCTAGAGCATTTCCCCTTTGTATTTTTTTTTCTTCTATGTGGTCTATTCCCTATTCTTCCTGGCCTCTCCTCTGGAATTACCCACCTCATCATCAATGTTCATATCATCCACATTGTAATTATACTCCTCGTCTGAGGAGATCTCCTTTCTTTCCTTCTTTTAGGAGGGTTTTTCTTTTTTTACCAAGCTCATTGTTCTCTTCTTAGAGGAGGATCCCTCTTTTGGCTTTTTAACCTCATCATCCTCATAATCCTTTGAGTGCATTCCCACACTATCTTTTGGGTCCGAGGGGACATAATATAATCCAGAGACATCAACTCTTTTCTTTTTGTCTACAATCTCCTTCCCCAGGGTTTGGACATAGAAAAATTTGTAAATTAATAGTCACATACCCACATGTAAAGAAGGATTAGATATCTTCTTCTCCCTAAAGCCATTAATATTATCATTAATAAAAGAATAAAAGTAGAACGGGATGGAAACCTTCATACAGTTCCTGAGATGATTCAATATCATGAAGTGGTAGGTCTAGATCCTATCAAACCTAGTATCCAACATGACATAAGAGATCAAGGCTTTGAGAATAAAATTCCACAACATTTTGATACATTCGGGCTGGTAGTAAGTACCCATTTTTAAAATAGCTTTCTTCTCATGCTCATCTTTCATAAAATCATTGATGGCAGTGTCAGATATTTTATAGTCCCTATAGAATTTTTTGCCTACAATGGGGATACTAGTAACATTCAAGATGACCTCCTTAGTGACTGTGAAATTATTTCCCTCTACCTCCATGCACCCTTTATTCCAGCTTTTCACAAAATTATTAGTGATCACCTTCTTTCTTCCATGTAACCTTTTGATGAAGGTTGTGATTTCCCCTTTTTGTAGAGCATTCCAGACCTTAGTGTGTCTCTTCCATTTCACACTATAATTCATGGGCTCCCTCTTGTGTCTTTCCCCTACCATCACTCTGAGACAGATTTGGCAATTCTCCAGTAAGACTGATAGCTACTGTTCAAATTTTTTCTAGCAATGGTCATCCTGAGCTTTCTTCTTTTTTGCTTTTGGATACAAATATGATTCTTGGGAATGAATGCCCAGAAAGCATGCGAAAGAGACACATAGTTATTAGCCTTTCTGTCTCTCTAGTACTTGCCATTTATAGAATGGCATATCCAATAATCTTCTTTGCAATTCATAATTATCATTAATGATTCACTTCTTTCCTTGGTATATGTCCCTCTTGCCTAAATCCTTCACCTCAAGAGGGAAATCTCCACTATGATACCACCTTATCATTGCTTCATTTTTAACTGCCAAGTTGGCAAACCAGTCAACTACATGGTTGAATTTTCTATACACGTGAGATATGTGAACCTCTTCAAAAGAATTTAAAAAGGCCTACATTTCTTCTATCATATTGTAAATATTCCAAGAGGGGGAATTATTAAGTTTTAAATAGTTAATGATGTTCTTGGAGTCTCCTTCAAGCTAAAGCTTTTTGACCCCTATGTGATTCAAAATTTGGTTACTTGGAGGGAAGCACTTCCTTCAAAAAAAGGGTTTTTTTATGAGCCAAGAGGTAAGATGACAACATTAGACCCAAAACCATATCAATTCCTGATCACACCTCTACTATTATCCATGCCAATATTCCCTTTGGCCATGCCATCAAAGTTTTCTTTGGACCAGCCTTCTAGGGGATAGCTCCAGGTGTAATTATGTCTTTTGTCCATGTTGCTCTTAGGGATAGTTGCCTTGATCTTTCCTACAAAATAGTTAGAGCCACCATATAAATAAAAGCTTTCTTTCACAACAAAGTGGATTTTTTCAAAGATAAATTTGGGTGAAGTAGAAATATCTCAGGAGATGCGATTATTATGTTCTTTCCAAAATCCCTAGTAAAAGTATGGAAGAATCTAGGAGAAAAATAATTATAATTCACAATTACTAAAGCAGAAAGCCCATTGAGAAAAAAAAGATCTTTAAAAGATAGGGGAAAGCACCAAGATAAATCCATAGTAGAAAGGAGAAATTTCTAGATTTTACTCACAAAAGAGTAGTGAATAAACATGTGAGCCACTGATTCAGCTTGGCATCTATAGAACACACACCTGTTGGGGATCTTGAAATATATCTTTATAAGATTATCAACAATAAGAATGAGATTCTCAAGAAAAATCCAGAAGAAGACATTGATTTTGGGGGTAAGGCTAGGCAGCAAGGCTTTAGCCCAAAGATGATTGGCTTCTTGAATCTGAAACAACTTTGAGGAGTAATTACAGGCTAAATTGAAGGTCCAATCTGGATATCCTTCCCAAATATACTCATCTTGGACCAAAGACAGGGAGTCCGCATTAAGGGAAATCATAAGAGGAATTAGGTCCTGAGAAAACTAGGAGAGGTCAACCCAAGCATTGTCCAATCTCTAGTTACTAACTTGGGAGCCATAGGTGTTGGTGCATTCATCCATCTATATATTGAAAGACTCACATTATCTCAAGAGATGCAACTAAAGCTAGTTATCATTCCAAAAGTTAATGGATTGGTCATTCCCTATCTTCCATTTTTCCTTGGACTTGGCCACATCCTTAGTATTGAGGAAACCATTTCATATAAAAGATCCTTTTGGTGAATCAATCTCTTCAAAGAAAAGTTTTATTGAATTTTTAGTGAGATGCTTATCTTCAAAATATTAAGATCATTCCCCAGTGCCATTGAAGATGTACCATAATTGTTTAGCTTGGACATATTTGTTGAAAGGTTTGATTCTCCTAATCCCCAGGTCACTAGTATGCTTAGGGTGATAAACTTTGTCTCAGGCTATAAGAGGGAGTTTGTTATGATCTTCAATTACAAATGAGATAAATCTTCTCTAAATTCTTTCCATGGCCTCTACAACTTTAGCTGGAATGGAAATGAGGCTTAATGCATAAGTTGGGATGTTTTGCATAGTTGATTTGACCAATTAAATTTTTCCTGCCTGACTGAGGGAGACTCCTTTCCAACAAGCCAGCTTCTTATTAAATCTATTTATTAATTTGTCCACAATACTTTTGGTGGTTTAACACCTAAAGGAAGGCCTACATAATTGGTTGGGAGATAATTTATACTACAACCCATGATGTCCACTAGTCTCCTCTGTCTCCCCTCGGGAATGTTAATGAAGTAGATAGAGCTTTTATTCCTATTTATGGATTGGCCAGTCACTCTGGTATAGGATTTGAGAAGATGCTTCACCACTTTGGCTTCTCCTACCAAAGCCTTACCTCCTAAATGGTGTCATCAATGAACTACTAGTGAGAGAAGACGTAGGTCCCACATGATGGTTTTAAACCTTGCAAAGCCCCTGAACTCCTAGATGCAGATATGAGCCTTTTGACGCATTCTACAAGAATGATAAAAGGAATAGGGGATACAGGATCCCCTTGTCTTAGAGCCCTAGTGGGTTTGAAAAAGGATGATGGAGAGCCATTGACAAAAATCACTAGAGAAGGAATAAATATGATTTGATGAATGACCTTGCAGGAGATAGAATTAAAGTCAAAGGCACCTAGAACCATGACTAGGAACTACTAGTCAAGCCATTCATAATCCTTGGAGAGGTCAAGCTTGAGGAGGAAGCCTTCCTTTTTTTCTACTTTTAAGGAATGAGTCACATCGTGCACCACCATGATGGAATCCAATATCTACCTACTGGGCACAAAACTAGAATGCTACAATGTAATCAAGGGGACGATAGCTTTAATAATTATTGAGGTAATAAATTTAGAAATGATCTTGCAGAAAGAATTGCACCAACTTATGGGTCTAAAGAGCTCCATCAAATCTACCCCCATGGTCTTGGGAATAAGAACCAAAAAAGTGGCATTAAGTTCTTTAAGGAGATTCTTCAAGCCAAATAATTCCTTCACCACTTTAACCACATCATATTTCACCACATCCTAGAAAAGATGAGAAAAGAACATCAAGAAGCCCTCAGGACCAATGTCTTTATCATCTAGAATAGAGTCTAGGGCTTTCTTGAATTTATCCATGTATGGGATAGAACAAAAGGCTTTGTTTTGGCCTTCAGAGATGATTTTAGGAATGTTGTTTAGAAGCATATCTTGATCATCCTTCAAAATACCTTGATCTTTAGATAGGAGAGAAGAGAAGAAGGCAATAGATTCCTTTGTTATGTCCTTTTCCTTCTGTAATATTTGGTCTCCCTTCTTTATTCTTCTTATTCTATTGGTAGCTCTATGTCTCATAATAGAAAGATGAAGAACTAAGTGTTTTGGTCTCCTTCCCTTAGCCAAATGGACATATATCTTTGCTTCCAAAAAGTCACCTCTTGCCCTATAGTGTTATGATACCTTGATAGGATTTACTTCTCCTTAGTCAATTTGATCTCATCATAGACCTCTCTTTGGATTTCTTCTTGAATGAAATTTAGGTCCGAGATCATCTTTTCTTTCAAAGAGAAAATATTGCCAAATTCATCCTTGTTCCACTATTTGACATTAAATTTAATGTTCCTGAGCTTTTTAGTCACCCTGAACACGGTAGTGCCCTTAGCTTCTATATCCCACCATTCTTTAATTTTATTTTTCAGGTTAGGATGAGACACCCACATTTTTTTAATCTGAAAGGAAATATCCTTTTCTTGGCTATCTAGTGAAGAGAAAGGGAAATGACAGAGTGATGAGTTCCAACTCTGACCAAGGCAAAAAGGTTAAGAGTATAGTGATGCATCCATTCAATAGTGATCAAGGAACTATCCAACCAAACTTAAATACACCCCCCTCCAATTCTCTTGTTCGACCAGGTGAAATCAACACCCTGGAGATCCAGGTCTAAGAGGGCTTGGTCATTTATGAAATCCATTAAGTCTTATATTCTTTCTAGGTCCAGGTAGATCTCACCCTATTTTTCCCTTTCTTTGAGGGGAATAATAAAATCCCCATGATAATCCCCTTAGACAGATTAGAGCTAGCCATAATAGATTTGAACTTTTCAGAATAGGACCTTCTACCTTTTTTGGAGTTAGGAGTGTAAATATTCAAAATAAACCAACTATCATTGTCTTTGTTTTAGTAAAGTTCATAAGGAGGAGGTTACCTTCTTTGTGAACTACTTTAGTCTTGAGGTGAAAAGATTTCCACATAGTCATCAGGCCTCTGAAAGCTCTTTTAGAATTAGTAGCTTTTATTTCCATAACTTTTGTAAGTTTGATTCCTACAAGCTTGTCCTTCTTCATCTTGGTTTCCTGGATTAACAAAATTTTAGGTTTGTGATCCCTTATTATATTTTTGATAACATCCTACTTATGTGACCTATTGAGCCCATGAATGTTCCAGAGTATGACCTTCATTTCTTATTGGAGGTGAAAACTTCCCAAATGGTCTTTTAGGTCCCATCCATTATGTTCTTGCTAGCTTCTTCTTGCCTCACCTGACTAGCTTTATTTCTCCCTAGAGTTTTTGATGTGGCCCCAATATCAACATTATTTTATCTTTTGGTTGATGTTGTGGAGACCAGTGAGGGATCTCTAATATTGGATTTATTCTTCTAGATCTTGGTCCATTTACCCTCCTTAGCTTCTTTTTATTTCATAAATTTCTCTTCCATTTCTATGAGCTGCCTTGGGGAGATTGAATCCATCAATTCTTTCATTTTTGAGACCTTCCTAGAGGCCAATTTCTCAGGAAAAGGATTGGATTTTTGTGAGGGGATTCCTCTCTACAGGTTCTACTTCAGACTGGAGAGTGCTTCTTCCAAAGGGGTTTTAAGGGAGTCCAAGACAAAGGAGATGTGGTCCATTCCTAGGCAAGAATTACCTCCTTCATCCATTTCATCTTCCTTGATAATGATCTCTTTTGAAATATCTTGCTGGATGTTGACTTCCAAGATATTTCCAATGTCATCCAAGGGAAGAAACTGCCCCCTATTCTCTAGATTTTATTTCTAAGGGAAGAACATCTCCTCTTCATATGTTTTTTCATTTTTTCCCTTGTCCTCCTAGATTTCAGGGAGCACTTCTACTAGCTCCTTTTTCTTCCACACCCTTTGGGTGTTGGCCAGAGTACCCTCCTAGGGTTTATTAATCTTATCCCTTGTTGGGTTTGTCAGTTCTTGACCCATGGTTTTTTGAGAATTTTTTTGGGTGTTCCTAGCTTTCCTTTATTTCTTGAAGCTCTGGAACATGAGGCATGATTTTTCATAGTGTCTTGCTTTCTTACAATGAAAATAGGAGAAAGTGGCACTTTCAAAGTCTAGTTTTTGCACATGTCTACCCAGTTTGGAATGAATCTCTATGGTTTCTGGCATGTCTTACCCTTCTTCCACCCCTATACATATCCTTGTGTAGGTGAGGCATTTCCTTTCCTCCATAACCAGGTTGATCGAGAGAAGGGTTCCAAAGGATTTAGCTATTCCATCGAAAATATCTTCATACCAAAACTCCAAGGGAAGTTCAGGTAGTCTTACCCACACTAGGGCTTGGAAAAAGAAAGGGTCATTAAAGTCTAGCTTGGGAGACCATCTTTGTAGTGCCAATATCACTATTCCAATGGCCCAAGTTCCTGCACATAAGATTTTGTCTAGGTCCTCTTTATAGGAGAACTCAAATGATAGAACTCCCTTTGCCATAGCTTTAATTTGGACTTCACCCTTCAAGTCCCACCTTTTTTTGTGAATACCCTGACTATATCTATATTAGGTCTTAGCTCTAGAAATTTTCCAACTAGAGTATGAGTCATGATTGCAATATTGTGATCAACCAGCTCATTAGGAACCTCTATGGCATATTTCCTTTTTCCTTATCTAATAAATCATCATTATTAGAAGGGAAAGAGGACTTGTATGTGGGTTTAAAACCAAAATGAGTTGACCACTAGCAATTGAGGACAGTCCCTTCCTGATCACATGGTTGGGTCCTCATGACTGAGGTTGGTCTTGGAGGAATGCCAAGAATCTCTTCCCCCAACCCCCCACCCTTTCTAGGGTCTTTCTCCTTGTCACATGGGGCCCCATCCTTTTTTCTGGATCTCTAGAGTCATGTTCTTCAAGGGATCCATCGATGTGGGCATCACCTCAGGCTGCCACAACCTGTGCATCAAGATTCCCACATGCCTTCAAATTTAAAAGACCAACTGCTCCTTCTCCTCCTCTCACTCCTACGCTTCCTATTTTCCTAAATGTATTAAAGATTATATATATTTTTTTAATGGCTATTTCCATGACTAGAAAGAAGGAAAATGTGATAAAAAAAATAAAAATCAATAATGGCATTCAAAATAGTGATGCTTTTACTATAAAAATATTGATAGAAAATAAATAATACATCAATAAACATAAATATTGAATATCTTGAAATAGTGAGTGTATTTTAAATAGTTAATGATAGAAAGTACAACAAACATCAATATACCAACACATCTCAAAAAAGGCTATAAATTTGATAATGCAAATATGTTTCTCAAATCATTGAAATATATAGATATTAAATTATTCTTTAATCCCTTTCATGAATAACTAATTAAAATAAATTTATTAGATAGAAGAAAATATGATGTGTAGACAACAATAATAAAAGAAACCATAATCAAAGAATGGATTAAAAAATGGTCATGCAAATAATAATAATAATATTGAGAATGAAGTTGTCATTATAGAGACCATCATATTCAAAATACATGTATTCAAAGAAATGTCAAAACATAGATAGGACTAATAACACAAAGAAGCTATTAGATAAAAAATCAAAGATAATGTTATAGAAAAAAAATCCTCTATAATAATAGAACAAATAAATGATATAAAGAAGAAAAGAGAACTTGGTTAATGAGAGGCATGAGAGAGCATTGGACTAGTTTCAAGTACATTGTTGTGAGTTTATGATTAGATCATGCTATCAGGAAATAATAATATAAAAATAACATTAAGAAGTGAAGAATAAAATTAAGACATGAATGGTAAGATGTATAATGTAGAAAACTTCATTGAAAATGGATAAAGGAATAAGAGAGATGAAAATGTGCATGAAGCATAAGAAAGAGATGAAGCACAAGAAGCTTAAGGTAATATTGAGAATATTAACAACATGCATGATAAGAATAACCATAAATAGTGAAATAAATTACAAGGGAAGTGGTAAGATAGAAGACAGGTGGTACTCCTATCTCATGTTCTTTTTCTTCAAAGTATCAAGATGATCATGAGGCACCTCTTAATATTTCTCCATCTCACTCCCAAAACCACATGTATGTTAATGATCTTCCATATTATTCATTAATTGTAAAAAAATTGATATATTATGAATCGTTTACAAGTGTTACACTATCTTAATCAAGTAGATAATTTCTAAATTAGAGATGGATGTAAAAAAATAAAGAGGTTGGAAACTATCATATAGGTTGAAGCCAAAGGAGATTGACTAGTCTGATACCATTGTAGATAACAATGTTTGTTAAGTTGTTGATAAACTAGAAAAAAAAAAAGATTGTTGGGGTACCATGGAGGAACAAATTCATGATCTGAAAGTCTTCATTTTTTTAGATGAAGAACAAAATGAGCTTCTTATGGATTTGGAAAATATCATAGAAAATAGAAGCAAGATTAATACAAATTTTGTAAATATGGTTAATTTAAACAAGGAAATGATTAATAAAATGTCATCTTCCTTCAACAGTCTTCAGGAACTAGAATATAGCAAGGATAAATGAAGGAAGCACGAGGAGAATCTTCTGATTGTTACTTAGTTGGTGACAAAGATACAATCTCTTGGTGTGATTATGCATTAGCCTAATTATGCATCATCCTAGAAAGACTATCTTTCTAGATACTCTTAATGAACTCAATTGAGAGTGTAAGAAGATTCATCTCCCATGTATTTAATTTCTTATATATTTTTCTTAGAGACTCTGATTAGTGATTGCTCTCTTTTGTTAGTTCTTTTTCTATTTCATTTTTTTGTGATTGAACACACTACTTGTGAGTCCCTTTGGAATTGTCTTATGACTTAATGTTATTTTTCTTTGGTTTCAAGCCCTTTATTGATTAATCTAATCAAAACATATAACACAATGTACATGAAATCATCATGTCATAAGATATATAATAAACATAGTGATCTATTTTAAAATTCTTAAATCTAAAACTTAACACATCTATCAATTTTTCGATACCATAGCCTCAGATTCTTTTTGTGTCCATACAAATATTTATTCCATTTACAAACTAAGTTAATTTAACCTTTTATAAAAAAGTGATTTAGTTTAGTCATATAAATATCATCCTTCAAATTGCCATGAAGACAAATAAATATTACAACCATTTTCTCAAACACTAAATCATAAGAAGTAAGAATATTAAGAAAATGGTTAATGGATGAAATTTTTCTAATTTAGGATAAAATATATCATCATAACCAACATTAGAATATAACCCCAAAAAAGAGCAACCCAATTTGACGATGTGACCACTTTGGTCTGCCTTCTCTCAACAACTCTCCCATTCAACTAGAAATGTATTAAGATACTCTTTCCTCTTGGTAAACCTATTAGGAGAGATAAAATGGCATGTTATCTTGTGCAAATATTACTAAGCAACTTGTATTTTAATTTCAAACATTAAAAATTATGGAGATAGGATAGGCCTTGAGAACTTCAATTTGTAATGCCATAACAATCTTGAAGTTCTTGCAATACCTAAATGTATCACTTGTTTCTCTTTCTCAATGTAGCTCCTTCCTAAGAAAAGAAAATATTAGGATCTTTCATCTATCTATGGTTTTATTGCTTACTTTATTCTTCATTAGAAGTCAATTGGTTTCTTATTCAGCTAATTGTCCTTATAAAAAAATCACTTGATAGGAAGTATGCCCTTTTGTATATATCATTGTTCATTTGACCAATTACATAATCATTATCTATGAATATATCTTGATGCTTGTCTTCATCCATAATATATGGCACAAATAATCTTAGTGTTGAAGATTGGTAAATAGTACAGATGAGTGAATAATTTTATTAAATAGATAATTTTATAAAATTATGTTTTGATTCAAATATGGGAAATTGTAGACCATTGTATCTAGTTAAGATTTTTTTGTTAAAAAAAATTCTTGTAATAAAATTCATCTTGAGCTCTTCCATTAACTCTAAATTTTTTTTTTCTAATTTCCTCCCTTATCACTAAAATTATGTGGTTTAATCACATTTATTTTAAAATAAAAATTGAAAAAATTAAAATTTGATAACTTAATCATTTTATATAAATTTAATAAAAAAAATCTTCTATATCATTAATTTTTTCTTTACACATTTTATTTATATAAATTTAATTAAAAAATATTTCAACAACTTATTACGAAATTTTACTAAAAAGTTTATACTTAAAATCTGAATAAATGAAAACTTAAAATTTAACTCTATTATTTGTGAAAATGTATACAGAATGGGCAATTTTCATTTATTAAAAAAAAAATTAAAACTTAAAATTTTCCTCTATTATTTGTGAAAATGTATACTGTCTAGACTAGTATGCAAAGGCTACACACAAGAAGAAGGAATTGATTATGGAGAGACATTTGCCCCTATAGCTAGATTGGAAGGAATAAGAACTTTGCTTGCATATGTTTCTTATAAAGATTTTAAGGTATATAAAATGGATGTAAAGTCTGCATTTTTAAATGGTATATTGGAAGAAGTTTACATAGAATAGCCAGAAGGTTTTATTGATCCAAACAAAAGACATATGGTATGAAAACTAAACAAAGCCTTATGTGGTTTGAAACAAGCTCCTAGAGCATGGTATGAGCGGTTGCATAACTATCTGATATAGATTGGATATTCAAGGAAAAATGACACAAGCAATCTGTATATGAAAGATGAGGAAGGAAAAGGTATTTTGTTGGCCAAAATCTTTGTTGATGACATTATTTTTGGTGGACAAAATGCATTGTGTAAAAGTTTCTAACATGAAATGCAAACTGAATTTGAGATGAGTATGTTTGGTGAGATCAAATTCTTTGTTGGTTTACAAGTATATCAGATGAAGAAAGGTATTTTCATTACACAGTCTAAGTATGTTAATGAAATACTAAATTTTTTTGGAATGGAAGATGTTAGACCAGTGGGCACTCCTATGGTTACTAGACAAAAAGTTGTTGAAGAATGATGATGTCGCAGAAGTTAACCAGACCCTGTACAGATCCATGATTGGAAAATTGTAGTATGATGTACATAGTAGACCTGATATTGCATTAGCTATTGGGATTGTGGCAAGATTTTTTTCCAATCCTAAGGAAATACATATAATGGCTATAAAAAGAATTATGAGATATTTGAAAGGAACTACCAACTATGGGCTATACTATAAGAAGAATGGTAAATTTCAACTGACAGTGTATACTGATATTGATTGGGCAGGAAATGTAGATGACAGAAAGAGTACTAGTGGTGGAGCTTTTTTTCTTAGACAGAGCTTAGTCTTCTAGACAAGCAAAAAGCAAAATTGCATTTCCCAATCTACTACTGAAGCCGAGTATTTTGCGGCTATAGTAAACTATTCAAATTTGATATGAATAAAACAATTGTTTATAGGCATGAAAAAAGAAATCACTGAACTTGTTGTCATTTTCTGTGACAACACAAGTGCTATCAATATTTCTAAGAATCCAATTATGCCCACAAAGACAAAGCACATAGCAATCAAGTATCACTATTTGAGGGAACTAGTACAAGACAAGGAAGTCTGAATGGAGTATGTGAATAAAAAAGAACAATTGGCAGACATATTCACTAAAGATTTACCTAAAGAAGCTCATGACTACCTAAGAAGTCAATTAGGGTTCCTTCCACTAACTGAGGCTGCCTAGACAAGCGAGGAGCACTACATCAAATAAGCTTCCATAGAATATTTGACACATTGATGCAGAAGAATGTCACACTTTAGGGTTGTCCTAGAGCTATGAAGAAGATGAAGAAAAGATAACAAATCAGTCGTAAGCAAGATGACAGAGGGAGAAGCACTATGTTGAACATATATATCTACATCTCTTGGATGTATGCTTTAGTTACTGCTTTGGAATTTTTGTCAAAGAGGGAGATTGAACTAAAATGATACTATAACACATGAATTGAAGAGTAGTAATGATGAACTAAAATGGAAGATAAGGATAGCGGGAGAACCAGATACTTTTGATGGTCACAGAAGTGAGATTTACTAATTCTGAATCAGAATGAAGCTAAGGATATTATAAATTTTCTCTGATGGACAGATAAGGTTTTTTTGGGACTGATTGGTAATCCATGTGTTATTTAGGTAATTTGATATGGTCTTGCCATCAATGCCAAAGAGGGATATTTTTGGAAACACTAATTGAAATAATTGTTGTATTGTCATTGATATCAAACCTTAATTGGTAAGACTGTTGCTACCTAGGAAAGTACTATATCTACTAAATTGTTGAGGAAGAGTGGAGAAAGGTTGGTAACAATAGCACCTAAGGAAAGGTTGAGTTATCTTGATATTACAAAGTGTACTTGAATATGTTGCACAATGATGAGATAATATTTTAGTAAAATTTGAAGACTAAAATGATAGGCTTAATCGAGAAAAACTAAAGAAATCATGTTTAAGCCAAGTTATGATAGAGTCGACTGAGTTAGTGGATGCTGAGAAAAATCTAGCATCGATCGAGTATCAATAAATTGTTGAGTATCAGTAAATTGTTGAGTATCAGTATTTTTTGAGGAAATAGTTTTAGTAGTGACTGAGTTTTTTACATGGAGACCAAGTGAATGATCACGGTATTGACCAAGCATCAGCAATTTTATATTTGAAGAGAATTCATTTTGAGGATGACATTGTTTGAATTCTTGGATTATGTAAACCATGTTGACTTTATTTATTGATTGTATGGAAGCATTTATTGCTTTGTAAAACATTTTATTGTAAATCTTTATGAGATTTAAGATGATTCTAGAAAAGAAAATGAAGAACATGAAGCAGGTAGATTCAATGAATCTGACCTAACCCTAAGATCTATGAAGGAGATTAAGTGGCAAAAGAAAAGTTAACCTAACAAAGGAAAATATTAAAGGAATCAAAGCATAAGGTATGGGTATGCATGGGTGAAGGAGATGCTGGAAGAATAGTAAGTTTTATTGACTGTATAAGTTAAAAGGCTGAAGGAAAAGTGTGGTGATTGCTTGAAGGAAAGTTCTGAGAAAATCAGAGATGGAGATGGAAAAGTTTCAAAGCTAGTAAACTAGCATTTATATATGGAATCAGATCTTATATTTGCGAAGTGAGTTGTATTTTTTTCAGATGAATAATACTACTACTTTCTAACCATTGTAATAGTCAAAATCCTTTTAACAAAGGTTGACCTAACAGTCATATGTTAAATCCTTTTAACAGAGGTTGCATTCTAATGGAGTGTATGTAAGTCCTTTAACCAGGCTCACTTTTAACAGGGTGATCGAAATCCTTTTACTGGGTCACACTTGATAGTGTGTATTGTAACCTTTGATAGGGTTGGCTTTTACCCGAGCTCACTTCAGAAGAGTGAAAATAATAGTAGCATGTTACAAATTGGTTTTTCCTATATTGGGTTTCCACTATAAATCATGTTCTCATACTTGTGAGAATATTTTGGTTTAAACATTTAAGTGTTTTACAAGTTAGTTACAGCAAGGTAGTGGACTGCCAAGCTATATGTTTCTATTATTGAATCAGTGGTGACTAAGTTTGTTTTGGTTGCTTGATCTAATTTAAGTAAAAGTTTTTGAAATTGTTTTATAAATCAGGACTTGAGAACAACTGATTCACCCACCCCCCTCTCTATTGTTCTAAATCATATTAATAGTCATTATATCCATTTGACCAGATATTCTTCATATGTCAAGTTTCTTGTGCTTCTACCAACATGACTATCTAGTATATCCTCAATCTCCTTGGTAGCTAAAGTAGTTGCTAAAATACTCTAATGTGCTTCTGTGACCTCATCTTCAACACCTCCTTCATGATACTCTGTCAAATCTAAAATGTTAAACAATGGTGAAATATTTAGTTCAGTAGGCAATTCTACCTCATAGGCATTTCCTGAATCATGCTTCTTCAGTATCTTGCATGGCCCAAACTTCTTCATTTTTATCTTGTTATAGGTACCAACTGGAAATCAATCCTTCCACAAATGAACCATGACTTCATCTCCAACCTAGAACTCCTTATGCCTCATTTTCTCATCTACCCTAGCCTTATACTATGCATTCATCTTGGTAATATACTTCCTCACACCCTCATGTATGTTCTTCAAATATTCTACAAAATCCTTAACTTCAATGCTACTTATCTCTCCTCCATCTATCTTCGTCAACTCAGATGCATTTCTGGGACTACTTCCATATACAATATGGAATGGTGATTTACCAGTACTCCTATTGATAGGATTATTATACGCAAATTCTTCCTATGGTAAAATAATATCCCATCTTGTTGTCTTGTCTCCAACGAAACATCTCAACAAATTTCCTAAAATCCTATTCACTACCGCTATATGTCCATCAGTTTGTGGATGATGTGATGAACTAAACTTAAAATCTATCTTTTAAGTCTTCCACAATGTATTCCAGAAATATCAAATAAACTTAGTGTGTCGATCTGAAACTATGCTCTTTGGAAAACCATGTAGTCTCACCACTTCCTTGAAAAATAATTTTGCTACATGAACAACATTATTAGTCTTCTTCTAGGGAATGAAATGTACAATCTTTAAAGATTTTTCAACCACCACAAAAATTGAATCATTTCCCACCTGCATCCTTGAAAAACCAAGAACAAAGTCCATACTAATATCCTCCCAAGGTTTATGTAGTATAGGTAATGGCTGATAGAACCTTTATTCTTGTTTACTCCTTTTTCCATTTCAGATACTCTACAAATCTATATAAAATTCTTGACATCTTGTTGCAACTCTGGCCAATAATAATTCTCACTAACCAAAGAAAGGGTTTTATCTCAATCCAAATGTCTAGCCAGTCCTCCATTATGCTTCTCCTTGATGAGATTATCCCTCATAGAAGTTTTTGGAATTAACAATAGGCTCCCGTTAAAGAGCATACCATCCTAGTTGATGAAATCTAGCCACTTTATTCTTTCTGTAGTAACAATTTATGTACAAGCTTTGGAAACTTCACCAAAATTAGGATCCTCTAGATACAAACTCTTCAGTTCTCTATCAGAAAAAATTTTCTTCTTCTAAGCACATTCACAACCCTATTAGACTTTCCACTCCTTTGTTTCAAAACAAATGTGTAACTTTGTAAAATATCCACATTTAAAAATATTCACATTTTAGATGTCTTTAATTCAAATTTCCCTAACTATTCAAATATTGCAAAGCTTTATGATTAGTATAGAAAAAAACAAATCATAGGAAGAAGATAGTGCCTCCACTTCTTCAATCCATGAACTATAACATAAATTCTTGATCATAAACATAATAGTTTATCTTGGCATCATTTAACTTCTCACTAAAATAATCAATAGGTTTACCTTCTTGGCTGAAAACAACTCCTATTGCATTACCACTAGCATCATAGTCTAGTTGAAACACCTATTAAAATCTAGAAGTTCTCAAATAGGTTGTTCTATAACTTTTTGTTTCAATAGTTTAAAAATATTCTCTACCCCTGTAGTCCATTTAAATTGATTCCTGTCCTCTCTCATTATTTTAGTCAAGGCTCCACAGATACTATTAAAACTCTTGATAAAATTTCTGTAAAAGTTATCCAAACCATGAAAAGATCATTCCTTAATAGGACTCCATGGAGTATGCCATTTGATGATAGCCTTCACTTTCTTTGGATCCATTTTTAAAACTTCTCAAGAAACTATAAATCTCAGATGTACTAACTCTCTTTTCACAAAAATGCACTTTTTCAAATTAATCAGAAATTACTCTTCCCTTAACCTCTCAAGCACCTTATGAATATGCATGATATGCTCCTCCAATGTCTTACTAAAGATCAAGATATAATCTAGGTAAACAATGATAAAATTACCTAGAAATTCTTTCAAAACCTCATTCTTGAGCCATATGAAAGTGCTCGATGCATTGGTTAGCCTGAAAGGCATTACTAACCACTCATACAATCCTTTCATTGTCTTGAAATAAGTCTTCCAATAATCACCCTTTTTTATCTAAATCTGATGATATCCACTCTTTAGATCTATTTATGAGAAATATACAGCTCCACCCAAACAGTCCATAATATCATCCATCCATAGTACTACAAATCTATACTTGATTTTGATCTTGTTGATAGGCCTAGAGTATGTACAAATCCTCCATTATCTATTCTTCTTTGGTGCTAATAATATTGGTACATCAGAATTATTAAGACTCTCCTAAATCAATCCTTTATGTAACAACTATTTTGCTTTTATGTTCAACTCTTCACTTTTTGTTGGTATGGTTCTATTTGTTGCCTTATTTGGAAAACTGGATCATGGAATCAAGTCCATCTAATAACTGATCTTCCTTACAGGTGGTAATCCATTGAACACATTATCAAATACAATATGTTGAAACTAATTTAACAAATTTGCAACTTCTATAGGTACATATTCTACTTCCTCTTTATCAACTTTTGAAAATAAAGAAAAAACCATATGCTCATGCCTCATACCCTCTAGGAATTTTCTTCCATCAACAAAACTTATTCTTGCAACACTAAATACATTTAATTTTGTGTCCTTCAATGGTTTTATCTTTTGTCACGCTCTATCCTTTCTCAGGGAATATGTATTCACATGACCATTATGTACAACACGCCTGCCAAATTTCCATGACCTACCCAACAACATATGACATGCATCCATGGGTATGATATTACATAGTACCTCATCATGGTATTTGTCAATCTTAAACTTCACTATGAATTTTTTATTGATAATGACCTTGTTGTCATCCTGCACCTAGGCGATATAGTATGGATGAGGGTGTTTCTACCTCTTGAGCTTAAACTTTGTGACCATCTCTTTAGACACCAAATTGTCAGTGCTTCCACTATCAATAATCACATCACAACACTTATCCTCACACTTGCACCTAGTGAAAAATAACCTCCTCCTTTTCTCATGTTCATTCTCACCACTTACTAGGACTCTTGTGTTAATTAGGAGTTCTCCTCTTTCAACATATTTAGAATTTGATTATTTTTCTATATCTTCATCCACATGTGCCAATCTAACATCACCTTCAGATATCCTATAGATGTCCTTCCTTGGCATTGAGGACATTTAAATGTCTTGTGACCTACACAGCGAAAACATGTTCTACAAAAGCCTCCTCTTCCTTATCCCTATCCTCTTCCTCTCAGATCCCTATTGTTCTGATCTTGGAAATAATTGAAATTGTTTCCTCTCTTATTTTGACTACTACTAGCCACATCCTTCTTTTGGTATCTTCATTTTGGCCTCCATAAGACCGTCCACTTGATCTTCTGTCATGACCTCTTCCACTTTTCTTACTCTCAAAATTCTTCTTTAGATTTTACTCTACTTTTAGGGAAAAATCATATGCCTCCTCAATATTATTCATTTAGATCAAATTCAAGTACTCCTAATTGTTTTTACTCAACCCATTAAGATAATGGACAACTTTCTCCTTGTCAGCTTTTGCATAGACCCTTCTGATGACAATTCGATAGAACTACTTTGTACACTCATGAATAGATCTATTTGCTTTCATCAAACCTTGTATTTTCTTTGGTAGATCAAGATCATAATCAACAAGAATGAATTTTCACTTCAATTTATCTACCATCTGATTGCATCTTGTGATTTTTGTTCTTTCCTCTTCTATTTTGCTCCAATTGAATATCCTACAACCAGATATTTGCATGAGCCTTCACTCTAGCCTTTGCAAACTTGACCCTATCAGGATCCTTAGTATCTTCATACTTGAAATATTATCTTAATTCATTAATCCATTCAATCAACTTCCCCAGGTTAAGATTTCCTAAAAATGTAGGAATCTCAATCTTAGGTCTTTGCCCAATCTTTGATATGGCCCAAAAAAGTATTTCTTCCTCTTGGGTCTAAATTTTTCCTCCTTCCTGATAAAAATTTCATACTTCTTCAACTTCATCCTCACATTCATCTCAGAATGTAAGATTCATTCCTCTATGAACCTCTTCTTGCAAAGCTTGTACTTGTCTCTAGAGGGCTCGAACCTCAGGTGGCACACCACTAGCTCTTCCACCATATTCCCTTCATGGAGGCATTTTTTGTGCTTATTGTTGAAACCCTAAACCATAGTCCTACTGCAAAATCCTTCATAGCTAATGATCTATCTATAAATGAAGAAAATCATGCTCTGATACCACTTGACGAATGGATCACCCCTTAATATCACAAACACATTAAAAAATAGAGACACAACAATAATTTGAAACAAAAACAAAATGGGCTTCTTGTTATCTCTACAAGTATAGAATTACAAATTTTAGAATTACAATATGTAAATGCACATGGGAATTTTCCTTAAAATATTTTGTAGGACTAAACCATGAATCATTGCCCAGAACTACCTAGAACTACCTTAGACAACACAACGAGCCTTCCTTATATAGACAATATTCCATCACCTAGGAAGGTTCTAGAAATTTTAGCCCTTGAGGTTGAACAACCTTCGAATTATTTATTTTCAATTATATTACATTAGAGTTGGCTCAAAAAAGTTTTAGAACTCAAAAAGAAATTTTGAAGGAAATTCATTTTCTTCCATTTTATGTGTACCAACTTTCGAAGACCATAAGTCATCATCTGTTGTCCAAATTGACTATTATGACCCCATTTCAGAAATCATGTGAAGTTATCTACAACACCTAGCTTGTGTAAGCTTTATTCAGTCAAAGTTTCAACCTCATTTGAGGCCTCTGAATCCTTCAATAATGAGTTCAAATTTTTGTACCCTACTTCCCATACTGAAAATTTTCAATATCTTCAAAAATAGACTTTATCTGGCAATGCCACTTTACTAGTAAGATGATATGAAAAAATTAAACCTCTAGGAAAGAAAATAGACTATTATAAGCTCAAACTAAAAACTTACTAAAAATTATCAATTTCCAAAAATAGAAGCTCTACACAAGATATCCCTTAGTGAAAAGAAACAAGTGATTTTTTTGGGTGATGCAAGATTACCCTTAGAACCATGATGTGCCTTCATCAGACACCTGGGGTAGTTTGAGGAGTGACCCTGTTAGGCCTCATGTGTTTAGAAGGAAACCAAGATGGTTAACCCCATCCATTGTGATCCATGATGAATCTTCAATAGGTCATCCATTCCACTTGACTAAATATTCTTTATGTGTCATGTTCCTTGTGCTTCTTTCAATATGACTATCTGATGGAGGAGCATCTCGGGTCCTTGGCAATCCTGTGTCACCAAATTTTTTTTGGAGTTTTTCTATGTTGCTCAGTTCCTCCTTTGACTGAGTTGGTTAGTAGTTGGTTGGTTTCCTTTGGTTACCGAGTGTGGTCGGTTATCTCCTGGGCGGTCGGTTGTTTCACTAGCACGCAATGTTGCTTGTGTGTTGCTCAGTTATCTTGCTCACCAATGGGTTTAGTTTTAGTTTCCATTGTGGCTGACTTGTGCATTTATATTGGATCACATATTTAATGTTGATATCCATCATTGGGAAGATTGTGGTCCCATATCTAACTATTTCTTCCATTGATTATGGATCCAAAGACCGACTAAGTTTAGTAGACTCTTGTATAAATGTAGTTGTTTGGTTGTAGTTGAGGAGGCATATTTGATAGGATTTGGTAGAAGATAGAATTAGAGATTTGATAGATCCTCACATGTTTTGATGACTTCTGTAAATAATTTTAATATTTGGCCCTAATAGGGAAGGCCTTACAACTTGACATGTATCATTCTATTTGATCAAATATATGAAAGATCTGGCATTCTCTCTCTCACTATTGTGTTTGTTTTCTTCTGCATGTGTTGAGCAGGCTGGGATCATTAGGGTGTGTCATCATTTGGCCCCTCTTTCTCCCTACCCTTGTGTCAAGTGGTATTAGAGTGAGGTGAGATCTTGATCTACGTCTATAGATCTAGGTTTGCAGGTTCCTCTTGAAGCCCTACTTGATTGTTGTGGGGTAGAAGATTGTGATCTAACATACAATTGTAGGGAGTTGTCAAGATGGTTCATGGGAGGCAAGATGCAGATCTAGGATTGGTAGATATGTTAAGGTAGATTGCTGCTAGATTAGAAGCTATTGCAATAGACCAGAGAGGAGGCAGACATCTTGAAGATGTTAGTGATGATCAAGTTGAGGAAGAACTGGTGAATGTAGAACCTGCACTTATCATGGATCAAGGTGAAGAAATATTTTTGAAGGCCTTGACAAGTCTAAAGTCAACACCACATTTCAATCCTCCTGGGTATGGTGGAAAGCTAGATTCTAATGAATTGGTGGACTAGATCACTGAGATGGAAAAGTATTTTGAGTATGAAAACATTCCTGAACACAAGAAGGTGAAGATTGCAAGCACAAAGTTGAAAACTCATGCATCCTTATGGTGGGACCATCTACAATTGGATAGGAAGATGAAAGGAAAAAACAAAATCAAGATATGGAATAAGATGCTAAACAAATTGAAAGGAAAGTTCTTACCTTGTGATTATTAGATTAACCTAGTTCAGCGAATGCAAAGTTTGAGATAGAAAGATAGCTCAGTAAAGGAATATACTGAGGAATTCTCTAGATTAGATATTAGATCTGGACATGATGAAGATGATGTGGAAATAATTGGTAGATACCTGAATGGTTTGAGAGTTTCCATCCAAGAGGAAATTAGTATGGTCAATTTGGAGAACATTGAAGAGGCTTATAAATTTGCTTTGAAGGTTGAGGAAAAATTGAATAAAAGACATGAGAAAAGAAAAAGAGGTTGAGGTGGTAGATTCCCTAGAGGAAAAGGTAGATCTAATGGTGAAAATGGTAGATCTGAACTAAAAAAGACAAATCTAGACAAAGACAAGACCGAGTGGAAAGGTGAAAGTTCATCTAGAGGTAGAGGCAAGAACTACTGAGATGGTTATGGTAGAGAAAGTTTTTGAGGAACTTGTTACAATTATGGAAAAGAAGGACATATATCTTTTAAATGTACATAGGCTAGTAAGAAGGTTGGCTAGAGTAGAAATGCTTTGGTGCAAGAAGAGTCACCAAATGAACCTGAGAAGGAAAATAATGTGATGGTAAGGAGAGCACTGTGGAATGAAAGAAAAAAGGAAGATTTGGTAAGGAAAAGTCTATTCAAGACCATATGTAGAGTTTCTAACAAATTTTGGGAGGTAATCATTGATAGTGGTAGCTCAGAGAATCTAGCATCTGAAGAGATGGTCACAAAGTTGTAGTTGGAAAGGTTGGTACATCTAAAGCCCTATCAGATTTCATGGATCAAAGATGAGCATACACTCCTGGTAAGTGAACAATGTTATGTGAATTTGAAGACTGGAAAGTACTATCATAAGGTGTTATGTGATATCATGCCTATGGATTGTTGTCATATTTTGTTGGGTAGATATTGGCAATATGATAGAGATACTATATATGATGGGAGATTACATAAGTATACTATTATGGCTAATGGAAAGAATCAAATATTGTTACCATTAACAGAAGAACCTATTAGCAATGTTTGTATATATGTAAAATTTTGTTTGATGGAGGGAAGAAATTTTGTTAACTCTTTTAATAGGAATGATGTAGGTTTTGCTATGATCCCTAACAAACTGAGTAAGAAATAGAGGATAATATCCCTAAGGAGAATGATAAATTACTCACCGAGTATAGTGGTATCATTTTTTATAATGTACATGATGGTTTTCCATTGAAAAGAAGCATTGATCATTGTATGGATCTAATCCTTTGAGCTAGTTTACCAAATAAGGCACCTCATCAGTTGACACCTAGCGAGAATCAGGAGTTGAACTGATAGATTCAAGAGTTGCTAGAGAAATGTTTGATCATAGAAAGTTTGAGCCCTTGTGCAGTACCTATTGTATTGGCACTGAAGAAGAATGGAGAATGGAGAATGTGTATTGATTCTAGAGAAATCAATAAGATAATAGTGAAGTATAGATTTCCTATACCAAGAATGGATGACATAATGGATAGTTTGACTGGAGCAAAGTATTTCAGAAAGATTGATTTGAAAAGTGGGTATCATCATATCAAAATCAAAGAAGGTGATGAATGGAAGACTTCTTTCAAGACAAAAGAAGGTTTGTATGAGTGGTTGGTTATGCCTTTTGGTTTAACTAATGCATCGAGTACTTTTATGAGGTTGATGAATGAAGTTTCAAAGAAATTCTTGGGTAAGTTTGTGATTGTATATCTTGATGACATTTTGATATTTAGTAAGAATAGAGAAGAACATTTATTCCATGTTACATAAAGTTTTCAGAGATTGAAAGAGGAAAAGTTGCTGATAAATCTAAAAAATTATTCATTTGTGAAAGAGTAGATTGTGTATTAGGGATTTGTTATTTCATTTGAGATTTTGAAGATGGATCCTAAAAAGGTTGAAGCTATTTTGAATTGGCCTACACTTGTGAATGCAAGTGAGGTATGATCATTTCATGGTTTGGAAAGTTTTTATTGAAAGTTCATAAGGAATTTTAGTTCAATTTGTAATGTTATGACTGAGACTATGAGAGGAGACAAAAGAGAATTCAAGTTCACACATGGAGTTGACAAAAGTTTTGAGACTTTGAAGTAGAAGGTTGTTGAATTACCTGTTATGGCATTACCTAATTTTAGTAAAGTATTTCAAGTAGAATGTGATGCAAGTGGAAGTGCAATTGGAGCTGTGTTGAGTCAAGAAGGTAAACTTGTCTCTTTTATTAGTGAAAATTTGAATGATGATGTAGACACCTAAATTTGATTAACAATTTTAACTAAATTTAGTCATCTTAGTCACATTATTGAATAAATAATCATACATTATTTAATTAGTTAATGTCATCCCCCTAGTTAATTAATCTAATTAATTAACTATATTCCAATTAATCTAATTGAAACCCATAACCATTTAATTAATTAAATAACCTTCATCTATTAATTTAGATAGATGGACATATCTAATTAAATTAATTCACAAAACCCCCTCTTTTCCTCTCACTTGGAATTAAATAAATATTTAATTCTTAACCTAACCCATTAACCCATACTAATCTTCCTGAAATAGCTAATGACCCATGATTAGCTAATCTAACCCTCCACTCATTCTCTCTCCTCCCAACACATCCTCCTAAACCCCTACTTACCCTCTAATCCAAATCTAATCACCCCTTAAACATTTGCACAATCAGAATCTAAGGATTAAGAAATGCTAAGCCAACACAAGTCAACCCTCATGTCACATCACCACATCCTCTAGTACCAAATCACAAATCTTCTTACACATCTCTTACACACTTGTCCCCTCTCACACCTTCCATAGTGGACACATCCCTTAGGCATTTGGCCTCTCCTCTCATCCTCCCCCATTATAAAACTTTTCACAATGCTATGCATTTGAGAAAGCACAATCCATGTGCTCTCTCTTGGATGCATCTCCACCATTGCTCATTCCCCTTTTTCCTCTTAATCTTGGCCATCCATTGCATACCTCCTTTCTATAAAAGAGAAGATCTTATCCTTCATTTTCATCCACCTTTGAAGAAAAGTTATTATGCCCATTTCTCTCTTCAAGCTTGAAGCATAAGTTTATGAGCACACATTCAATCTTTGGACAAATTCTCTACATCTTGGAGGTTTTTCTTGAAGGTTTTGTATTTTTCTTTCATTTTGTAGGTCTAATCTTAGAGCTTCTACTTCCTTTGTTTTGTTGAATGCTGGCTTAGTTTGGTATTCTTAGACATTACATTTTAGGTATTATAGATGCTAGAAGGAAATATTTTGTGTATCATCAAGAATTCTTTTATATTTTTGAGCACTGAAGAACTAGAAACATTATTTGATACCAAGTGAATTTGTGTTGTATACTAATCATAAGGATTTACAATATTTGGGTAGTCAGAATAAGTTGAATCAAAGACATATGAAATGGGTTGAGTATTTGTAGAGTTATACATTTGTGATAAAGCATAAGAGTGGAGTCACTAACCGAGTTGTTGATGCATTGAGTAGAAGAATATATTTAATGACTGAGATGAAAGTGGAAGTTCTTGGTTTTGATGAGATGAGAGATTCTTATGAGTTTGACCCTAATTTTTCTGAGCCATGGAGAAAGTGTAGAGCACCTATTCAAGATCAACAAGACACTAAATGGAATAAATATTTTATTCAGGAAGGTATGTTGTTTAAAGGTATTTAGTTGTGTATACCAAGAGGAATAATGAGAACTAACCTGATAAAGGAGAAACATAGTAGTGGTTTGGCTGGATGTTTTGGTATGGATAAAACATGAAATTTTCTTAAGGAAAAGTACTATTGGCCACAGTTGTATAAAGATGTTTAGAAATTTTTCAAAAGTTGTGGAATTTGTCAAGTTGCAAAAGGAATAAGTCAGAACACTGGATTGCATACATCGATTGTTGTTCCTGAGAAACCTTGGATTGATATTAGTATGGACTTTGTTCTTGGCTTACCGAAGATAATAAGAGGTAATGATTCAATATTTGTTATTGTGGATATATTTTTAGTACATGTAACAGATCTTTTCTAAGTACATGTAGCAGATTTTTCTTTAAGGAAATTGTCATATTACATGGATTACCAAGGAGTATTATCTTTGACCGAGATAGTAAATTTGTTGGATATTTTTGGAAAACCCTTTGGGAGAAATTTGGCACTGAGTTGAAATATAGTTCTACATTTCACCCACAAACTGATGGAAAAACTAAATTTGTGAACATAAGTTTGGGAAAGCTTTTGATATGTTTAGTTCGAGACACACCGAGTAATTGGGATTCTGTGTCGGCACAACTAGAGTTTGCATACAATAATTCAATGAATAGGAGTACTGGAAAGACACCATTTGAGATTGTAAATGGAACACAACTAAGAGGTATATCTTATTTGAAAGACATTGTTGATGAGAATAAGAAAATCATTGAACCAGTAAAATTTGCTGAGTACATGAAGACATTGCATGAAGATGTGAAGCTAAATCTGGAAGACAGTAATCAGAAATAAAAATATAGAGTTGACAAATCAAGTAGACTTAAAACTTTCAATGTTGGTAATGAAGTGATGGTACATTTGAAGAAAGTTTGATTTTCTGTTGGAACATATGGGAAGCTTAAGATGAAGAAGTGTGGACCTTGCAAGATTCTGAAGAAATTTGACATTGGAAATGCATATGAAACTGAGTTACCTGATGACATGGACATATCACCGATTTTCAACATTTTTTATTTATATGATTATCATGAACCTGATGAAGAAGTGATAGTACTGAAAAAATATCTTAAGAAGTAGAATGAAGAATTTGAATAGATTTTGAAGGAAATAATTGCCAAGAGTACAAGAGGAAAATAGTATATGGAATATCTGGTAAAATGAAAGAATAGGCTAATGGAAGATAGTTCTTCAATTTCATAGTCTAAGTTGGATGTAGCTTAGACCAGACCTGACAAATGATTTAGGGAATCATTTCAAAATAACCCCAGGTGTCTAATGTAGGAGCATCTCGGCTCCTTGGCAATCCTGTGTCACCAAAAATAATTTAGAGTTTGTCTATGTTGCTTAGTTCCTACTTTGACCGAGTTGGTCAGTAGTTGGTTAGTTTCCTTTGGTTACTGAGTACGGTTAGTTATCTCCTTGGTGTCTGGTTGTTTCACTAGCGCTCGGTGTTGCTTGTCTTCTGCTTGGTTATCTTGCTCACCGATGGGTTTAGTTTTAGTTATTGTTGTGGTCGACTTGTGTATTTATATTGGATCATGGATCATGGATTTAATGTTGATATCCATCATTGGGAAGCTTGTGGTCCTAGATCTGACCATTCCTTCCATTGATTGTGGATCTGAAGGCTGACTCAGTTCAATAGACTCTTGTATAAATGTAGTTGTTTGGTTGTAGTTGAGGAGGCAGCTTTGATAGGAGTTGGTAGAAGATAGAATTAGAGATTTGATAGATCCTTGCATTTTTTGAGGACTTCTATAAATTATTTTAATATCTGGCCCTAACTAGGAAGGCCTTATAGTCCAACATGTATAATTCTATTTGATCAAATATATAAAAGATCTAGCATTCTCTCTCACACTGTTGTGTTTGTTTGCTTCCACATGTGTTGAGCAGGATGGGATCATTAGGATGTGCCATCATTTGGCTCCTCCTTCTCCCTACCCTTGTGTCACTATAAAATATATCCTCAATCTCCTTGATACCTGAAGTAGTTCCCAGAATACTCCATTGTGCTTCTATGATCTCATCTTCATCACCTCTTCATGATAATTTGTCAATTATGAAATGTTAAATACTAGTCAAATATTCATCTCAATAGGCAATTCTACCTCATATAAATTTCCTAAATCATGCTTCTTCAATATCTTACATGGCCCAAACTTCTTCATTTTTAACTTTTTATATGTTTCAACTAGAAATTGCTTCTTCTACAAATGAACCATTACTTCATCCCAACCTAAAATTCCTTATACCTCCTTTTCCAATATTCTTTATCCTTATACTATGTATTCATCTTCTTAATGTGCTTTCTCACCTCCTCATAGATGTTCTTCAAATGTTCTACAAAATTTTCAGCTTTAGCACTACTTATTTCTCCTTTATTTGTCTTGCTCAACTCGAAAGCATTTTTGGGACTACTTCCATATACAATCTAGAATGATGATTTGCTAGCGCTCCTATTGACATAATTATTGTATGAAAATTTTACCTGTGGTAAAATCATATGCCATCCTACTAGCATATCTCCAACCAAACATCTCAGAAAATTTTCCAAACTCCTATTCAGGTATATGCACAAAGATGGGGGACCAAAAAGGTATCACTTTCCTTTTTGACCCCCCAATAACCATAGTCTCTATGCACTAAAGTATGTGCTCCCTATATTCTACACATGCTATGGCTTTGAAAATTCAAAACATAGTGTGTGTGCACTATAGGGATCACGTGCTATGCAAAACCTAAAAAGTGTAATGCATAGTCTTGCATAGTGTGATTGTGCTATAACACATGTGCCCTATGCAAGAAACAAAAAATTGGTGTGTGTGTGTGTGTGTGTGTGTGAGAGAGAGAGAGAGAGAGAGAGAGAGAGAGAGAGAGAGAGAGAGAGAGAGAGAGAGGCCTGAGACATTTTTTCTAGCAAACATATTAAAAAATGACATATTTTTTTGTGTGCTACATGTCACATTTACTCATGGCTCAATAACATTTAAATCAGATGACATGATATTATAGATCTATTTGTTAGCTATCTAACCATATAATTTATTTTGAATTCTGATTATGTTAAGTTTTTCATCTCTAATTTCTTTTGTATGTATGTCTAATTTTTGTCAAAAACCAATGTGTAGTATTTTGGGAATAGATTTTGGCTCATTTGTCAAAGTTTGCAAAAAGTTACATTTTAGAAACTAGACTCCGTTATACACGCTTTAAAATAAACAAAATTTGATTTTTTATTAGTTTTAACTAATTTCTAGGGGGAGCACATAGAAATTTCATATTTTCATGATGTGTGCACTTTGTAAATTCATAACAAAATATACATTCATCAAAAAATTAGAAAAAAAATCTAGGATGAACTATGTGGTGTTAGCTAACTTATCACTAGAGCGATTAATTTTATTTTTTTTTAAATTAACATTTTTGGGGGAGCACACTAGATGCTATGCTATATTTTTTCACAAAAAATAGGACCACTTTTTGTGCTCCCCCTTTTTTAAAGCCTTAATTTGCACCATTTTCAAAATAAATTAGTAGTTTAGGAATTAGATTTAGGGTATTACAACTCTTGTTCTTGTTGCATATTAATATGTTGAGTCTAACTATCTTCAATTTCTTGTTGACGTTCAGAGTTTTCTTATTTCAGGGAAAAAGTGGCATCTTATACCCCTTTTTTGGTCACCCATCTTTTTGCACTTACCCATTCAAAACCTCTGTCTATCCATTAGTCTATAGATGATGTGATGAGCTAAAATTTAAATTTGGCATTAACTTCTTCTACAATGTGTGCCAGAAATATCCAACAGACTTAGTGTCTTGATCTTAAACTATTCTCTTTAGCAAACCATGTAGTCTCGACACTTCTTTGAAAAACAATTCTACCACATGGATAACATCATTAGTCTTCTTGTAGGGTATGAAATGTGTCATCTTTGAAAATCTATCAACTACCACAAAAATTAAATCATGTCCCCATCGAATCATTGGTAAACCAAGAACAGAGTCCATGCTAATATACTCCCATGGCTTCTCTGGTATAGGTAATGGATGATACAACCCTATATTCTTCTTTACTCCTTTTTCCATTTCACATACTCTAAAAATTTGTACAAACTTATAGAAATGTTGTTGCAACTATGGCCAATAATAATCCTCACTAACCAAAGTAAGGGTTTTATCTTGACCCAAATGTCCAACCAATCCTCCATTATGCTTCTCCTTGATGAGATTCTCCCTCATAGAACTTTGTGGAATTCACAAATAACTCCCTTTGAATAGCATACCATCCTAAATGATGAAATCTATCCAATTATTTATTTCTAGAGTAACAAGTTATGTACAAGCTTCACTAAAATCAAGATCCTCTAGACACAAAAGCTTGAATTCCTTGAAGCCAACCACCTCAATCTGCATCTTTGTCAACAAAAGTTTCCTTTTTCTAAGCATATGTGCAACCGTATTAGGCTTTCCACTCTATTTTTTGAAAACAAATGTGTCGCTTTACAAAATATCCATATTTCAAATGTCTTTAATTCAACTTTCCTTGACTATATTCAAATATTGCAAAGCTTTATGATCAGTATACAAAAAAGGCTCCATAGGAAGAAGATAGTGGCTCCACTTCTTGAATGCATGAACTATAGCATAAAATTCTTTATCATAAATAGATTTTCTCTTAGCATTATTTAACTTCTCATTCAAATAAGGGCCAGGTTTACCTTCTTGGCTCGAAACAACTCCTATTGCAGTACCACTAGAATCACATTGTACTTGAAACACCTTATTAAAATCTAGAAGTTCTCAAATACATTGTTCTCTAGCTTTTTTTTTCAACAGTTTAAAAATCTTATTTTCCCCTGTAGTCTATTTAAACTCTTTCCTACCCCCTCTCATTGTTTTAGTCAAGGGTCACAAATACTGCTAAAACTCTTGATAAACTTTCTGTAAAAGATATCCAAACCATCAAAATATCTTATCTCAGTAGTACTCCTTGGAGTATGCCATTTGAAGATAGCCTGTACTTTCTCTAGATCCATTTTTAGACCTTCTACTGAAGCTAAAAATCCCAAATATACTAACTGTCTTTTCACAAATCTACACTTCTTCAAATTAATCATTAATTTCTCTTCCCTTAACTTCTCAAGCACCTTATGAATATGCATGATATGCCCCTCCAATTTCTTAGTAAAGATCAAGATATGATTTAGGTAAACAATGACAAACTTACCTAGAAATTCTTTCAGAACCTCACTCATGAGCTGCATTGAAGTGCTTGGTGCATTGGTTAGCCCAAAAGGCATGAGTAACCACTCATGCAATCCTTTCATTATCTTTAAAGAATTCTTCTATTCATCTCCCTCTTTCAGTTGAGACTAATGATATCCACTCTTTAGATATATTTTTTATAAATACATAGCTCCACTCAAACAACCCATAATATCATCAATCTATGGTAATAGAAATCTATACTTGATTTTGATCTTGTTGATAACCCTGGAATCTGTAGAAATCTTCCATTCTCCATTCTTCTTTGGTGCTAATGCTACTAGTACAACACAAGGACTAAGACTCTCTTTAATCAACCCCTTATGCAATAGCTCTTGTACTTGTTTGTTCAATTGTTCACTTCTATTTGGTGTCATTCTATGTGCTACCTTATTTGAAAAAATGGCTCCTAGAATCAAGTCTATCTGATGACTGATCTTCCTTATACATGGTATACCATCAGGCACATTATTAGATACAATAACAAGAAACTAATTCAACAAATCTACAACTTCTATAGGTACATCTTCTACTTCCCCTTTAATAACTTTTGGAATTAAAGAAGAACCCATACGATCAAGCCTCGTACCCTTTAGGAATTTTCTTACATCAAAAAAACTTATTCTTTCAACACTAAATAATCTTTATTTTGTGTCCTTTATTGGCTTTAGCTTATGCTACACTCCATCTTTTGTCATGGAATAGGTATTCACATGACCATCATGTACAACATGCATGTTAAATTGTCATGGCCTACCCAACAACATATGCAATGCATCCATGGGTATGATATCACTTAGTACCTCATCATGGTATCCACCAATCTTAAATTTCACTATGCACTGCTCATTGGCTATACATTATTGTAATCCTACACCCAAGTGATCTAGTATGAATGTGGGTGTTTCTACCTCTTGAGCTTTAATTTTTTGACCATCTCTTCCAACACCAAATTGATAGTGCTTCCACTACCAATAATCACATCACAACACTTATCCTCACACTTGCACATAGTGCAAAATAACCCCCTCCTTTGATCACGTTTATTCTCACCACTCAATAGGACTCTTGTGTAATTAGGGCTTCTCCTCTTTCAATGTCTTTAGAATGTTATGATTTGGCATCTTCATCCACATGTGAAACTCTAGCCTAGCCTTCAGTTCCCCTATAGATGTCTTTCATTGGCATTGAGGACATTCAAATACCCTATGACCTCCACAATGAAAACATGTTGTACAGAAGCCTCCTCTTCCTGATCCTTCTCCTCTTCCTCTTCCTCTTTGATCCCTATTGTTCTAATCTTTGAAATGATTGCAATTGTTTCCTCTCTGATTATGACTACTACTAACCTCATCCTTCCTTTTTTGATCTTCATTTCAGCCTATATAAGACCATCCACTTGATCTTTCATCATGACCTCTTCCACTTTTCCTTCTCTCAAACTTCTTGTTCATATTTTCCTCTACTTTTATGGAAAAATTGTATTCCTCCTTTATATTATTCATTCAAACCAAATTCAACTCCTCTTGAATGCTTGGCCTCAATCCCTTAAGATAATGGACAACTTTCTCCTTGTCAACTTTTGCATGGCCTGTTCTGATAAGGATTCAATAGAGCTACTTTGTATACTCCTAAACAAATCTGTCTGCATTCTTCAAACCTTGCATTTTCTTTAGTAGATCAAGCTAATAATCAACAAGAATGAATTTTCATTTCAACTTATCCACCATATGATACCATCTTGTGATTTTCTCCTTTCCTCTTCTATTTTGCTCCAATTGAATATCCTGCCACCAGATTTTTGCATGGCCCTTCACTCTAGCCTTCACAAACTTGACCCTATCAAGATCCTTAATATTGCATACTCAAAATATTCTTCTAATTCATTGATCTAGTCAATCAACTCCTCTAGGTTAAGATTTCCTAAAAATGTAGGAACCTCAACCTTAAGTCTTTTACCAATCTTGGAAATGGGTCGAAAAAGTCTTTCTTCCTCTTGGTTTTGAATTTTGCCTTCTCCTTCTTGATAAAAAATTCATTCTTCTTCAACTTCATCCTCACTTTCATATCAGAATGTAAGATGCATTCCTCTATGAACCTCTTCTTGCAATGCTCACACTTATGTCTAGAGGGCTCAAACCCTAGGTGGCACACCACTAGATCTTCCACCACATTCCCTTCATGGAGGCATTTTTGCGGTTATCATTGAAAACCTAAACCAAATTCCTAGTGCAAACTCCCTCATAGTCAATGATCTATCTACAAATGAAAAAAACTCATACTTTGATACCACTTGATGAAGGGTTCTCCCCTTAATACAAGAAACACATAACAAAAATAGTGACACAACAATAATTTGCAAGAAAAAAATGGGCTTCTTATTATCTCCACAATTGTGGAATTAAAAATTTCATAATCACAATATACAAAGGCACATGGGCATTTTTCCTTACAATTTTCTATAGGACCAAGCCTCGAATCATTACCCAGAACTTCCTAGAACTGCCTTAGACAACACTACGAGTCTTTCTTATATAGGCAATATTCCACTACTCGGGAAGGTTCTATAAATTTTAGCCCTTGAGGCTGACCAACCTTAGAATTATTTTATTTCCATTTTTATTACATTATAGTTGTCTCAAACAAGTTTCAGAACTCAAAAATAAATTTTGAAGGAAATTTATTTTCTTCCATTTTAAGTGGCTCAACTTCCGAAGACCATAAGTCATCACTTGTTGCCCAAATTGACTAAATTATGAACCATTTCATAAATGGTGTGAAGTACTCTACAACACCTAACTTGTGAAATCTTTAGTCAGACGATGTTTCAACCTCACTTGGGGCCTCTAAAGCCTTCAAAATTGATCTCAAAAATTTTTGTACCCTGTTGCCAATACTGAAAACTTTCAATATCTTCAAAAATAGTCTTGATCTGGCAATGAAACTTTACTAGCAAGTTGATATGACCAAAGTGAACCTCTAGGAAATAAAATAGACCACTCTGACCTCAAACTAAAAACTTACTAAAAATAGTAAATTTTCAAAAATAGAACCTCAGCAAAAGATAACCCTTTACTAAAAAGAAACCAAAAATATTTTTGGGTGATGCATGATTTCCCTTACACTCAGGATGCTCCTCAATCAAGATGCATCATCCATATGTCCAAATGTGATATCTAATTTGTAGAATTCTTCAGTATATTTCCTCACAGTAGTGTCGTTTTGTTTCAAATTATGCATTCTTCTCAACAAAGTAATTTGATAATCACTCAATAGGAATTTCATTTTTAAATTTTTTATCATCTTATCCCATACCTTGATATTTTTGTTCCTCTTATTTTTTGATCAAGCTTCAAATGTTCCTACCACAACAATGCATGTCCTTTCAATTTTGTACCAACAAAATTAACCTTCTTTTCCACCAGTAAATCTTCATATTCAAAATATTTCTCCATTTTAAAGATGCAATCTAATAACTCATCAGAAACAATGATGAAGGGAGCTCCCCTTAATACCACAAACACATAATAGAAACAGAGAGACAACAACATTTTGCAAGAACAAAAAATGGACTTTTTATTATCTCCACAAATATAGAATTACAAATTTTAAAACTACAATATGTAAAGCCACATGGGCATTTTCACTTACAAAATTATGTAGAACAAAGCCTCAAATCATTACCTAGATCTACCCAGAACTGCCCTAGACAACTCTACAGGTCTTCCTTATATAGAAAATTTTTCACCACCCGAGAAGGTTCCAAAAATTTAGCCATTAAGGTCAACTTCCCCTGTAATTATTTATTTCTCATAATTTTTATAGTATGGTCAGCTCAAAATAATTACAAAATATGCTTTTAGGTAACCCAACTTCTGGAGGCCATAACTTTTTAATCGTAGCTCTGTTTTTCTATTATAATCATTTTTTGGAAATGGAAAAACCTAATCTACAATGCCTCACTCATGCAAATTCACTCAACCAAGGGTTGTTCGTGATCTAGAGCCTCTAAGGCCTTCAAAATTGATCTCAAAGATTTCATACCCAAAAACCTTAATAGATTCACCGATATATATGATATGACAACAAAATTGAATTGGTAGGTTGACATGACCAAGATGAACCTCCATCTATGAAATCAGAACATTCTGAGATCGTATGACCAACTTACTAAAAATAGTAAGTTTTAATAAATAGCAACTCTATAGAAGATAGCCCTTATTGAAAAGAAACTAGAAATATTTTTGGGCTATGCAAGATTGTTCTTACACCCAGGATTCTCCTACATCAGGCACTCGGGGTAATTTGAGACGTGACCTTGTCATGACTTAGGTGTAAAGAGGAAAACTAAGATGGTTAACCTCCTTCTTTGTTAGTCATGATGAACCTTTAACAAGTCTTCATTTTCATTTGAATAGATATTCTTCATATGTCATGTTTCTTGTGCTTCTACCAACACAACTATCAGGTATATCCTCAATCTCCTTGGTAGCTAAAGTAGTTGCTCGAATACTCCACTATGCATCTCAGATCTTATCTTCAACACCTCCTTCATGATACTCTGTCAAATTTGAAATGTTAAACAATGGTAAAATATTTAGTTGAGTATGAAATTCTATGTCATAGGCATTTCTTAAATCATGCTTCTTTAGTATCTTCCATGGCCCAAACTTCTTCATTTTTAGCTTGTTATATGTACCAACTAGAAAATCCCTACTTCTTTAAATGAACCATGACTTCATCTCCAACTTGAAATTCCTTATGCCTTCTTTTCTCATCTGTCTTAGCCTTATACCTTTCATTAATCTTGGTAATATTCTTCCACCTCATAGATGTTCTTCAAATGTTCTACAAAATCCTCAACATCAACACTACTTATCTCTTCTATGTCTATCTTCCTCAACTCAGATTTATTTCTAGGACTACTTCCATATATAATCTAGAATGGTGATTTATCAATGCTCTTGTTGACAGATTTATCATTTTCCTTAGCCTTATACCTTGCATTAATCTTGGTAATATTCTTCCACCTCATGGATGTTCTACAAATGCTCTACAAAATCCTCAGCATCAACGCTACTTATCTCTTCTATGTCTATCTTCCTCAACTCAGATGCATTTCTAGGACTACTTCCATATATAATCTAGAATGGTGATTTATCAATGCTCTTGTTGATAGAATTATTGTATGAAAATTCTTCTCATGTTAAAATCAAATCCCATCCTATTGGCTTGTCTCCAACCAAACATCTTAGCAAATTCCCTAAACTCTAATTCACCGCCTCTGTCTGTCCATTGCTCTATGGATGATGTGATGAAGTGAACTTAAAATTTGTCTTTAACTTCTTCCATAATGTATGGTATAGATACCCAACAAACTTAGTGTCCCTATCTGAACTATGCTCTTTGGGAGACCATGTAGTCTCACCACTTCCTTGAAAAATAATTCTGCTACATGAACATCATCATTAGTCTTCTCATAAGGAATGAAATGTGTCATCTTTAAAAATATGTTAACCACCACAAAAATTGAATCATGTCCCCCTTATGTCCTCGACAAACTAAGAACAAAGTCCATACTAATATATTCCCAAACTTTCTCTAGTGTAGGTAATGGCAGACACAACCTTTTATTCTTCTTTACTCCTGAATAGGGGTAAAATTGAATCACCTCTATTGAGTGTGTTTAAATGTAAGGGGGAAATATAAGATCAAATCCTAAATCCAAATTCCCAAAGGAGAGATCCGATTTGATCAACCAAAAGGTTAATACATAACCGAATCAATCTATAGAGAATATGAAAGAGAGAGAGAAACCCTACATTTCCCTATAATGGATTTGTAGAGTTGAAATTTAAAATAATTAAAATACAAGTACTAACCTCAAATTAGGGCAAATCTAGAAAATGCCAATTTCTAATGTCTGTATGCACTTTTGGGCAATTCTACAACATGTTTCAGACTGGAAACACCGAGATGAAGAAAACCCAGAAATCTTTTTTCCTTCTGAGAGTAGGTAATCTTTGACCCTCATAAAAGGTCAAAGGCTATATTCTTTATTTGAAGGTAGATTCTAACTTTGTTCACAGATCTCAGAAGTTCACCCAAAAGGGTATCCAAATCCACTCTTAGATCCAAAATTTTGTACCTACATCTACAAGAAAAATAGGGTTTTTGTTGTTTGTTTGAGGGGTTTTCCTTGGTCAAACCTCGGTTTGGAATCAACCTTAATATTGAAATTGAAATAAGAATGCTAGTAAGTAGTATAAATGGATCTAACAATGAAGCTATGCAATTCGATAGATATGTAATTGTATTTTGAATGTAAATAAGTATATTGATATGAAAGCTTGAACACAACAATGATAAAATCAAACCTCCATGATTGTATGCTTGGAATCCACCATGAGGGAATAATGAATGGATCTTGAAGGAAGATCACACCATCATGATGGCTAGATCTAGGGTTTGAATGATGAATCTTGAATGCTTGAACCAAATCCCTTCAATAGCTTGAATGCTTGAATCCTTGATATTTAATGGAGAACATGGATGGAGAAGAGGATTTGAATGCTTGAATGAATTCTTGCTTGATCACCTTGAGAGCTTGAGGGCCAAGAAGATATGAATGATGGATTTCTTGGAAACTTGATTGAGAAAAAGAGAGAGGAAGGCCTCCTTTTATAGTGAACTAGGGCACAATCCCCTAGAGGGGCCACCTTGGAGTATTAAATCCCAATTAGGTCCTAACCTTTAGAAAATGTACATAGATTAAATTCAATTAAAGGATTTACCATTCTGAAATCCAAAATGGCTAACTCAGAGGCGTGAAACAAATATCCCTGAAACCTAACACTTGGAAATCAAGGAAATTTGAAATTTGGTTAGGGGGTCAAGGATGAGGTTGTATCTGACTAGGTCATGATCAAGGTCGATCTTGACCAGGTAAGGATAGAGGTTGATTTTGACCCCATAAGGTTGACTTTGACCTTATGGTCAAAAACCTCAAGATCCTAACCCAGAATGCTAGGAAATGCAGATTTGAAGTGAAAAATAGGGGCAGATAGAAGAAGAATGAGGAGAGCAAGTATGATCCAAGAAAAGAGCTAATTCCAAGTGCTTGACATGACCTAGAACACTTACTCAGAGGGATAAATGCTCTTAACACGAAAGTGCTTCCATTTTAAGATGATACATTGAGCCCCCACTTTAGCAAGAGTATGGATTCGATGCAAACTCTTAGTAAAGGAGAATGAATAAGAGATCCCAATGGATTTAAAATAAGATAGAATGACACTTAGTTGGGGACACAAGCCCCTAGACTAAGGATTCTAACTCAACATATGCACACAAGGGTGTGAGAAACAAAAGGACACAAAAGAGGGGTTAGTACTAAAACAAACCCAAATCAACTAATACAGGAAACCTTGCTAAAAAAAATTTCTTATACTAACATGACATTTGGAAAGCTATCATAAAAGCATAAATGTTTACATAAGAAAGAAAAGAACAATACTATAAATGACATAGCTTCATGATACAATCCTACTAGCATGAAAGAGAAAAGAGAGAAAGGGAAAAGAGTGATTACCTCACCTAGTAAGATGCCCACCTTACCATAAATCACCCTGGAGGGAGAGCCCAATAGGTTCACCCATATACTATTTTTGCAATTGCAATGCATCTTCTGATAGCTTCCAGAATACTCATAGATCCACCTTCTTGTATCACTATGAATATGAAATACGTGTCTCCTCAAGATTTAGCAACTTATGTGCATTACCTTCAAAATATTTAGCATATAGACGTGTGTCTTTTCAGGATTTAGCAACTTATGTGGGTTACCTTCCAAGATTTAGCATATTTGAAATTGGAAATGTGTGTCCCTTTAGGATTTAGAAACTTATGTGTGTTACCTTCCAAGATTTAGCATATTGAAAATTTTGAAAAATGTGTGTCTCCTTAAGATTTAGCAACTTATGTGCATTACCTTTAGAAGATTTAGCATATAAATGTGTGTCTTTTCCAGATTTAGCAACTTATGTGCATTACTTTCCAAGATTTAGTATATAAAAAGTAAAAAACTATAGTACAAGGGAGAACCAATATATGCCCCCCTCCTTAAGATGGAAAAAACATACTATTTTGGCAGGTTAAGGAAAGAAAAGAACATGGATAAAGCCTTCTTCAGCATCAAGACAATATCCATAGACAACACCCAGTCCAAGCCAAGAAGGTCATAGCTCCTATGAGGCCATGGAAGGGATGAATGCAAAGAGATATCATGCAAGAAATGAAAAAAAGTAACCCTTGTGAGGGATAGCACACTGTTCAGTTTCTAGGGTAAGAGATATATCAACCATGAAAAACCAATGTCAAACAACAAAATAGGTTGTGATCAAGGACATAGATCCTCAATGAAAACAAAAATTTTCATGTATGATTGGATATCACATAATAGATAAATACTGCTTACCCAAGGAAAGAGGTGAATCCCAGAAAGACAGAAGGAGATAGCATCCTTGCCCCCCAAGTGTAGGAACAAAAGATGGAAGAGAACACCTACTTCACAATGCAAGGAGATATCCTATTTAGAAACAATGTATACCATATGCTTAGCAAGGGATATTGACCCCTACATCCAAGAATATATAGATGATCATGAAAAAGGATATTTCAATCATGGAAAAGGATCCTCAAAGAAAGAGATCTTATCAACAAGACCCCCACCAAAGAGGAGTGCTTTAGTTAAAATATCATCTTTCAACAGGGGGAACAAAGATTCAATCATCAAGCCCCCTGCAAACAAGAGGAAGAGGAATCTTTGGAACAAGGGAAACAACTCTAACACCAAAGCAAGGGTGAGAGTTTATAAAGAACATAAATTTGCAAAATAGAGAAGAAGTAACGACTGAGGACAACAACTTCTCGTATAAGAAGGTTATCTATAGTCAAAATATCTATCAATATGTGGAAATAATATTGCAATATAAACAAATACCACTAAGCTACGGAAAGCGGCTCAAAGACAAAGAGAAAGAAAGAGGTACCTTGCCCCCCAGAGATAGAGACAAGGGATACCTTCACAAAAAAAATGTCTTAGGAAATATATCATAAAAAGAATAGATAGATTCTATGGATGATTAAAAACATAATGCAATGCCATAGCAAAATAGGAGAGAAAGAATACCAATTAAGCCCCTAATAAAAGACTTAACAAATTCTAGGAGACTAGATGAAGATACACCTCTTGCCCCCTAGTCATGAGACAAGAGGGGGAGAAAATATACATTACATCTAAAGGAGGGGAATCCCCTATGTCAAAATTATGAAGGAATTGTAAAATTGCGCTAGTGAGATATAATTCCTAAAGCAGCTCTTTCTCTAACATATAACTTGAAATGTTTACAATCAGCAAGTAAATATTTTTTACTATAATGAAAAGGACATTTGTATTTTTATAAAGCATCGATCAGCATAGGTCTAAATATTTCTTTCTCAGAATTCATTAGCTCAACATATACCTTCTTAGCCACTTCTTGATGAGTATTAGGGTTATCTAAGATAGGTGTGGGGAGAATAATGTGAAGTGGAGGATGATGTTTAGCATCACCTACCTTAACTTAAGATTTTGAACAACCAACACCATACATATCCGGTTTAGGGGGTATATGAACTGAAAACCTAATACCATGCTCATAAACCCCAAGCCCTAAACCTTTATAACCTTGTTTAGTCACCACATTATATCTAGTAGTGTACATATTATGTAAAGCTTCTACAGGAGGTGATTGTTTATCATGTTCATGATTAAAGGTTGTATAAGGTGGGATAATAGGTTTTGAAGAAGTTTCTTTACCCTTTCCTTTAATATCATCATGAATCAGAGGAGAAGGTAAATCAAAGAAATCTTGCACATCCACATCATGAACTATAGCTTGAATCCCATCACAAGTATGGGAAGAGCAAGGATGAAAAGATGTAGAATTAGGTATCGAATTAGGATTAGGAAGATTAGGATTAGGATTGATAGGATTAGGATTAGGAAGATTAGGAGATGGTATATCATCTACCAAATTCTTCACATAATCCAAAAGAATAATAAGGCTACCACATCAATCTTTAATGAAGGTTTTAAATTTTGGCAGACTAGTGTCGGTCATCTTCACAAAAGTATAAGCAAGAGAAAAGTGAAGGGTCATCAACATAATGAAGTGAATGATACTCTCATAAACATCATAGGTATTATAAAGAGATGCTAAAAGAAGAGTAATAAAGAGCATAACTACACACCAAAGCATCTTAACAATCACCATAGAAAATGAAATGCATGAAATACTTTTGGATTTTATTGATTGTATAGATTTTTTTTTGGATTTTTGAATTTTAAAATGAAATAGCATAAACTAGATCTAATCTAAATGCAAGAAAGGATCTAAAATCTAACACAATAGGGCATCTAATTCCACAAAATAAAGGAGAGTAAGTATGTCAGGTTCACCAAAATGAATAGTGAAGGTGAACACACACAATAAGACAAAGAGAAATCTAACACCAAAAAGAAAGAGAGTAAGCTAGTCGGGTTCACCAAACACTAGTAGAATTTGGCAAATAAATGACTAAGTGACTAAAACTTTTAGTCACATGACTAAAAGTTTTAGTCACATGACCAAAACTGATCATATTTGGCAAATAAATGACTAAATAAATGACCAATTTGGTCATTGGGTAAAATGACCAAATAAATGACTAAATAAATAGTTTGAGGGGTTTTCCCTTTTTGGTTCCACAATTTCATTCATTTTATTGTGAGAGAATATTTTCATCAGACAAATTTTCAGTCATCGCTTACTATTTCGAATTGTTCATAAATAAATCTCACAAGAATAGGGATGGAATTGGAAGATACTATAGTCTATCTATCTCAAAAGATACCTCAACTCATAATTGACCCATGTGAGTCCTCAAGTGAAACCAAAATACCACTATTCACCATGAAAATATCCATCAACCACAAAAAAAAAAAAGATAAACCCCTCAAACTACTGTCTCAAGTCATACGTGATCATTGCTAGCTTCGAAAAGACACACAATTGCTAAAAATAGCCTCCATAATTGTGCATAATGTATGCAAATTCATAACTCTCCAAAAATCTCATAACACCCTCAAAAATCCAATTGAGCTTCTTTATTTTTCCTTATTATTGCATTTTAAACTTAATGTTTATTAAAGAGATTATAATTGACCAATTGATAAAAAATAATTACATTATAATTTTTATGTAATAATAAAATAAAGAATAATATTTCATTTTATCTTAGAATTTATAAATAAATAAAATAATAATAACATTTTGTTAATTTCTCTTCAATAGATGTTATCATTATTTTATTACGCCGTAGGCATTTTCATCTGAGAAAGGCTCAGCTAATTTTGGATGATCGACGGTTGCAAGTTGTGGAGAGCCCAATGATGGACATTGGGAGCTTCTCCGCCGTCCATCTTGCAGAAAGGGAAACAACTGTTCATTTCTTTGTATGATAGCAACGTACACACGAAATTGACCAAATTTCACATGAGTCATAAACACAGACCAAATTGCATTCGTCACTTTCCCCTAAAAAGATGAAGAGATCATCAAATTAGCCAAGCTCGTGACAAGAGATGACATAAGGTGTAGTTTGGAGAAATACAATACAAATAGAATTTTTGGGGGTGTTTGTGGGGTCTATGTCTCTTGCGCAGATTCAAGCCCATGTTGCGAACATGGTCCAACCCAAGGCAAATGAGATATGGTTGTTCCTTCATCTCTACCATGAATTGCATAGCCAAACTGAAGATGGGTGGAAGTTTGTTGTAGTGGAGGCTCTGAGAGAGGCACTGGATGGGCTTCATGAAGATGACCCATAGCTTCTCAGTAAAAAGCTTCTTGAAAGACTGTGACAAAGGCTTTTCAGATTTGGGAGACAAGAACTATCATCTTCACCCAACCGATGCCTCTTTGTTTTGGTGAAGGCTTCAAGCTATCGGAGGATTGTCAAATAGAAGCAGTAGCACGCATAAGCTAAAGGTTTCATTTACCTTAGAATTTCAAGAATGTTAAACCACAACTAAAAGATATGCATATCATATCTGCACAGACGAATTCATGAGAGACATTTAAAGGAAATAAGTACGGCACAATGCTCTGATTCTATGGTATTATTTGGAACTTTCAAAGAGTTCTATATTTAAAAAAAAAACATTGTTATGAATGGTCAAATAGCTTACCCACCACTAAGAAGACTATCAAAACTAAGTAGCAACTTTGACACTATGAATGGTACAAACCAAAAAAGATGCTAGGTTTTTTGAAAAAATTGCCGAGTCTGATGACTTGACTCCCCTGCGCCAGCAATGAGAAAAAATGTAGGTTAAAGCTTGAAAAGCTTTGTTTATTGCCATTTAAAAAATTATGAAAATGGTGTGCGCATGAAGGTTTTTGTGGTTTTGAAGTCTTCATTTGTGCTTGGTGACGGGGCATCTACCTCTCGACCCTGCTGGGGGCATTGCCCCTAGACCTCTACAGAAAACTTGAAAGCTTTCATAGACTTACAGTGAGCTTAATGCTTGGCATTCTCGCACTCTTTGTCTTCCTACTGCTTATCTGCATCCAAGTTGCTAGCTTTAAGCTTACAAGGCCCAAATTAATCCAAAATGATGTGAAACTAAATTCTTAGAATGGGGAGGAAAAATGAAAAGGGATCAATTACCATCATCACACATATAAGCATCTACACACAAATATCTATTTATATACACTTAAACAAACCAATCTTGAAGGAATCAGTACACGCAGCTTGCCATGTCGCCATGAATGCTTGCAATTGCACTATGGCAACTCTTTAGCACTGCAAAACTTAAGATCCAATTTATAGTCTCCAATGTAAATAACCCTTGTGTCGTTAGTGACTCCATCTCCCTGGGCTCCACAAGATTTCACGTCGAAAATAGTTGAACCGCCATTGCCTTTCATTGGCATTTTGCGATGCCCGGGCTTTTTAGCAGGCGGGGCAGATTTTCTCTTAGCTATTTTTGAGCCAGCAACTTCATGGAGAAACACTACAAGTAGCAATAAAACAATGCAGTGAGCCTTTGAAGGCATCCCTTCCTGCAAGGAGGACATGAATGGTTGGTTTTCTAAGCTCTCTAAGAGTTTCAATGTAGTTCAGGCGTAAAAAGAGAATGGCGATGGAGGGGAAGGTTGGAGAAGCAGAGCATCAACACAAACAATTAAGACTTAAATAAAAATACAAATTAAGACTTAACAATTAGGTAGCACTTGTGGGATGTGCCTAACTGCCAAGTGTGACCTACAAGTGCAGCAATGTAAGTATAAAAATAGCAGTTTGTTTAGTGGTTGCACAAGTGTCAATCTGTACTAAAGGAGTGTCGATTCCAACTGCATTTTGCACCCCCTGCAAAACCAAAAATGCATGCGAGAGACCTTGAGAAAAGTGTGATCTCTTCCCTCGTAATTTGTAATTTTTCTGATGACCCTCTGTTGCCACCAATTTCAGCCAATAAAATCATGTTTTTTCATTTTCTACCTAACGAACTCATTGATTTCCATACTTAAATCTGTTCGTATTATTTTCCCTTATTTTAGTAGATGAATTTGAGATTTTCGTCCAGGCACAATATTGGAATTTGTACCCAGTTGAACTTCTTTTACTTTATATTGTGCACTCCCATAGAGTATTTCCTCTGTGTTTACATTTGGTTTATTAGTTCCTGCCGTGGTATGGAACTATTGCGAAGGCCTCTTGGTTAACTAGTGATTAATAGATGCTCCTGTGGATCAAACACAATTCACCATTTTAAAGATTTGTTTCAATATTCCTTTTTGGTTGTTATTGCATCAGGGAAAGTTGCACATTTTTTATGAGAAATTGTTATTGAATGCTTATTTGGCACTCTCTGATTTGGTTTCCAGATTTTCAAAGACTCTACATGTATTACGAGGCAAGAGAAGGCGTAGAAATAGAGACCTGGTAGTGCAGATTGTCAGGCCTAAATAATTATGAAGTAAAGATATTCAGTGAACAGAAATTATTTTTAAAGAATATCGAGGTCCCCTATTTATCTCTATACATTCTGTGATTGGCTCTTTTTGTGGCTGCACATCATGCTAGATTTATTTTTGTTCTTATCTTGCAGAGAGGGCACAATTATAGAGGATTGTTCGCAGTCAAAAATAGGAGGCACAACCTATGCTTTTTATCTGATTTTTTGATTTATTATTCCTTTTTCCTGATTGCCGGGAGCTATTATTGCCGGTGGTTTTTTCTTTTATGAACTAACAAATTTGGTGAAAAACTGCATGTAGTTTGCAGGTGGCATTCATAAAATGGTTCTCGTGCATTGTCTATGCTTCCACATTTCATATACGGGACAGGTGGGAAATGGGCTCTACCGAATTCAGGGCTTCAGCGGAAAAAGGTAGGGTTCGCCTCCTCTTTCAATTTTTGTTTCGATTTATTCATACCCGATGACAATCTTCACATACCAGAGAAGGGGAGAAATTTGGAAGGGAGGACAAATCGAAGAAGGAAATGGATTTTTGGGAGCAGCAAAAGAATCAGAGGCAAACAAATTCTTATAAAGAATCCATTAAAGTTCTGGAAGCAGACATTGTAAGTTTCATTAGCCTCAACTGTTACACACAAAATTTGTATTAACACAATTACAGGCACAGCTTTATCAATTCGCAGGATTTTAAAGAATAATTAAAGAATAATTTGTACTCTGTGATTTCGCATATTTATTTAAGGGATGAGGTTATGGCTTTCCATATGGACCATAACAAGCCTGGGCTAATGAGATGTATAGCGGATTGAGCGGATTTTCACCAAGGTTCGGTTTTCTATCTGGCCTTTTTCTTGTATTCACTTGCTATTTGACTGTGCGTACCTCTTTAATTAGTTAAAGACTGCAGCATTCATTAGCATTTTAGTTCGTACACTGTTCAAACATGAGGAGAGAGATTTATTAATAGTGCAAGTCATTCTGGATAGAGGATAGTTCTGAATCCTGATCTATTCAATTTTCAGCTTACAAACAGGTCAGGCCATTTCTCGTATATTTATTTTTTTTGTCTTGTTTTCTTTGGCCTATGAATGTATATTTAGAAATTTTTCTTGTTCGTTTAGATTTGGGAAGGTTCAATTTCGGTTTTGTGTGAATGGTTTAGCTAATTCAGGTAGATGAATTTGACCAATTTCCTCCAAAAGTTTTCTGATTTTATAAACTTTCTCTGGTTTTGTGGAAATGCTGAGATCTCGGCAATTGTTGAGTTCGTCTCTCTTGGGGTTTGAGATATTATTGGTTTTTGTATATTGGAATGTAAACTCTAAACCCTCATGCTCAAGAGGGTAGTCGAGGATTTAAATGAGAGACTTTTGGTGAAAGAAGGTCCCTGGATTAATGGGGTCCCCTGTTAAACATAATTGCATCTGGTAATGCTTGGGGTCGGTACCCTTTTGTTTAATAGTGTATTGGAAGTTCTGCATGCAGAGATGGTGTGTACAATGCTAAGCCGCATCTTGAGCATGCACCAGTATGTTGAGGACGCTCCAAATGGGCACTACAAAGAAATTATTTCTCCTCTTGGACAAATACTAGATTGTTCTTTTTTCGGCTGTCATATCATCTTTCTCCCTGCTGGAAAATTCATGCCCATATCTATTTTGAAATTTACTACTCAAGACGCTAGTCAAAAAGCACCTAGCCCAGTCGCCCAAGATCAAAGATATATGGAAGAGTTGGGAGCACAAGGGAATGCCAATCCTGCAGAAAGGTAATTTGGTATTGTAGTGGTTTTCAAGCACGGTGGTAATGTTATTTTCTACTTATTTAAAAATTATGATGTGGTTTTTTTTTGCAGTTCTGCAAGAAATTCAAACTATTGCAGAGCAAAAAATGATCAACCAACAGTCATAGACAATCTGGGGAAACAATAGTATTTCATATTTTTTTGCCAGTTCATAACATACTCAAAAGAAGCTTAAAACACCTTTTTCTCTGGCTGGAAGAGATGATTTTGCATGCATTCTTGCTGCATTATTGTTGAACCCTTATTAAAACCTCTTGGTATATCTGATAGCTAGGGCAAAGGAAAATCTAGCTTGATGATACAGGTAATATTAGTTTAATTTGAATTTTAGCATTTTATTTGTATAAACTCTCACATTCTAGTATATCTATGGTTTAATTCAGATAGAGATTAATTTACTCAAGACAGCTTGAGATCTAATTCCAAGTATTACAATTAAAACTGACCATAACTCTTTCCATACTCTAGTGCCTTCTTCTATCAATTCAATCTCCTTCCATGTGCACACCAGAGGACAGATTTGAAATAAAACATTTTGATTTAGATTTACATACAGTAGATGTAAAATTCAGATCAACTGAAATTTAATGTTCTTGCCTCCTCTCGTGTTTTTTTTTTCGGATATATAAGACTATAAGAATTTAGTTATGTTTTTTTGGTTTTAGGTCCAAAGAAAAATAGACAGTTTTAAAAAGAATGAAAAGAAATGAGCATCTAGATGTATGAGAGGAATAGAAAATTTGTATTGTTATAGCAATAGAAAGAGTTCATATCAGAACAGTGGATTATATTCTGTACTGTCTATGCATGTATAACTAGACTGTTACAGGTCTTTGTTTATATTTATGTTTATGCAAATCAAATACTGTGTATTATCTGATATATATGAATATTGAATACATAATATTTTAAATCTATCATAATTTTTGTCTTTTGTTTTATGCGCTTTGTTTTGATTTATTTTTCTCCTTCTCCTTTCTCCATGGTTAGAAATAAACTTGTAAACTTTGTTTCTATCTAATAGATGGTTTACAGCAGTTTGCATCAATTGTATCTTTTATTTACAGCTATTTCATAGCCACATATTACCCACCCAAAGTATAAGATACTGCCATAAGACTTTTAATACAGGGGTGCTGTTTCAAATCAGGGTAGGGCAGTAAATGGGTAAGGGTGTAACTATATAGGCATAGTCATGACAAGAAGTGGATATGGGGACAACATATACATAAAGAGTTTCTCAATTACTATTCTTGAAAATATTAACCCAAACCATAATCTATGATATGTAATGCTTGGAAAATGTCTAGTCAAGCATTAGAAATCAGAAGCCATGGTAAAATATGAAAACAATTTTTCCAACTGGTATTCAATCCACAACCACAAGGATCACAGAGAAAAATAACAAACAAATGTTTAACAATTATGAGAGAACAAATTGAACAAAAAAAAATGTAAGTCGATGGGGGTAGGGACAGAGATAAGAGGAATCGTCTAAAGTTTGAAGAGTTTGATCCCTCTGCAATGCCGCCATTTACACTAGGAGACATCAGAGCAGCCATTCCTAAGCATTGTTGGGTGAAGAGCAGCTAGAGGTCTATGAGCTATTTTGCTACATATGTAATGATGGTTGTGATTTTGGCAGGGCTTACTGTCGATTTTAACAGTTGGGTTGTTTGGCCCTTGTATTGGTTTGCTCAAGGGACCATGTTTTGGGCACTCTTTCTGATTGCCCATGATTGGTATGTAGTTATTTTTATTGATTGACCTATGTTGCCCTGTTAGGGATTGCATTGCTTGGACATTTGTAACAGTGTGCTTGGTTTGGTTTTCAGTGGTCATGGAAGCTTTTCACACAGCAAGGAGCTCAATTCCACCATTGGACATTTGACTCACTCTTTTATTCTGGTGCCTTACAATGGATGGTATATATGATTTCAATTTATTGTTTTTGGTCTTTTGATGCAAAGAGTTTATAATTCTTCAAATCTTATTTTATGAAACGGGTGTGTGCAAAGTCTAGGGCTATCATAAGATACCATGCAAAGAAATATGTAGGACAAGGAAATTGTATTATTACACTTGTACACAATGCATAGTGTCTATCCAAACTATGGTTAACCATGATAGCTGTTAAAGCCACCATAGTATTAGGCCTTCTTTGAGGATCAATATATCTTTAATAGTTAGAATCTATATGACGATGAATACGTATGTGAATTTATATTTGAGGAATGAGCCTCACAGTTTAGTGTTTTTTATTAAATTTTGATACAATAATTAGCAGGGTGTTTGATTTCTTTTGCATGTTTGACGCTAGTTGATGCTTGGCTGTTGTGTTCGAAATGCCAATTGTGGATACTAGAAGAACTACGGTAATTAAAGCAACAAACATTGATTCCAGAATTAATCTGAGGTTATCTACTGCCTACAAGGCTGAACATCGATTGCTCCTACGACTATACTCTATCTTTATCAAAATTGTGCAAGAGTCCATTTAGTTTCCTATTCATGCCAAGTCTCAAAACTATTGTTCACCCTATCTGCACTAGGCAGGAACTAAGCTGCCCTACAGCCCTTGTTATTATTATTTTATATTACAAGAGAGGAATTTAATTTTATATTTATATGGTTAACACAGATACATAAAAAATATTTAAAAATATTAAATATACAATGTGATGCATAATATCTTTAATATAGATTAAATTATATATTTATATTATTTTTATAGACTATATTTTATATTACAATTATAAATCTAAGAAATATTTAATATGTAACAGATGTTCATATAAGATAAACTAAAATAATACATAAACTTAATATATAATTATTATTGTCTCTATTATTAGTAAATAATATAGTTTAAATTTGATATTTTTAGATAATTTTTATGTGTACTTTTACTAGCGAATTTAGATATATGAAAAGAGTTATCTAATGAAAAAATATAAATATATTGATAGTTATTTCAATGTGAAAAAGAAAATAAAATATGTTTCAAAAAATTATGAAAAATATGTTAAATAGTAATTATTATGAATAATATACTTTAAAAAATTATAAAAATATTTTAGTTCCAGTACAAGTTATGCATTATAGAAAGTATTATTCTATAAAAAAACACAATAATAATAAACATTTTTAACCCACAAATTTTAAGAATTGCAGTAAGCTGGCATCAAGAAAATTCTCAAATTTGAGCACAGTGGGATAGTCATCATTCCTTAGAAACATACAGGCTGCCTCAACCATTGTTTTAATGTTCGTGCCTTCACATTATAAGCATCTCCTATCCCACGTTCTTTCATATATGTGATTTCTCCAGTGCTTCCATCAATCCCAATCCACATATTTTCTCCATTGGCCTTTTCTTGCATATGTCGTCATGGTTCTAACAACTTTCACACCACAAATTTAAGTCAAAGTTCAAAACCAGTAGTTGAAATTTGAATGAGAGAACATAATTAATTGTGGAAAGGCATCGTTTTACAATGATTAAAATTTAAAATGAGAAGACTACTGTGAAGATGTATTGGAACAAAATTTACTTCCTAGTCTTGGAAATTTAATCGCTGATTTAGCCATTGATTCAACTACAACTATGAGTACTGACATCGAGAATGGTATGCATGAAGTTGATATCAATAAATATGTTAATGTTGAGAAGATGTGTACCATCAGTTTTTGGGGTGTGAAATGGTTAAAGATATGTGTAATGAGGATCGATGTTGGAGAGACGAGAGAATGGTGGAGACAAGAAAATGTGGTATCAAAGAGAAAGGTTTTTGTACTTTCTTGAGAGGTTGTGGAATCAAACCGCTGACTAGGTGGGTAGTCTTGCAAAAATGTTGTTGAGAATGGATGGAGGGAGGCCACCCCACAAAGTAAGGTCCATATCAAGCGAAGCACAATGCTCTTTTTCCAATGCACAACTGATTAAGCTTCTCTGTTGTTGTTGCTTTTCTATATGAGATGGATGAGTTAAACTAAACAATCAATGGTTGATATCATCTATAGAGAGTGGATGACCATCGAAATATCTTGGCCATCTATTTTCCCCTTATCATTCTTTCAGTTTTTATCTTCACTTTTTAATAATTATTTTGTTTGACAACATGGGATAAAGTTGTTGGACATGTTTTGAACAATAAGCATGGGTCCGAAGGGAAAGGCAAAAGGGTTCTAGAATGATAAATTGTAAAGCTCAATGACATGTTCAGGCTACATTCCTGCAGTGCATTTTCTGTTGCAACGTATCTAACAACCGCTTATCTGAATTCAGAAATCTATCTTGTGCCCTTTCCACTTATTAAGCTCAAAAATCCTTTTCATCGTCCATAAGCATGCCTAAAATTCTAAAATGCAAACAGAAAAAAATGGAAGACATGCACTTTGTTTGTGGATGTACGTGGAAGACATGCACTATGTTTTGTAATACTCCCACTTTGCTCACTTTTTTATCTCCTCTTATTCCCTTTTCATGATTCCATTTGGTTTTAGTTTTCTCATTTATACTTGCTGTTTCTTTTACCAACACCACTTGTTAAAATTTTGCTTTAATCTTTTACGGTTAACAATTTTCGTGGCTGCATAGCCACTGCCGTGGGATTTGAAGATTTGATGAGAGAATTTGTATAGAATATTCGATGTCTCTTTCAAAATTCGAATACGACATTAAGTATAGGACACTATTTAAACTCTAAATTTTTCCATTTACATTTTCCAATAAGCTCAATGATCTATGGACCGAAAGAAAAGAATAATAGGGGACTATAGCTAACTTGGTCGATAGTACGTTATAGATTTTGACTCTTTTTTTTTGTTATAACTATTATTTAAGTTTATTGGAAGAGTACAAATAGTTATTGTAACAATTTCGTCCAACATAAAAAAATTTAAATAGTACATTAGATTTTGATGATTTTTTTTGTTTGTAGTAAATTCATAAACAGTACATCAAATTTTGATGATTTTTTTTTGTTTGTTTATAGCTATTGTTCTTCTGCGATCCATTCAAAAAATGGTCATATCAAGTGTTTGAAATATATTTTATATTACCGCATTATTTGTTGACTTTGACAACTAGAAAATTTTATGGTATTGATTGGTTTTATGAATGGTTTTAGTTTTGATTGGGAAAGCAAAAGGTTTTGTTGGTTTAATGGTTTCCACGAGTTTTGACACCTTGTCTTCAAAATATATCTATAAGATATGGCTCACAAAATAAGAAGTGATTTAGTTTTAGGTTTAACTATCAATTTTGGTTTCAAAATGTAGCAGACTATACATAATGTGTTAAATGTCTTCTTTCCCATGACTACTTTCGCAAGTTTTGGGTGCTTTTTAAATGAAAAAGGTCTATTTAAATTGTAAATATAAACAGATGGTGAAGATCTTCAGAAAGTAGAGATAATATAAAATGACACTTCTTATGTCAACTTTAATTGAATAAATGAAGAGGTGTGGGAGGTCAAATGATAGGTTGTAAAATACATTACTGAAGTATCTCTCTCTCTCTCTCTCTCTCTCTCTCTCTCTCTCTGAGCACTCCCACTATTGTAAAAGAATGAACAACACTACTTTTATTATTTATAAAATAGTAATTATAATTTAAAAAAAAGTTACATTTAGTTTAAAAATATAAAAAATAACAAGACAATTATACAATATTTCTATTCAAATTGATTAATTTTAGATACAATACTGCCACCAAATAAATGAAAAAGATACAAAATTAGTGCAAAATATTCAATTTTGAGATCTTCAGAAGCATCGCGGATGATGCATACACAGTAGCAATACTAGCAACAATTGTAGTATTTGAATGATGAAATCAGGATATTGTGGAATGGGGGTTTGCAGTATTGGATCGATGAAGGATATTTGTACACCTGCTTTACACATACTGGTAAAAGAAAAGCAGTCCTCCGACATAAGATCTTCAGCAGTGAAAGTTTGAATCATCAATTCTTCATATTTTCAAGGACAAAGTATGCTTATGATCCCTCCCCTAGGGCACAAAGGAATCTGGCCTCCTAGTGCTATGAGAATAGCAGATCTAATGAAGTTTTGTATGCTAGGAGTAGAATAAGGAGGCTTGGGGGACAATCGGGCCGTAGTGTTTTCACTCAGGATTACAAATAACCAACATCAAATGTTAAAGATCAATGGACAACTGATCCTTCCAGAAGGAAGAATTATCCTCTTCAAAATAAGCAAAGGCTTAGTTCAAATAGGCAATTTAAGCTTCCTACAATAAACAGATTTGCCTACCTCCAGACGCCTATAGAAGATTTAGTTTAGATTGGCATGGTTATTGGGGAAAATGGGTCTGAGGATTCCATATACCTACCCCCCACAAAAGACAAAATACTACTAGTCCTCTAATTAAGATGTCAAAAGAGAACCTCTATTTTGTTCCAAAGGATAAAGATTTTGAGAATTCAAACCATGAATCTTCTTTTCCCGAACAGGTGAAGGTAGCATATACCTCACCGCATAAAAGGAAGTTGAGTCTCTCAGTGGATAAAATTAGTTCAGAGAAAGCCCAAAGCCTTGCTTTTCCTATTCTTTTTGACATGGATACAAAGGTTTCAAATTGTAGTTTTGGAGCAGAAGTTTTATCAATAGAAATTTAAGATGGAATGGTTGAAAGGGATCAAGAATTATATACAGCTTATGGAGTTATTTGTAGATGGAATACGATCAATGTCTCTATAGTTAAAATTGTAGATTGTCTCAAGAAGGAACTACAAAATAAAATAAGTTAAGTATAACTCTGCTTCCAGATAATTTCATCTTTTTAGGTTGTAATAATAAAAGGCTCAAGAATAAGTTGCTAATGGAAGGATGCCCTAGGTATAGAGATATTGATTTTACTGTTATGAAATGAATCTATTTCTTCAATCCATATAATTTGAAGGATTTCTTAGTAGAAAAAGTTATTTTTTGAAAAGATTTACCTATGGAATTTACCAGTGAGGAGTATCTTATGAAGCTAAGTACTCTATTACGGAAGTTTGTAGAATTTGTTGAGTCGGCTTATCTTAATTCTGAAAGTTTTATTATTGTTTGAATGAATATAAATAATAAGATGTTATCCCTTATAAAAAAAATTTATAACGAATCCTATGTTACAATAAACCCAGTCATTATTGACCAGGAGTTGGTCTCAGTTGAAAACATGGACAATCACAATATTCCTAAAGATTGTAATTCTTTGAAATCTAAAATAGTCCTTGGGAAAATTGATGAGTATTTCAATCAAAACTTCAGTATAAAATTCTACAAAAATAAAGGAGGATTTATGGTCAATTCCACTATGTTACCATATGACGAAAATCCAAAAAAAGTTGTATGTAGACAAGGTGATAGTGCATATAGAGTAATTCCATTATTAGAAAGTAATTTTGCTAGAGAAACTCCTAGATAAATTGTGCCAAGAGTAGATATGTCTGATAAGAATGTAATCTCTTATTTTGGTATAGATACTAATAATAGTAATGCTAAGAGTAAACAAGTTCTTACTAACATGGGGAAATCTATAGTAGAATTGGGTATTGAAAAGAGAATAGTAGGGAAAGTGACTACTAATAATGTACTTGAAGACAAAATGAATCAAAAGGATATCATTCACAAGATTGAAGAAAACATGGTAATAGTTGGAGGTTTGATCTCAAATCTGATAGAAGTCCAAAATGAGATTAAAGAACAATTATTACAGTGGCAAGTACAGGATAAGGATGGCAATTTATTTTCTACTAATTTAAAGAGGTCAAGTTAGACATTGAGCAGAATGGATCTATGATAAAGGTAGATCATTCAATTCCAATAGAGATGGAAACATTATATACTACTGTGGGGTCCCAATCAACTCAAAAATAATTACAGAAGAATATGATAAAGGTATTATGGATGTTGAGGATGGGCTTTCTACAGATCAGGCTGAGGCTCTCAATAATCAGGGAAATGGAGATTTTTATTCGAAAGAGGAAATAGTTACAGCTAAAATATATAAAGAAATTAGAAAGGAATATCTGAATGAAGATAAGGAAGTTAAAGAAGTAATAGACTATCTTAATGGTATAACAAAATCTGAAAGGTAGTTAGGAATTATTCTAACAATATATGGTTTAAAAAGCCCAATAATTACTAAAAATAAAAAGAAAAGGGGAAGGAAATCAATCAATGAACTGAGAATTCAGGATAGAGAAGCAAAGAATGAGACCAAGCTTACTAGCATGCTTAAGTGATTATGAATGAAAGCCATGGTTGTCAAAATTTCAATCAAATGCTATTCGAAGGTGTGTTGCCATGTTATATCACCTTTACCTATGTGTGTGGGAAGAGATATGAATTATGAGTAGCATTTTTGCTATGGTAGAAGCCATAAAATGGGGCATAGGTATCCATCAGAGCCCATTCACTGTGTGTGCCAAACTAGAAATAAAAAATATGGTATGGTTTTCCTATGAAGCAATGAAAAGGAATGCGAACTCTTTCCAGAGAAGTATGCAAAACATAAAAATGCACAATAGATCAAATCAAAAACATCTTTGTTTGGCCATACAATAGTCATGTTCTACAGTGCTCAACACAATAAATTTATCTTCAACGGGGACATCGAAAGCTATTTCCCTACTCTGGTTGTCAAGTTATTGGAAAATTCCTTGATTCACATAATTTTTTAAGATGCCAGAGCAATGAGAAAGATGCTCATGACTTTCTAAGACTACAAGCTCAACAGAAAGTCTTGGACAGTGCAGATTCTATTGTAAGCGATCAAATCAAAGTAGAAACATGAAGGCAAATTCTCTCATTATGGAAGACACCTCTGAGGGATGGATTCGTTCAATTGCACTAAACTGTAGCATTGATGGTGGCTCAAATGGAAAAATACTTATTATTGTTTTACCCATTCTAATAGGTTAAGGCTCTGCTTTTCTTTTGAAAGATTCATGTCTATATTTTTTCTTCCACTTATAATCTCTACCAGTACAACTCCAAAACTATAAATGTCAACTTTTATAAACAATTGCCCTCCCATTGCATATTTTGGAGCCATGCAACCACTACAAGCATTTAAAAGGTTTAATATTCACTATTTATTTCATTATGGTGTGCTTTTAGTAAGTAAAAACCCAGATGAGGATCATCTCTCTTTTGGAGACATGACAAACAAAAAGAAAAGGTATCAAAAATTGAATTATTTTTACTAGGTTCTTGTAACTTTTGATTGATTTTCAGTTTCATTATCATAGAAGAGTCTCCCTAATTACCCAAAGTTATCAATCTTAGGATTCAATTGCTCATCAAGCAATATGTTGTTTGCCTTGATGTCTCTATGAATTATTCAAAGCTATTGATGCCAATTACGCAAGAGATCTCTCTATAAGCTATTTAGCTATTCCAACAACATAATAAGGCATATCACCCTACAACCACAATTTGATCAATGGGTATTCTTCTATATTAGATGGATAAACTAACTTTAGAGATATTTACTACTTGAAATGAATGAGCTGATTTTTAATATCAATGATTGAGAATTAAACATGACCAATGGATGACCATTGCAAGTGTTTTATCCATTTGATATTTGTCATTCTTATTGGCTATACATTAGCATGACAAATAAGAAATGAAACTTAGAGTTCATTTTGTGCATAGCTAGTATGTCAGACAATAAGACATATTTCTGTTAGTAATTATAGCGAGTTAGAATTGTAATGCACAAAAAAGGTTTCGGTATCATTGATTTAAGTTTATATACTTTTTAATTCTATTGCATTTTTATAGGATAAAGAGGAAGAGATAGGTTGATAAAGAGATAAGGAGATCTAGAGAAGTTGAGAGGGAGTGAAATACAAAGGAATAAATACTTAAATGACCTTTCCATAACTTACAGCGTACCCATTGCACACTCAGGTGTGATCGCTAGTTTTATGTAAAAGTACAAATTAATAACAAGCGACATCAAACCTCACTTGTCAAAATTTGCATATTGACAAGATATATCAAAATGAATTTAAAAAATCAAAAATAAAAGGCGCTTTGTAGCGGCAAAACTCTAATCTTACCCCACCATTTTCTTTTCATCTTTTGACTCTGCTCTGTCTAGGCTGCCATGGAAAACTGCTAGGGTAGGGAAGAGAAATTGAGATCTCCACAAAGCTTCATGTTGCAAAAATGGGTCTAATGGTGAGTTCCTGCTACTTTTCCCTTTTATTCTTTCTGCATATGATTTTCCTCTAAATTTTCTCTAGAAAATAGTCAAAGCATGATTATAGTTCTATATACCTTTTGATGCTCATTAATGTTTTAGTTATAGACATCCCTGAAGGCTATAAAAACAAGAGGGTTTCTCTTCTATGAGCTCTGAGGCTTAATTTAATCATAAAATTATGCAAACATATGGATCACCTGAGATAATCATGTATTTCCTCCATGGCTCAAACAAGGGTTTTAAGACATGATTTGTGCCCTTTTGGGCTTGACATTCGAAATAACACCAAAACCTGGCTTAAATCTTTTTCTTAGTATTTTCTTGAGTTTTTTTGGACATAATTTCACATATCTATTTACATCTAGGTCATGGTTTATCTTATTGAAACCCTATATAGCCATCAACAACATTAGGAGGCTTTTGCAAAATATGCTATGTTTGGTATAAACTAGGGCTTCATTGTATACTCAGGATTCCTTATTTCCATCTATTGATTTCTTTGGAGATTTCCTTGTTTCCAAAAGGTTGTAACCTTATGTATCTGATGTGCTATTGGTCTCTATATTTGCTAAGCAATTGAAACATTTCATAATACTTTACTCTACATTGCTATGAATTGAAGTAAAAGCCTAATTACTTTTGGGCCTAATATGGATTACCTTATGCAATTTTACTCCAAGAGGAATGTCATGAATTTGGATTTTCTTGAATTTTATCTTTAACAATTTGAGCAATCTCCATTTCTGTAGTATACACTGGAAAACATTATTGAGTTTCAACTAGCGAAATCACCTCCTACTTACTGGAACACCAATACACAATAACATGGTAGAACTCTGGGCGCTGCTTCATTTCACCATGACAACACTATTTGATAGCTATGAATGGTTCAATCAATGGTTCTCAAAAGGGTAGAATCTCACTCCCATAGTTCCTACAGTGACATGTGTTATTAGTTATTAGGTAATACTTTCAATAAAACACTTAAATTCTGATATGGTTTTTGATATCTGTTACATCATTGACAATCATGCTAAGCATGGAGGGACATTGAATGAACACCAACTTTGTAGATTGGTAAGTCTTGTTATCAAATTCTTTGAAATCTTTTCAAAATGAAATTTAGGGAAATTTTGGAAATTTTTGTAGAGTTTTTTTCTGAGTCCTGAGAATGAGTCAAGTTTTAGGTTTGCTGAATCCAAGATTTTCACCTATGGTCCTTAAATTTTATATGAAAGTTTAATCTACAAAAATTATCATATATATTAAAATTGCACACTCATTCAAATACTAATTTTCTACACTAAACATTATTTATCTTGCCTATGTTGCCATCATGCATTTGGCATCATATGTCTGTCAGTTGTAACACAAATGGAGAAAACCACAAAAGTGAATGATTTTTCATTCACAAGACACAAATCAATAATTCTAAAATTTCCTACAGTGATGTGTTATCATTTATTGGCAGCTATAACTTAATTTGTTTAATATTTCCTTCTATATGACCCACTCACAATTTTGATGTACCAAGACGTGATAACAATTTTGGGGCTTATTTGTTTTGTGCATCACATCTAGTATGTTCCTTAAACTAAAACATCCAAGGTGAAATTGAGTAATATGTTATTGGTTGGTTGTGACATCTGGTCCTGCTTATTGACCGAATTGAGTTGAGAAGGCCAATAACAAAAATGAATGCTAATAGCTTTTCACCTTTTCACTGTTTATATGTCATTAGACACATTGGTGACTCCAAGCTCAGTAACATGAACTATTTAAATTGATATTTTGAAATACTTGTTTGTGCCAAAGAAAAATAATCTGTCATATTGCTTTCATATACCTTAGTATGCTGATATTTTCAAATAAATGAAATCTTAAGGTAAGGTCCATCTTTTAGAGGATAGAGGGTGTTTTTGGAGAAACAAGTCTCATATTGTTGTCACATGTACAACAAAAGAAAATTGTATTTATATATAAATTGTTGCATTCTACTTTTTTAATTGGTGAATAAGGTTCAAGCGAACCTTGAATAATGGGACACAAATGAGAGCCCACTTGAAGGACATGGAATAATTATATTTTCATTTTCACTTTAATGGAAGCTTGCCCATCCCATTTCTCACTATAAAGAGTAAACACAATTTCCATTTAGGTGTCATCAATGGAATTGCTAAAGGTTCCAAGTTGGAGGAAGGAGTGTTGAACCTTGGATATCATTTTGGTAATGATTCATCTTTGTCTTTCAGACTAGCCCACTGGACTATTGCTATTTACTATATTATTGTAATCCTATATAGAATTTAGAGGAATGTGATAACCAAGGCCTTTGTACAATTTGGCCTCCATGTAGTAATGGGAGAGAATGGATCATGCCATCTCAAAAATTTCAAATGCAGGAGTTTGGGAAGTCACTGAACTATTAATTGTTCACTAGATCTCACAAGGTTTCCAGCATATGGTTGTCATAAACACTTTCAATAAATTTCTCTCCAAGTTTCTAGGATGGGGGACATGTCTTAAGTAGCCATGTTTTTCTCAGGTTTTGGGATCAATTACAAAAGCTATATATGTAAGTGATATATGAAAATTACAAAAATAAAAGATAATGTAAATAATGAAGCTGAAATTTAATGATATTCATATTTGACCAAAATTTTTGATAATTCATATACCATTATAATATCTTTGTATTACATTTATATAAATGGCAAATTATGACTTTGACATTGGAAATAAAAGTTAAGAGTTGCAAAATATTAGTCAATTCTCTTAAGAAACTTGAAAGCACTAAGAGGAATTGAGCACTGAAGTGTAAAAAGTTTATATCTGAAAAAAGAAAGAAGTCTGGCAATTTTCACCTACAAATGACATCAGGGTTGTTGTATACTAGTACATAAGTAATATTTTTGTATGTACTCTGCTACTACTTATTGTATGGAAGCATGATCATTATTTTCTTTGTTGGACTTGAGAACTCCCATACTAGTGGTCCCATCTCATCAATTTAATTTAAAAGCTTCCTTATCTAAGTAGAATCTGGATGATATGATATTTTCATAAAGTTTTGTTAACCAAAAAATCATTTCACATATTACTTTTCTTAAAAAACAAAGGTGTTGTATATCTATACCTCCAGTCCCTCGAATAAAGTACAGACCTAGAAAATTGTAACAAGCATTATTTTATTTTAAAAATAAGATATCTTCATATAAGGGTAGAGTTTGACTTGGTATCTAGTAGCATTTTTTTGACTCCTAAGTACCTTATGGATCTGTAGAAATATTATGTCCTGCCATCTTGTCAAGCTAAATTAGGCATTTTAGTGTATTTCACCAGTAACTACATGCTATTTCACATCACATGATACTATGTGTAGGTTGTTTCTTTGATTAATGCATCTTAATGAACTTCATTCATTTATATAAGTAACCATAAGAGCATAACATTCAAGTTAAATAATTGTAGATTCAACAATTTTTATTTAACATGCTTAGTTTAACAGAAGTTCTATTTTTCCTTATAAAAAACAATTGGTGTTTGTTAAGTCAACATAGTTTCTATATGTGTCAGATGTTTGATTTTAGTTTGGTATATGATGGAATTTCTCTATACATTTTAAGTACAGATGCATGATATTTTGATAATTTTTCATGGCATCTTTTCATATATGTATTGAAATTAGTTTTTAATTATTTAGACTGACAACACTTTTGTTCACACATATTTATTGCACAATAGAGATTATTTTGATATATATGCACTATCAAATGACTATTAAGTTGTTGTGAGTAATTACATATTCCAATCTTTAAATTTGTATTTGTAAAAGTTTTTGTCCATAATTTTTTATCTAGAAGAGGATCAAGTAAAAAAATTATTGATAGGATGCCTTCATGTTGTTCTTGAATTCAATTTTTTCAAATCTATCAGTAATACATTTTAATTGAATTGTAAGTTTGTACTTGTCAGAGTACATGATAAGGCTTTCTCATGTGAATTCATTAGAGTAGAAATGATCTCATCATAAATCATTATTTGTCCAATTTAAAGTGTTCAAAAGCTTGTGTCTTATGCATTTATAGTATAGATTGATTTAGCTGATTTAAAACTGTTAAATTTTAGATTCTGAAGGTTCCTTGATTCAAGATGAAAGAAAAGAGAAAATTAGGTGTTGAAAATTTTGAAGATGAGCGGAGAAAGACCAAAATTGCATCCCTTAAGAAAAGGGCATTAAATGCATCTACTAAGTTCAAGCATTCATTAAAGAAAAGAGGAAGAAGGAAAAGTGAAAATAGGGTTTTATCTATTTCAATTGAGGACATACGAGATGTAGAGGAGGAAAAAGTTGTTAATGCCTTTACAAAATCACTGTTATAGAAAGGGTTTCTACCACCTCAACATGATGATTATAATATGATGCTAAGGTAAGACACTCCAATACATTGAGTTGGTTTGTTATTTCCTTGTTGTCAATGTTTCACTTTAGTGATAGAATTTTTAATAAGTTACTTTTAATTGTCAGTGAAATACCTTGAAGGTTTAGCCATTTTTAGTATAACTATATTCTCGTCATTTAGGTTCTTAGGAGCTCTTTTTGAGGATTAAAATATGAAGGGAAGAATGGGAAACTAATTTCTTATAAAATGTATGGTTACTTTTATGGCCACTACAGTTTTCCTGAGTGACCAAGCATTTTTGAATTTGAGCAGAGACAACACAAGTCTTTTCTATTTCCAAAGTATACTAAGAGTCTTCAACTTTTTGGGCTTCTCCTGAATAGAAGTGGGGGATAATAATTCAATAGGGTTGGTTACAAGATTTTGTCACTAATGTTGACATAAAACAATGCCAAAATTACTAATTAAATTTTCAAATTTCACTTTGTTGGAGAGAGATTGTAATTGTGAGTTGAATTTGCAAGGGTTCTATTATTCTTTTAGGTGGCCTTCATCTATGTGGACCAACAACATGAACAATGACTACCTATAGATCATCCACTATATTTGACTTTCCCTTAAATAATCTCTTTCACCTTTCCTATGGTGAATTGCATACAGCTATGGAGAGGATACAAAAAACTATGTCAGAGTTTGAAAAAGGAGTAAATTAATTGAATGAAATGCCCATGTTTATTATGGGAACATCTTTTTATGTTGTTGTTGAGTGGTTTAGTCTTGTTTTTGAACTCGCAAAGCTTGTTGGCAAAGATTTTAGTAGAGTTCTGACTACAACGAGAGGGTATTTGGCTCCCAACTCAATTTTTGGCATGCTAATCATAGTGAAGGTAGATGTATACAGTTTCAGCATGACATTGCTTGAAATAATCTCAGGCAGATGAAATTTGGTCTTGAGTGTGGAGGAATCTCAATGCTACTTTCCCACCTGGGATGCCACTCAAATTCAGAGGGGAAACTTCATTGACATTGTGGATGAAAGGATGATGAAAGGATTTCCCACAAGGCAAACATTGAGCATATAAGAAAAGAAGTCATGGTGAGCATTTTGTACATTGAGAAGAATGAGAGGTTGAGGCCAAGCATGGCCCAAGTTGTTGTCATGCTCCAAGGCAAATCAAAAGATGGCATAGAACAATATCATAGGTCTCTTCAAGCGCTTATGAATGAGGTCCAAAAGGAAAAACAAAGCAAATAAGTTGGAGATGTACAACTACTTTTCAGTATATAGTGATATAGATATACATAAATTTATACATGTATATGATGCTTGTATGTTCGCTCCTTAGTAAGTTGAATGCTATTTCCTTCTAAAGAATTTGATCAATGATAATACAATCTTATGTACATCAATGTAGAAACTTGAAACAAGAACTTAAATTGTAGAAGGTTCTATATGGTTGAATTTTTCCTTCATGAGTTAGGACTATGTAATTGCATAGTATAGAAAAGGCATATCAAGAAGTAGATAGGAAGACATACTTCTCACTCATCTCGGGCAACTACAATAGTTAAGTGAAATTCAGCACCAACCTAATTTGCAAAGCAAAGAATAATTTTCAACAGGTTAGGAGTACTAGAAAACAATTAATTAAGAAATAATGCATCCAGCTTTATGAAATTATCGATTGTAGCGTTTGACAAAATCCCTCTGCATTATGCTTTGGTGGATGTCCTTGTTCAAAAGCTCCTATTTTGTCATAGGTAGGGAGGGTGCTGACAAAGGTTGTGAAATTTGGCTTTAAGCATGGAAATTGCATTTGCTTGAAAATCTTAAAACCTTTCAGCATATCTGATTTATGCATGCCCTGAAATCAAAGAACAACTAACAGAGATAGTTCATGGCCATTGATGAGCATGGTAGCTCATGACGAGAATGAAATACATGATGTGGGCAGTAGTACAAGGCTTCTATTGAACCCATATGTAAAATGACCACATAGAGCAGCTCCCTTTGCATTCCATGTAGGAAGATTGCTTAGAAATGGAGAACAAGACACAACTATTAAAAACAAAGGACCCATGTTATATTGTTTATGTAGGAATAGTTACTTTGCAAGAAGGACATTGGAGCAATACACCAACTCATGCTTTGCATTTAATGTCCCCAAGAGACACAGCCAACAACATCATCCCAAACAAAGTGTATATTGGTCTATAATTTGTTCTGAATCTTCTTCACTAAAAAAAGAAAGGAAATGTTACTATGTTTAGTTTATAGAAATGGGTATGTGAGAAAATCACTTGTAGAGCCAAGATGGTCAAGGAAAAATGGATTGAAGGTATAGTTTGCAAAAATGGGTATAGGAGAAAATCACTTGCACTACCAAGACACTAAAGAAAAAATGAATTGAAGGGTATTCTATTGTGATGTAATCCTGAAGCACAAGGTCACTCGCCAACAAAACCACGGGAATTCATGTACGTGATTACATACTTTTAAAAAACTAACAAGAGATGGATACAAAATATCTTTGAAAAACCAGTGATTGAATAGCTTCACTTCATAATGAGCAATGACAACCATTATTCTGTTCTTCTAGTTCTACAATTCCTACACTATAAAACCAACACACCCTGGTCACATCGCAAAAGTCTCCTGATTGCAGCATGGAATCTATCCTTTCCTAGATGTAAAAATATGTGAAAAATGTGTGGAACTATAGACAAGGCTACCACAATCATATATGGTTTTTTTTCTACAGTAGACATGATGTTTGAAAAGCTAAGAACTTATCAAGATTATACATGATGCAATAAAAATTAGTTATAATTGCTAGCTGGCTTGAAACTCATATTTTTATGGCCAACTATCCTATGTCATCATGCCCATGCATTCTTTCCCTTTGTCATTTAGGAATTTCTCCCTCTAACCTTGAAATTGTTGCAATACTGCAGGATTTCCTAGGAGAAATGTGTTGGGTTGTCAATTTTGGAGGCCGTAATATTAGATAAATAGACATTATAAAGAAGTCTATATTTGAATAATAAATAAATTCTTGGACACACAAATTGTTTGCATGTCTAGCAGTTGCAGGATAAAAAGTAATTATCTTTTGAAATTCACAAACTCTCCTTCATTTCTGACCATGGTATTAAGGTGGGGATAGAGTAGTGCCTAGTGAGATGTGCAAAGGGGCATCCTATATCTAAAATCTTCATCCTTAAACAAAAACTAATCCCACAACAAACTAACCAAGACCTCATTGTATGCGCCTTCTCTAGCATTATTGTTTAGAATCAAGAAATATTTGTCACTGTTAAGTCTGGCAGATTGTTTGGGCTAATAAATCATAAGACTAACTAAACTTATTTAGTTTATCAAGTTTGTTTTCTTAATAATTACATTTGATAATAGTATTGGCAATTATGACTTTGCAATAACCAAAAATAATAACCGGTAGCGAGATAAATATCTTTGACCCTTCTAGTTATTATTGGTTCAGGATATTGGGTCCAATACCCCTTTAGTAGATTGGACATCAATTTCTATGATATATTAGATTCAAGATCTATGCATGTTTACTTCTATTTGATGGCTTTGAATGCTCTTTCAACAATAATTATTTCCAAACTAGACAATGAGTTATGTCCTTGTGACCTTCAAAAATATTAGGATGAGAGAAATGGCTTAGACTTGAGCTCCAATTTCTTCTGAGGCTCTACGAGGTCACTAGCACACCTTGCAGTTTTGATAGTCAAGAAAGTTATGTTGCTCTTTTTAAAATATCCTATTTCATAGTGTTTGAGGAAGTTTAAATTAATAGAGTGATCTTTAAGTTGTTTCTATCAGCCTATAATTATAGGTTTGCATGCAAGTCTCTACTTAGAATAGGACATATGGACCTATGAGAAAGTGGAAAAAACATCATATTTAGTCGAAATGAGTTATTTGTTTAGCTATTATTAAAATAACAGGTGCCTCCTGGCTGTGACAAGCTTGTTGTCTCAATTTTTTCTGTGGAAATTTGAAAAGCTGTTGCCAGGACTAGTAAGGCACTTGTTTAAAGTGGGAGCTGCGAGTGGTCGGAAACTGTGTCAGAATCTATGCATTTTTTGCAAGATGACATCTCAAAAGAGCTTGAGGAAAAGCTTTTCAAGTTTGTTGTTTCACCGATAGGATTTATGAATGTCTCTCTACTTTCTATGCTTTTTATTTTCCCATTGTCTTATTTACGACATAAAACATTTGTTGGTTTGCTGACATCATTTTAAAAGTAACTTTGACAGTAATTATAATGAATGCCACAATACACTAGAAATGATATTTCATATTCTCTTGTATGGCCTAGGGATCACCCCATTTAGGCATTCTTGGAGAAACGACAATAAATTTGGCTGACTATTTGAGTTCAAAGCTTCTAGCCCCGCTCTCTTTACCATTGAAAAAGTGCAACCATGGAACCATTTTGCATGTAACTACAAACATAAGATGAGTGTGGAATGTAACTTGCAATAGAAATAAAAATACAAGACAAATATAAGCCTTCTCTTTTTTAGGGAAACCAGCTATCTATAAACTTGGAATGATTAGTCCTATTATTAAACTGTTGCTTGATTGATTAAGATATATTTAGAATTTAAATTATTATATTAAAAAACTAAGCATCTAGAAGATTGCATATATTGTATTAAAAAACTAAGCATTATGATTTTAAGTTGTTATATTCATTTTGTAATGAATTCAATACATGATCTTTTACAGCAAAGAGAGATCACAAACATTCAATTCACAGTGCTACAACCCCTTCAATCCTCTTTGCTATTGACCAACCAACCTATTACTTGGCTCATATTTGGACAATCTTCAGCTATCTCTTTGATGCACAACTAACATATTTTACATAAATTATGAGTCTTCTCTCCTTCACTTTTTCTAACTTATATTCTATGTAAAAGCCAAATCAACCAGGGTAGCTAAGCTCCTACCAAATGTTGATACCATTTTCTATCACTGTTAGGCTTATTCTTTTGCTACTTCTAGTTTCCAAACCTCCAAGGGTTCTTCTCCTCATCACACCCCTGAGGAGCCCCGAATCAGGAAACTAAAAAACCACCCAATTCCCTCAAGATTATGCCAAGACTGAATACACCAGCTTTTAAGGTCAACCTTTCATGTTAATATTGTTGTACAATAAATCACTAAAAAAAATTAAATAAAATGAGATACACCGCAAACCACTATTAGCCATTCTATTAATGATAGGGAGGTGTTAACAAATCTGTCACTTTTTAGTTCAACTAACTAGCATGCAGTAGAAGCTTCATGCTTCCCAAAACTTCATTACATTCCATTTACCCTACCATGAATAATTCATGTAGGTTTTGATTTTCTATTTTCTATTTTGATGTGAGCAGCAGCAATTACTTCAATGGTCACTCAATACATGTGAAAGATTACACACTGTCATTTCTCCATGCCTACTTTATGGGAGATCACTACTTTCATAGAGGAATTCCTATATGCATAATTAAAGACAAAGATACATTGAGAAATATCAAAAATAAAACTTCTAAGTAAAAATGGTACTAAGTATAGCCAGAGGGTGAAGGCAGGGATAAGGAGGTGGTTGATTGAAGAGATAAGGAGTTGTACTAGACAGTAAGGGTGTAAAGGAAGGATAAGAGGGTGAAAGTGAAACCAGTTGGTAAATCCTAGCATTCCATGGGGAGGTATCACACTTGCAGTCTAGATGATTTCATAGACATCCTGATGACTTGGAGAATTTTGGACTTGAGGGTGAACATCGCAATTTTCAGAATTGGAAAACCTAATCCATTTGGTGCATAAAAATAGGAGGTAACATTTTAGAGAAAAATACTAAAACCCACTGAAAAGGTTAAAAATGGGAGAAGGTTATTCTACATTCAGTATATTGCATTTACCTTTAAAAAATTTAGCTAGTTTTAGTTATTCAAGTTAATTAAATAGCCATCCCCTTGCCATCCAAAAAATTTGGTGAAGTTTTGACCATCCCTGATATTGTATCTCATGTCCCCACAGTCTCCCATTCTAGAAACTTGGAGGAATAGTACTAAATCTCACCAATCTAAACCAGATCTTGTTGGAGGATAAACTATATTACATTTTAATGTAATCATATTTCCAAAATCTAGTAGAATTTTAAATAACAGCTTCAAGTTTTGATTGTGTAGTTATTTTTAGCATCGACATTTCAAATCACACTCCATGATTCATCATCGGGATGGAAGAGAGTGTTGTAGTTATTTTAAGCAATCTAGACTATAAATTTATTATTGCAAACAGTTTTTAAATAAAATTATTTACTGTTATTTAATAATATAGAAATAATTAATTAAAACCTATCTTACAGATTTATCTTTAAAATTAAGAATTATTTTAAAAGAGTCTTTATTTTTTAAGGTTCTGTTAAATTTATCTAATTTGGGGACTGATTGATTCCATCCTATTTGAAGATAAGTGAAATATCTATTTCCCTTTTATCATGAATACATCTTCTAAAGTTTTCCTCAAATTCATCACCGCGGATTGCAAATAAAATTTTGCTTCTATGAATTTTCTTCTTTTTCCATTTTAATTTGTGAACATATTTTTCTTTTTGGGTGTCAGACAATACTATAGAGCCAACTTTTGGGAATATAGGGATTTGGAAGGGCTCTCTTTCATGGTACAGTCGTCAAGAGTTCAAGAGTTCTCCAAATGTTCAGGTTGGTCTGACAATATTATATTTGCTTTTAATTGCCTACTGGCTTGAAAGTTTGAAAGTCCCTTTATCTACAGTCTTATTAATATTTATTGGAAATTTCTTTATTTACAGTCCACAGTAATGAATTTGGGGAAAACGCTTTTGAAATTTATGGTTATCACAAGAAATGCTTTTGGATTAAACTATATTTTCTATTGTCAATGTGTCAAATCAAATCTATTATCCATTATCACAACAGATAGCTGGAAAAAGGAAATGAAAGATTGTAGCAGATGAAATAGAACTTATGTTTGTTATTTTGTTACCAATGTTTAGAATCAAACTTTATGATCCATTGTAAATATAGAAAGCTAGAGAAGAGAAATAAAAGACTGTAGTAGACCAAACAAAATCATAGAATTTAATCCAAAGTATTTACAAGAAGAAACAAACATGATCAAAATCCAATTGTATCTTATTATCATTATATGATATATAATGTAGAAATATCATTAATTTGAAAACTCTTAAACTTGCCTCCCACAATAGTAGCCTAATAATTATGGGTTGAATGTTGTGTGATTATAGACCCACTTTGAGAGAGCAGGTCCAAAGATCTAAGAGGACACCCTTGGCTAGGTAGATATCTTTGTGGTGAGAATTGGGAGTTGAGGAACAATCTCTAGTGTAGGAAGATAACTCAAATCCAAGAATCCCAAATTCAAGGTATGGTGAAAGCTTAAAATTATGTTTCATTTTAGGTGTTTCAGTTTAAGAAGCTATTTTCTTTGTATTATATGTATTGTTAGACTAGTTCCTTGCCCTATTCATTCTAGAGTCTACATTATACATAATTTTTGCAGCTTAGCTGCCATCCAACTTAAGGAAAATATGACCCTGTATTTCTCCATTCTTTAGAGCATATCATCTATAGATTCAATGTATCAGATCTTCTCTTAAGTTGCAAGCATTGCTTGATACAATATTTTGTTTGTAATCACACCATAAAATGTTAGGATACCTCCTCTAATGACAGCACCCTTGATTCTACTCAAATTGTAGAGGAAGGAATTTGGGCTTCCACTCATTGCTACTTTGATAAAATTTATTTTTGAAATCTCTCAAATTTCCTCCAAGAAAATTTTTCAACGTCCAGATCCCAAAATAGAGCAACCTTGCAAAGCTACCATCCACACCTATGCTTTAAAGAGAAACTTTCATTGTGGCAATTTATTTTCAAACTAGACATCCAATGCTCTAAACAGGAAAATACATAGAGATTATTTTATATCACTCTGTAACATATTGGAATTGAACTTACTACTGAATGATTTAATCCATGGGAATCTATTCTTAACTGGAGGTGGAAGTGAGTGTGGCATCGTGGAGTGCTATCATGAAGTACTTCTCCTCCATTTTGGTTTGATATAATTAGAGACTCATTAAAAGTGGAAAATCATAGAGGTACACACCTAAATAACCTACAAATTTATAGACCCTCCAATTGGTAAGAGGACTCAAGAAAAAAGAGAATGTGAATACAACATGCCCTCACAAGAGAACTCCATAAGTTACTAATATGTTTGAAGGTTTTTATTTTTATTTTTCTTGTAATTTCTACTGTCCAAGAAATGTATAATTTAATTTGTATAATGATTCAAGAATTTCTCTTTAATAGCCTTGGAAATTTTTTCATTAGTCTATTTAGTCATTATTCTACTTAGGTGCTTTATGGTTGGTAAATATTTTAACTTCAAACTTTCATGTACTCTTCTAAACAAAATTAAAAGAATTTTTGTTATTTACTAAGATAAAATGTTATAGTTGAAGGGAGCCATTGAGATGGTTGAATTTTATATTTTTTTAGACATGGTCTGATATATCAAAATTGTCTTTTTAAATTTTAAATTAGTTTAAAAATAATTTAAAAAATTAAAGAAGGGTGAACATCTAGAGGGACTAGTCATAGGACATCATCAATCAAAGACATTGCAATAGGGTACACAAAGTATATAAAATTTCTCTTGCTGAATATAGTGGATGCAAATTCCCTACTAGATGTTTATGAAAAAAGTAAAAGAATCAAGAACATATAGATCCACAATTACTTCTTACTATTTATTGGGTTCACATGTACATTCCTATAATCTCTAGCTAAATATGCACATTCACTAAAGAAATAATTCAAAATTTTTTAATTAGATGGGCACAATATCTTTTTTTTTTATATTAAAAAGCAATAAAACAAGAGTGTTATTCTTTAAAAAAAAACAACCCAAGATAATAAAGATCATAGCAGAGTTTCAACAACACATTATTAGTGCATTAACATAAAAAATTAAAGAGATTCCCACAATTGATTCTAACTATATCATTATATATGTATGGTCTCTATAAATTACTTTCTATATCTATCTTCTATTTATTTCTCTCATTCTCATTCTCTCATCTCCCCCTCTCTATATATAATTGCATATCTTTATACCCCTTTTAACTCTCTCTCCATATCACCTCGTATTCTTTATTTCTCTTTCCACCTATATATGTCTACTTTCCTTTTCCTTTAACTATTGGTAGGAACTTTGACACATTGTGTCTCTTGTTTTTATCTCCATGGTTTGGTCATAATCTCACAGCACTACTTCTAAGCATTTTTTAATATCACAGACTATATATCACTGTCCTCAACCTATTTTTTTATTCAAGGTAGTGACTCACTATTTAATCATTACTATAAGAGTGGCCATTTTCCCTTCTTCTGTATCTTTTACTTGTCCTTGTATATTGCACATTGAATAACTTCACCATTGAGTTTAAAGTATGACTAGTCATCCTCCCCTTAAGCTTTGCTACCCCTGAACTATAGATGGAAAAACTTGAAATCATGTTTAGTGGAAAGTGCTAATATACATGATATGATTATTCTTTAAAGGGTACTAGCTCAATGGAAGAGCACCTACTTTACAAGTAGGAGGATGATGGTTCGATTCCATCGTGCCCTAATATGACTAAATATATGACTAAATTAATGACTAAATATATAACTAAATTAATGAATAAATAAATGACCAAATAAATGACCAACTAAATAGCCAAATAAATGACTAAATAAATGACCAAATAAACTACCAACTGACCAAAACAATGACCAAATAAATGACTAAATATATGACCAAAACAATGACCAAATAAATGAATAAAATAGTTTAGTCATAAATTTGGTCACAAGATAAATGACCGGCAATAAACTACCATTGATCACGTGATCAAATTTGGTCATTTATCTACAATTTTTGGTATTTTATTTGGTCATGTATTGTTGTTTTTGTACTAGTGAAAATGAATAGGGGTAAAATTGAATCACCTCTATTGAGTGTGTGTAAATGTAAGGGGGAAATATGAGATCAACTACTAAATCCAAATTCCCAAAGGAGAGATCTGATTTGATCAACCAAAAGGTTAATACACAATCAAATAAATCTATAGAGAATATGAGAGAGAGAGAGAGAGAGAGAGACCCTATATTTCCATATGATGGATTTGTAGAGTTGAAACTTGAAATAATTGAAATACAAGTACTAACCTCAAATTAGGGCAAATCTAGAAAATGCCAATTTTTGATGTTTGTATGCACTTTCGGGCAATTCTGCAACCTGTTTTGGATTGGAAACGCTAACATGAATAAAACCCAAAATATTTTGTCTTTCCGATGGCAGGTAGTCTTTGAACCTCATAAAAGGTCAAAGGCTAAATTCTTTATTTGAAGGTCGATTCTAAATTTGTTCACAAATCTTGGAAGTTTGCTGAAAAGGGTACCCAAATCCACTCTCGTATCCAAAATTTTGTACCTCCACTTGCAAGAAAAAGAGGGTTTTTGTTGTTTGTTTGAGGGGTTTTCCTTGGTCAAACATCGTTTTAGAATCAACCTTAATATTGAAATTGAAATAAGAATGCTAGCAAGTAGTAGAAATGGATCTAACAATGAAGCTATACAATTCAATAGATATGTAAATGTATTTTGAATATAAACAAGTATATTGATATGAAAGCTTCAACACAACAATGATAAAATCAAACCTCCATGATTGTATGGTTGGAATCCACCATGAGGGAATAATGAATGGATCTTGAAGATGAAAAAAAGGATCTTGAAGGAAGATCACACCATCATGATGGCTAGATCTAAGGTTTGAATGATGAATCTTGAATGCTTGAACCAAATCCCTTCAATGGCTTGAATGCTTGAATCCTTGATCTTTAATGGAGAACTTGGATGGGGAAGAGGACTTGAATGCTTGAATGAATGCTTTCTTGATCACCTTGAGAGCTTGAGAGCCAAGAAGGTATGAATGATGGAATGCTTGGAAACTTGATTGAGAAAGAGAGAGAGGAAGGCCTCCTTTTATAGTGAACTAGGGAACAATCCTCTAGAGGCACCACCTTGGAGAATGAAATCCCAATTAGGTCCTAACCTTTAGAAAATATGCCTAGATTAAATTCAATTAAAGGATTTACTATTTTGGAACCCGAAATGCCTGACCCAGAGGTGGGAAACAAATATCCCCGAAACCCGACACCCAAAAATCAAGGAAATTTAAAATCTGGACTGGGGGTTAAGGACAAGGTTGTATCTAACCAGGTCATGATCAAGATCGATCATAACCAAGTCAAGATAGAAGTTGACTTTGACCCCATAAGGTCAACTTTGACTTTTGGTCAAAAACCTCTGGATCCTAACTTAGAATGCTAGGAAATGCAGATCTGAAGTGAAAATCAGGGGCAGATAGAAGCAGAATGAGGAGAACAAGTATGATTTGAGAAAAAAGTTGATTCTAGGTGTTTGACATGAACCAGACCACTTACTCAGAGGGCTAAATGCTCTTAACATGGAAGTACTTCCATTCACTATTTTTCCATCTGACATACTCTACAACTTTGTACAAAATTCTTGATATCTTGCTACAACTATGGCTAGTAATAATTATCAGTAACCAAAGAAACGCTTTTTATCATGGCTAAAATGTCGAGCCAATCCTCCCATATTCTTCTCCTTGATGATATTCTCCCTCATAGAACTTTGGGGAATCCATAAATGACTCCCTTTAAATAGCATATCATCTCGGATGATCAAATCCAACAACTTCATTTTATCTAGAGTAATAGGCTATGTACAAGCTTTCCAAGCTTCACTAAAATGAGGATCCTCTAGATAAAAACTCTTGAGTTCCTTGAATGCAACCACCTCAATATGTATTTTTGTCAGAAAATTTTTCCTTCTTTTAAGAGCACATGTAACCCTATTAGGCTTTCTACTCCTAGGTTTCAAAACAAATGTGTAACTCTGTAAAAACTCAACCCACTTCAAATGCCTTTGATTCAACTTTCCTTGACTAAAATATTACAAAGCTTGATGATCACTATACAAAGAAAACTCCTTAGGAAGAAGATAGTGTATCCAATTCTTCAATGCTTGAACTATAGCATAAAATTTCTGATCATAAACATAATATTTCATCTTGGCGTCATTCAAATTTTCACTGAAATAAGCAACAGGTTTACATTCTTGGCTCAAAATAGCTCCTATTTCAGTACCACTAGCATTACAGTCTACTTGAAACACCTTATTAAAATATGGAAGTGCTAAAATAGGTTGTTCTGTAACTTTTTGTTTCAACAATTGAAAACTCTTTTCTACCCTTGTAGTCCACTTAAATTCTTTCCTATCCTCTTTCCTATCCCCTCTCATTGTTTCAATCAAGGGTCCACAAATACTACTAAAACTCTTGATAAACTTTCAATTAAAAGATAGCCAAACTATGAAAATATGTTACCTCAGTAGCACTCCTTGGAGTAGGTCATTCAAGGATAGACTTCACTTTCTCTGGGTCAATCTTTAGACCTTATGCTAAAACTACAAATCCCAGATACACTAACTCCTTTTTCACAAAACTATAATTCTTCAAATTAATCAAAAATTTCTCTTCTCTCCACTTCTCAAACACCCTATGAATATTCATTATATGCCCCTCCAATATTTTACTGAAGATCAAAATATCATCTAGGTAAGAGATGACAAAGTTACCTAGAAATTCTTTTAAAACCTCATTTATGACCTGCATGAAGGTACTCGATGCATTGGTTAGCCCAAAGGGTATGACTAACCACTCATATAGACCTTCCTTTGTTTTGAAAGAAGTCTTCCATTCATCTCATTCTCTAACCTAAACCTAATGATATCCACTTTTTAGATCTATCTTTGAGAAATACACATTTCCACTCAAATAATCCATAATATCATCCATCTAGGGAAAAGGAAATCTGTACTTGACTATGAACCCATTGATAGCTCTAGAATCTATTCAGATCCTCCATTCTCCATTCTTCTTTGGTGCTAATACCTTTGGTATAGCATAGGGACTCATACTCTCTTAAACCAACCCCTTCTGCAAAAACTCGTGTACTTGTCTATTCAACTCTTCATTTTTGTATGACTGATCTTCCTTACTGTTGGTAATCCATTAGGCACATTATTGGATATAATATCCTAAAACTCATTCAACAAATCTAAAAATTCTAAAGGTACATATTCTACTTCCTCTTTACCAACTTTTGGAATTAAATAAAAATACATATGCTCATGCCTCATACTCTCTAGGAATTTTCTTCCATCAAAAACAATTATTCTTTCATTACCACATACCTTTTCTTTTGCGTCCTTCAATGGCTTTATCTTATGTCACACTCCATCATTTGTTAGGGAATAGGTATTCACACAACCATCATATAAAGCATGCTTATCAAATTGCCACAATCTACCCACCAACATATGGCATGCATCCATAGGTATGATATCACATAGTACCTCATCATGGTATCCACAAATATTGAACTTCACTAGGCTCTGTTCATTATCCATGACCTTGTGGTCATCCTGCACCCAAGCGATCTGATATGTATGTGGGTGTTTCTATCTCTTGAGCTTCAACTTTTTGATCATCTCTTCTAACACTAGATTGTCAGTGCTTCTACTATTAATAATCACATCACAACACTTATCTTCACACTTGCATCTAGTGTGGAAAAAACTCCCCCTTTGTTTAGGTTCATCCTCACCACTCAGCAAGACTCTTCTACTAATTAGGGTCTCCCCTCCTTCAACATCTTCAAAATGTGATGATCTCACATCTTCATCTACATGTGCAACTCTATCCTAGCCTTCAGTTCTCCTATCTATCCTTCCTTGGTGTTGAGGATATTCAAATGACCTATGACCTTCTTCTTCATAGTGAAAACATGCTCCATGAAAGCCTCCTCTTCCAGATCTTTGTTCTCTTCATCTTCCTCTCTGATCTCTATTATTCAGATCATGGAAATGATTGAAATTATTCCCTCTAATTCTGACTACTACTAGCCTCATCCTTCTTTTTTGGATCTTCATTTTCGCCTCTATAACAACATCCACTGGATCTTTCACCACGACCTCTTCTACTTTGTCTACTTTCAAAATTTTTGTTCAGCGTTTCCTCTACCTTTAGGGAAAACTGGTATGCCTCTTCAATACTATTCATTCGAACCAAACTCAACTCCTCCTAAATGCTTTGTCTCAACCCATTAAGGTAACAGGAAACTTTCTCCTTGTCACCTTTCGCATGGCCTGTTCTGAGTAGGATTTGATATAACTCCTCCGTATACTCCTAAAAAGATCTTCTTGCTTGCTTTAATTGTTGCATTTTCTTTAGTAGGTCAACCTCAAAATCAGCATGAATGAATTGTCACTTGAATTTATCCACCATCCAATCTCATCTTTTGATTTTCTCCTTTCCTTGTCTATTTTTCTCCAATTGAATCACTTGCCACCAGATCTTTGCATGACCTTTCTATTTGGCCTTCGTAAACTTGACTCAGTCAAGATCCTTAATATCTTCATACTTGAAATATTCCTCTAATTCATTGATCCAGTCAATCAACTCTTTTGTGTTAAGATTTCCTAAAAATGTAAGAACCTCAATCTTAGGTCCTTTCCTAATGTTGGAAATGGCCCAAAAAAGTCTTTCTTCTCCTTGATTCAAAAATTTGACTTCTCCTTCCTAATCAAAATTTCCTTCTTCTTCAGCTTCATCCTCACTTTTATCTTTGACATTAAGATTCATTCTTCTACAAATCTATTCTTGCAATGCTCATACTTATCTCTAGAGGGCTCTAAGCTTAGGTGTCACTGTTGGCATTAAGCAGAATTGCCACTATTGACAACACTTATTTGCATTCTGGGTGCAAACCGAGCAGACAGTGCAAACCGAGAAGACAGTGCAAACCGAGCAGACAGTGCAAACTGAGCAGACAGTGCAAACCGAGCAGACAGTGCAAACCGAGCAGACAATGCAAACCGAACAGGACAGTGTAAACCGAGTAACATCATGTCTACCGAGTCACCAGTATTTACCGAGTTCAAAACCTACCGAGTGATCAGTATGAACCGTGCCTTCACTTCTACCGAGTGCATGACAATGCTGAGTAATGCAGTGGACGCCGAGTATCAGAAAGTCACCGAGTCAGTTTACAAGAACCGTGTAACCATACTTGGGCCGACTTAGTAGCACTTATGTTTATTTGTCAAGCTGAATTTGTAATTGTAATTGTAATTAATTGTTTAAGACTTGTATATAAACAATGTTGTAAAAATGTCAAGATGTATGTAAGAAGAATATATGTGAAAGAGAAAGAAAGGCAGAGATAAGCGAATTACAGAAGGCTTAGCAATATAAGGAACAACAAAGACAAATTCATCACAGAAGGTGATCAGTACATCAGCGAATCTCAATCAGCAATCCAGTTGCAAAGCAAGAGATCTACTGTTTCATCCTAACAGGTGAATTAGTACTAAATCCTTTAACCAGGTAGACTTAACAGTCTTTTGTAAAATCTCTTTACCGAGTGCATACTTCATTGTATGTTTTGTAAATCCTTTAACAAGGTGGATTTAGCAATCCTTATTGCTCCTAACAGGGCATATCATCAGAAGTGATCAAATTGTAAGCCTTAACCGGCCAACTTTATTCTGCAGTATTAAAGCTTTGTGGGTTTCATCCCCACCCTAGTTTTACTTTCTTTTGGAAGGTTTCTGGGTAACCAAATCTATGTGTCATTATTGTGAATGCTTTTAAGTTTCATGCTTTCTATATGCAAAAGGTTAAAGTGAATTACATGTTAATACTTCTGTATTTGAACAAAGAAAATTTGGAGTTACTGATTCACCCCTCCCCTCTCAGTAACTCGGTTAATTCTTGAATATTTCCAACAATTGGTATCAGAGCAGCATTGGTTCTCAAGATAAAGCTTAACTAGCTTGAGCAAAGATCCAGGACAATGGAGGTATTCAAACTGAACAAGGTGATTGAAAATGAAAAGCTAGATCTGGAAATGGCCATAGCTAAACTCAAAGAAGCAAAAGAACATCTTTCCCAATCCCTAAGAAGAAGGAAGGAACTTGCAAATCAGATGAATGATCAGAATTACATTGAAGAAAAGATTGAAGATCTTTTTCCCTCAAACAACTCAGATGAAGCAAACAATGCTATCAAAGAACTCCTAGAAAAGAATGGGTCTCTACAGGAAGAAGTGAGAAAATTGAAAAGAGAACAAGAGCTACACTCTACAAGATTCTGTGAGATCTTGGAACAAAGAAACAAGTTGAAAGATAAATTAGATGGAAGAAACATTGAAGTCCAAAATAAAACCCTTCAGCTAGAAAACCTAATTGATCAGATCTCTCATACAAATGAGGAAATTCTGAATCTAAGATCAGAAATAGAAAGCACATTGAACATTCCAAAACATTGATTCATGACAATCAGTTCTCTATAGCAGGTCACATGATTGAACTCTCTGCAGAAGTCCAAATTGCTATACAAACATGTAAGATCCTGCAAGAAAGTTGCGACAGAACCCTGGCACTAATAATGAAGGTACATTCTGATTTTCTATCAAATTTTGGATTCTCTCTGTAAATAACTTGTATATGCACCTTTGGCATTATCGTCAAAAAGGGGGAGATATGTATAGAAGGAGAGATATGTATAGATTTTTATAAGAAACAGTTAGCACATTGAAAGGGGGAGACAATGTATAAAGCCCTAACAAAGACAAATTTTGAAAAATCAAAATAAAACTCAGCATGATTTGTGTATATAAATTTTGGCCAATAAGTGTTTTTGTCACTAATGCCAAAGGGGGAGATTGTTGGCATTAAGCAGAATTGCCACTAGTGACAACACTTATTTGCATTCTGGGTGCAAACCGAGCAGACAGTGCAAACTGAGCAGACAGTGTAAACCGAGCAGACAGTGCAAACCGAGCAGACAGTGCAAACCGAGCAGATAGTGCAAACCGAGTAGACAGTGCAAACCGAACAGGACAATGTAACCGAGTAACATCATGTCTACCGAGTCACCAGTATTTACCGAGTTCAAAACCTACCGAGTGATCAGTATGAACTGTGCCTTCACTTCTACCGAGTGCATGACGATGCCGAGTAATGCAGTGGACGCCGAGTATCAGAACGTCACCGAGTCAGTTTGCAGGAACCGTGTAACCATACTTGGGCTGACTTAGTAGCACTTATGTTTATTTGTCAAGCCGACTTTGTAATTGTAATTGTAATTAATTGTTTAAGACTTGTATATAAACAATGTTGTAAAAATGTCAAGATGTATGTAAGAAGAATATATGTGAAAGAGAAAGAAAGGCAGAGATAAGCGAATTACAGAAGGCTTCAGCAGTATAAGGAAAAGCAAAGACAAATTCATCACAGAAGGTGATCAGTACATCAGCGAATCTCAATCAGCAATCCAGTTGCAAAGCAAGAGATCTACTGTTTCATCCTAACAGGTGAATCAGTACTAAATCCTTTAACCGGGTAGACTTAACAGTCTTTTGTAAAATCTCTTTACCGAGTGCATACTTCATTGTATGTTTTGTAAATCCTTTAACAAGGTGGATTTAGCAATCCTTATTGCTCCTAATAGGGCAGATCATCATAAGTGATCAAATTGTAAGCCTTAACCGGCCAACTTTATTCTGCAGTATTAAAGCTTTGTGGGTTTCATCCCCACCCCAGTTTTACTTTCTTTTGGAAGGTTTCTGGGTAACCAAATCTATGTGTCATTATTGTGAATGCTTTTAAGTTTCATGCTTTCTATATGCAAAAGGTTAAAGTGAATTACATGTTAATACTTCTGTATTTGAACAAAGAAAATTTGGAGTTACTGATTCACCCCTCCCCTCTCAGTAACTCAGTTAATTCTTGAATATTTCCAACAGTCACAACACCAACTATCGCCACATTCCCTTCGTGGAGGCATTTTCATGCTTATCATTGAAACCCTAAACCATAGTCCTAGTACAAATTGTCTCACAGTCGACAATTTGTCTACACACTCAAAAACTCCCACTCTGATACCACTTGATGAAGGGTGGTCCGCTTAATACCACAAAAACATAATAGAAACAAAGAGACAACAAAAAATTGCAAGAACATAAAATGGGCTTCTTATTATCTCCACAAATATGGAATTACAAATTTTAGAATTACAATATGCAAAGCCACATGGGCATTTTCCCTTACAATATTTTGTCATAAAAAGTCTTGAATCATTACCCAGATCTACTCAGAACTGCCCTAGACAACACTATGAGCCTTCCTTATATAGATAATTTTCCAATACCTGAGAAGGTTCTAGTAATTTAGCCATATTGCTAACCTCCATGAAAATTATTTATTTTTCTTAATTTTTACAATAGGGTCAGCTCAAAATAATTTAAAAATATGTTTTTAGGTAACCCAACTTATGGAGGCCATAAATTTTTAACCGTAGCTCCATATTTCTATTATAACCACTTTTCAGAAATGCAGGACCTGATCTACAGTGCTTGACTTGCGCAAGCTCCAATTAGTTGGGATGGTCATGATCCAGAGCCTTTAAGGCCTTCAAAATTGAGCTCAAAGATTTTGTACCCAAAAACCTCAATAACTTCACTAATACATATTATATGACAAAAAAACTGAATTGGTAGGCTAATATGACTAAGATGAACCTCCTAATGGACTACAACTGATTGAAGATATGGATAAACTAAAGAATCGGTGATTAGAGATCACTGAGGACTGAAATGATATGTAAGATGATTAAATCAGTCAATATGTTGTCATTGATGTCAACTAGTCTTGATAGAACTTATCATATTAGTTACAAATATCTGAACATCTGTGGAGGGAAGAAAAGATGAAGAACTGAGATATCTACATGAGTAAAATATGGATATGATAGATAAGGATAAGGTAATCATTGGGTAACTTATTGATGATTTTATGGCTTCATACTATTAATTTGATTATGTTGCATTAATCTATTATGAAGAAGAGAACTAAAATTGAACTTGACACTATGGTCAGTAATTGAAGATTTTTGTATGCACCAAGCTAGTGCAGTGTATACTGACTGACAGTATTAACCAAGCTAGTTTAACTAGTTATCACCAACACATTTCTATATTAACTGAATGTGGATGAAAGCATTAAATTCTAAGAACAACCGATAGAGTATGATGAGCTGGATATTATTATGATTTTAGGGTTAAGGATTAAGTTTTTTATGAGATCCATGGCTGACAAAATTTGGAGAAGATCTAAAGGATGAGCTTGAAATGTGTTAATGACACATCTGTTGATGAAGGTTTAAGAGGCAAAATAGATGAAGGAGATTAAGCACAAAAATATAATGGCTAGAATGAAAATAGTTTACTTGTCTATTTAAGAGATGTGAGTTTCATTGTTGAAACTATGATGGAGGAAGAAGACTATGGAGATATTGCATGAAGACTATTCATGCATGCCTGATTAGACTAGTTATTAAAAGAACTGAACTGGAGAGACAATCGAGTGTCAAAAAATTATTTACTAAGGGAAATTAATTTGAAAAATATTGATGAAGTGAATTTGATTATTGATTAGAGGATTTGTATGGGCTTAACATAGATCTTAATATCTGCAATTGTGTAGTATTTGAATTAGATCATACTGTATTGATTTAATCATTGATTCAGAAAATCTCTTAACCAACTGGACTCAAAAGTCTTATATTTTTCCCTATGTCATTCATAGAATGTACATTGTTATCTTATTGACCTCATAGTGAATTCTAGTCAAAAGTTAAATGATTAGTGTTAAATCCTCTAACAAGGTCACACCTAACAGTGTGTTTGTAACCTTGAACAGGGTTGGCTCTTCACTGAGCTCACTTCAGAAGAGTGAATTATTTTGGGTTATCGATCCCAAGTGGTTTTTCCCTTAATAGGGTTTCTACATTAAATCATTGTGTCATGTGTTATTTATGATGATTTTTTTGTTATCATACTTTACATACTACATACTTGATTTGGTTGATAATCATAGTTAGCTATTAACTGGTAATCGGTAAAACAACAAACGTATTAATATTTTATGTTACCGAGCTGCATAATTTGTCAGAATTGTTTGATAAGGTACATCTTTATATTTGGGACTATAGGATAACTAATATAACTGATTCACCCCCCCTCTCAATTATTCTAACAATTGGTATCAGAGCATTGATTTCTTGGAACAGAGTTTTATGGACTTTAGAAAAAACATTCCAAGATGTATAAGAGGGAAGTGTCGAAGCTATATAAAGACAACTTTACTACATGGAAAAGTAGGATGAGACTTCACATATCTAGAATTGGAGAATCTAATTTACATTTAGTTGACAATGGCTACATTAAACCTACTATTGGACCTTTGACCATTGATCAGTTGAGAGACCGACATGAAAATAACATTACTATGATAGAGATTGTTGCTACCTATCTGATGATAAATTTGAGGATGTCAAGGCTTGTACTACTACGAAAGAGATGTGGGATAAAATTTCCCTAGTTTATCGCGGAGATGTGAATGTAATGAGGGCCAGAGTTGAAATCCCGAGAGGTAGGTTTGATGATATGAAAATGAAGGAATGAGAGAATACTACACATTACAAAAACTAAATTAAAGAGGTAGTGAATGCTATTTGAGGAGCTGGTGGTATCATTTCTGAAGATATAGTGGTAAGTAAGATATTGAGAGCCTTGTTTCCTATTTATGAAATTAGAATATCTTCTATTCATTAAATGAGGTCTGCACCTAGTAGCACTCTTACTCTAAATAGTCTAATTGGTAAGTTAACAACTTTTGAGCTGAATAATTTTGATAATAGTGTGGTACCGATTGTTGAGTCTACTTTTATGTCTTCTCTGAAGATTAGTAAATCTAGCAGTTAAAATAATATAAGGAATGAAAGTGATAGTAATACTAATGATGAGCTTGATGAACTTGAAGCTCTTATGGTCCAGAGATTGCAAAAAGTTTAAGGTAGATGTACAGGAAAATTGCCTTTAGCTTGTTTCAATTGTAAAGAAGTTGGCCATATTGCTACTAGATGTCCTAATAGGAAAGAGGAAGAAAAATAAAAAGAATGGTTTGGTGATGAAAGCTATGGAAGAAGAAACAATAGAGATTACTAAAACTAAAAGAAATATAACCGAGATCACAAAGATAAGGGAAAAAAGGCATGTTATTTTCTTGAAGATGAGGACATGAACACTGACACTAAGGATGACATTGAGGTAGTGTTTGTTGCAATGAAAGATGATTCTGAAGAGGATGAAAGGTATGTAGAAACAACACTAATTTCAAAAGTTAGTAAAAATGATACTTGGATCATTGATAGTGGTTGTACACATCACATGACTGGTGATGAAAATAAGTTGATCATCTTGAGCACTATAATGGAGGATTAGTGAAAATGGGTAATGATA